>JAPMLY010000080.1:212500-364094 GCA_026401115.1 Tetraselmis chui
AGAGCGCGGCCTGGCATGGGGGAAGGGGGGCGCTGAGTCGAGATATTTACGTCGGAGGTGGAAACATACTTTCACAGCGTACTGTTGAGCCGTCGATTTCTCCGTAACGATGTGCGTGCAGCCATAGGCGCCCGCGCCCAGCTGCTTCCCCACGGAGAAATGCTCTTGGAAGCCGCGTGTAAAGTTGAACCATGGCGAGCCACTCATCTTGTGCCGCCCTTACCTGTCGGTTTGAAGGGGTTACGCAGCAAGTGAGGTTCGCATTCACGACATATGACGTAAACAAATCGGGCACAGGCGTGCGTAGCCGCTCAACAGATCGCCACGCCAAGCACCGATTTAATACGCAGCCCTGAATCGTCCTTCATTCTCTCATCCTCAAGGGGCAGGAAGAATGCTGAACCAGCTGGGGTTTCTCGCGCGCGCTGGAGTCACACATTATTACGGCTGATGGTGCAGGTTTCCGCGTGAGTGGCCGAGAGATCCAGAGTAGTACGCGCACCAATACGCGCTGACACAGTACCCGTACTACTGCCTCGTGACTGCCTCCGTGCTGACATGCCGTGCACCCCGCAAAATAACCCATACCCCACCCTGCTGGTCCCCGAACACGCACCCTGACCTGTTCAATCAAAATGAGTTCCTCGATAATGTGTGGCTGGCTATAAGGTGCTTTCTTGGGTGCAGAGAGCTGACTCGCTTAACTCGGCCGTCGGGAGTGACGACGACGACAGCGATGCAGCATAATAGTAAGAGGTGAACTCACGAGGAACGCACCGAGGCCACACCGCCCGTCCGTACGTCGGTCCCGCAAGCACGCGTAAGCCCGGAACCCAAGCGGCCCTTCTAGCCCAAGGATCTTCGGCTTCCAAGCGCTTTGAACACGACTGCCGCTGTGCGGAACACTGCGTGATTACGCTGCGTTGCGTTTTCTGCAGAGTGACGAAGCGCGTGTGTCGAGTAGTGGGGCGGAAACTGTGTCGCCCTCAGCGTACAATATACCACTGAATATACCGCGCCACCCTTTCCCAACACCTACCCTACTACCCTACCCTGGGCACTTCCACGCCTGCATCAGCAAGAATTATATATTGCTATTGATATCGTCATATAGTCAATTTCTTACAAGAAAAAGCAGTGGAGGTCACCAAGCAAAAAGAAGAAAAGAGGGAAAAAAACCCAAGCCCGAAGAACAGGAAGGCGTGCCACCGCGTCAGCACTGCCCTCCTGAAAAGCGTCGCGGAGATAGGAACCCAGAGTGCCATGAAGAGCAGCAGAAAGACGTTGCATGAAATCTCGCCGCACATCCCCCAAAAAACGCCGAAACGGAACATAAGTAGATCGACGAACAAAATGTTGCATACGGACATAACTGTCATAGCGCAAGGAGCGAGAGTCAGCAATACCCATGCCAGGGAAGCGACGAAAATCCCCCAAATAGCCAGGCGATCAACCAACTTAGCCGCCATCGGCGCCAACCGGCCCCCATCCTCCATGGCGAAGGGATAGTAGTCATGGATCGACTGAACCGAAGGCGTGCCAAGCAAAGCAAAGTGCGGAGGTCCGCATCAAGTTTGCCATTCTGAGCTCCCAATGCAAGGCTGCCACGGAGTGGGAGACGAGCAACTATACGAGGAACATTGGTGTTCGTGCGAGCACTTGTCATATCGTCATATCAAATAATAAGAAATGCCCTCTTCACACAGATACCCGTACGTGCGCGTACATTAAATTTCCAAACCACAATGCATCTCATCTTCTGCAGATGATGGTGGCAAAGCTCACCGCCAAAGAACTGGCCTGCTTAAACTGAGTACAAGGAGATAGAGTAGGGAGGGAAACCCTAACAGCCCGGCACTAAAAATACGTTGACTACCCTAACTACAATACACAGTAAACTACATCCGCGGCGGTGTTTCCTTCAAAAAAATCGCTCTTGCCAAGATCTCCCGCTCGGCCCCTCCGATATTAATTTTCAAGACTATAATTACCCTCAAATGCTCTCATTCTCATGCAACGGGAGTTGCATCTCATGAGTATTTGTCGGCGAGGATGGCACGGACGGATCCGAGGCGGGAGGTGGGCGTTGGGCGGAGCTTGCGGCGGACAACTAAAAAGCAACGCGAGGGAGAGCGGTGGCTGCCCGTGGCACAAACTGTGATGGGCGAGCTTTCCTTGGGGGCGAATGAAGTAGCACGAGACGAGTAAGTCGGAGAATGATCGCAAACGCCGGAGGAGCGACTCGGTCTTGCAGCGGCGATCCTCGTGATCGGCCGCCCCCCCAAAACAATGTACGGATGAGGATTTCAGTTATTGTATATATCCACAACCAAAGTCGTATGCGGACGGCCACCCGACCTATGTCGCCGACCAGCCCCTCCCCTAGTTGGTACCCAAACATCGACAAAAGTGCCATATGCGGTGTGCTTGGAGTTATCGCGACGGCGCACCGCCCCGAAAAGGCGGCCCCTTGGCAACGTAGACGAATGGGGGAGGTACGGTCCGGAAGGATTCAACGCGATGAAATCGGTGTTGAAAAGAGACGGTGTTGTACCAGGGACATTATCAAAATTTGGCTCGGAGGCAAGAGCGCCAACCAAAAACCGTGTGTAGCTATGGCCTTCCTTTGCTTTCCAGCTCGGAAGGGGAGAGGACGCCTAAGTTAGGTGAAACGTTGCGTCGACAAGAGCAACAACTCTCTTGAGCAAGGGGTGCAAGTCGGATCGGGGCCACATGCTACCTTAGCGAAAGGTTTTTTGGCATGCCCTTTCCTCGAAGCTCCGGTACGACCAGAGTCGCGAAAGAGCATACGTCAAGCAATACGCCCGTGTTGACAAACACACGTTGGCCAGTTTGGGTTGATCAGCACCCTCGAGTGGCGGGAGCATGCCGCGCATCGTAGAGTCTAGCGACATGTTATTATTTTGCATTTTAGACTAAGACTGGACATCTTTGATATGCCCCTTTTTCACAACATGACGACAATAAGCGTTACTGCTTAGGCGGCCATTTTGAGGGGGGGAGGGAGAGGGGAGGGGGGCCAATTACTCTAGATTGATTGCATTTATATACGCCCGAAGAACAATAATTGCACACTTTGTAGAGAGTTGTGTCGCTAGTAAACCTGTTGTTATTAGACATCTTTAACCTCACTTTGTATGCCACGCCTCCTCCCGCCGCCGATACTCCCTATTCGTATAAAATTCTGAAAGAAAAATGGGGATAGTGCACAAACAATGATCGTAAGGACACCCACGACCTCATCGTATATAAATACATGCCCCTTGCACACGCACTCCGCTCATACCGTCATGGCATAAAGGTGGACATCATACCCATAGTCATGAGCCTACACCCACACCGACACCATCATCACTTCACGCATAAGCCCCATAACTGACCCACCTTACAAACCCTCCCAAACCCCAGCTCACGACACTATCCGTATCATCTCCCGCCTAAACATACGGAGGTACTTTCAGAAAATGAATAATTATTGTACCCATCGTAGAGATTGTTGCCTAACCCACGGATCTCCCTACAATTATCCCAATAGTTCTCCCAACATAGAGCGGAACCGTATGCGTGGATACGGAAATGGTCATGTTGTTAGCACTAGCATCCCGTTGCCTAGTGCTTATGTACAAGGTAGCTATTTGTCATCCTAGTACTTATGTTGTGCGTTTCGTGCACGCGCCATTGCCCTCGCCGTTGGCCCCGCCCCACAATGGGTTATGCTATTAGCGGTACTCTATTCCCTATTAGTGGCGGTCGCCCGGCCCTGCAAGTGCCTTCGCATGCCGCCATCTCTCTCTTCCAACTTCTCTAGTCACCACATCCGGCCCCCTTGTGGGGTCGGCCCGACCTACGTGTAACTATCCGTTCCCGATTCCGACATGTTATGGGCCCTCCACCAAGTTACACTACGGAAGAGTGCGGGTAAAGCGCTCGGTGCCACGCTAGTCCTACCTACTCCCTTGTAAAACAGAGTCGAGCGTGTGCAAAGCGCCCGGCGCCACGATAGTTATTCATCGTCCAACCGACACCACGCTTCGCCTTCGAGCTGATTGTCCGCGACTGTCCTACCATCTACCACGTAAAAAGGACAAGAGCGTGTGTAAAGCGCCCGGCGCCACACTCGCCCCACCCAGCTTTCAGTCTCACCTAGCCTTCAGCCTACCGATGCTCTCGACCGGATATGGTTGCTTAAAACCGACCCGCGAAAATTCGGCCCGTGCGTACTTTAATTAGTACTCATCTTTTTTTTCCCGGGGCAACGCCGCAACGCTCACCTAACTTAGCGGGGAGCTTACTTTTCCCACGGCGAAAGGGGGGAGTCAACACGAGTCCTACTAACTCATCTTAGTAGTTAGTGTTATGCTATTAGCGGTACTCTTTTCCTTATTAGCGGCGGTCGGCCGGCCATGCCGGTGCCTTCGCCGGCCGCCATCTCTCTCTTCCAACTCTCTCTCTCTCTCTTCCAACTCTAGTCACCACAGCCGGCACCCTTGTGGGGCCGGCACGACCTACGTGTAACTATCCGTTACTAACTTTAACACATGGATGCATGTGAATGATCCGGATGGACCCATTGCTTTTTAAATGGAGGGACGCAAGGATGGGTACGGACGTATCTATCACGCCGAGTCTAAGGCAGTCGTTCGGGAAGCAATACCATGGCATGGTGCTCAGTGGCTGTTGGCTTACGTCGCTCAGCTACACCTCCATGGGGGACGGCTACGCCTAAGCGGCAAGGAAGACGGTCGCGACGGGGGGAGCGACACGATCCGGCGACGACGTCCCTAGGGGTCCGCCGCCGCCGGAAAACTCAGCAAGGAGGGTTTTTGAAAAAACATCGTGCCCCGCGGCCCGTTGTATCCGGCGTTCCGGCTACGGTGACCTTGCAGACCTACCCTCCCTCTTTCGTCGCCCACTATCACTCGGCACACGGAGTGTGTCAAGCACGACAACACGCCGTACCCCAACCTACTAAAGACGTAACTAACCCCGCCTGACAACCGTCACCGTCACACGCGAAATCTCCCCGGAGGAAGAGGGAGTTAAAACCCCCATCGCGCTTTGGGTCGGCTGGATTTCGGCGGTAAACGGTCTAGCACTAGCTTGTAAGCTTCTTAAATTGCATAGTTGAGATAGTCCAAACAATCATAGACATCTGTCGGTTTCACTCTGCACATGTAGGAAAAATAAATTAACAAGGAGTGTGGGCCCAAGTAATGGCGGAGGCCCACACTCGAAACTACATGGATGCTCGATAGACAGGTGAACGGAAGGAGGAGGGTGCGGGTGTTGGGCCGACTGCCCGACTGGTACCCGGATACCAACACAAAACTACCATGGGCATGATGGGGAAAATTTTGCGCGAAGGCAAGAGCGCTAGCATTTTAAGTTTTTCAGTTCAGCGCCCTCCCGCATGTCCTCGAGGCGAAGGGGGGTCCCCGACAAGGTGGTACCGCGTTGGGAGGAGCGGCGGTGACCTTCGGGCGGAGCGTACATGGTGTGACGGCGGGATCAACGAGCGGCTACATTAAGAGGGGTAGTTTTATGCCAGCTTTTCCCCTCCTACCTCCGACACGATTGGAGTCACGCGCGCGGGAGCTAGAATGCTAAATTAGGCTAGTCCGTTGCCCCTCTCGAACGCCGACCGGCCTCTCCCGGTCGGCACCCCGGCTCGGTGAAAGCGGGCCGTGCATCGTGAATGTCTAGCAGCAGCATTCATCTTGGATTCTTGACAAGTGGACTCTTTTTCAAACCTGTATTATTTTGATTACAAAATGTTTCTGTTGTTATTGGTTAGGCGAGGGGACTGTGGCAATTTATGCGGTTGCTTATAGTCTCTAGCCTCCGTGGAACGTCAGCGTATATTGCAGGAAGGCATGTCGCTAGGTGTATATGACCGAAGAGTACACGGACCAATCTTTGCTCTAAGTGTCTTAAATAGCCGACCAACAAGTGATAACCGTTAAACAACAACCGATGGAATTTGCTGGTATTGTTGTAGTTCAAGTTCGATTTCAATTTCAGTACCCGGTCCAATCACGTACGTAACATGTCCCAAATGACTGTGAATGGGCGGTCGAGAGTCAGCAGCCGGTCTCGTTAGCCGGTGTATACATGTTGTACAAAATTTCAAATGTTTTTACTAGAAGTTTCCTCTTTTGTTACTTCCCATTTACATGGGGAAAGATGTAGTGCCATCCTTGTTGATAAATGATCAACAATCACCAATATAGCATTATTGTAGTCGAACTTTGCGTCATGACAACCAAATTTGTCAGAAATTATAGGTTAATCGTGTGTGAGCTACTTGCGGAACAAGTAAAGAGTCGATAGGAACGCTCACCTATGGCCTCTCTCTCGCTTTTTGAGGAGCAACCAAATTCTAACAGTGATCGTTAACATTGTGTCGCATATGTTCCCACCGGAACCAATCGAGAGATGTTAGAGTTGGGGACGGATAGTTACACGGAAGTCGTGCCGGCCCCACAAGGGGGCCGGCTGTGGCGACTAGAGAAGTGTGAGGAGAGAGATGGCGGCCGGCGAAGGCACCGAGCCGGCCGACCGCCGCTAATAAGGAATAGAGTACCGCTAATAGCATAACACTAAGTACTAGGATGACAAATAGCTACCTTGTACATAAGTATTAGGCAACGGGATGCTAGTGCTAACACCCCCCCTCATGGAAGCCGAGGTCTTGACGTCGTCCTAGCTTACGTCGAGGAAGGTGCCATCTTGGTCGAAGGCGTTGTGCTTGTAGCGTGTGTCTTAAGCCGGATAGGTGTAGCGACATGCGCTCACAAGAACGTGCCGCTACCGGCGAGTTACCGATATGAAGCGGTTTTAAATGTACTGCGTAATGTGCTATATTTGACATTTAGCGGAAAAAACTGTCCCCGGGCAAATTATCCGACGCATGAGGGCGACCGGCGAGGAAGAAGCAAAGCCAACAAGGCCGTTAGAAGCGTGTAGGCACGCAAAAGCATAGACGGGCGCTCGTGTTGACTCCCCCCTTTCGCCGTGGGAAAGTTAAGCTCCTCGTTAAGTTAGGTGAGCGTTGCGGCGTTACCTCGGGAAAAAAGCAATAACAATACTAATTAAAGTACGCACGGGCCGAATTTTTGCGGGTCGGTTTTAAGCAACCAGATCCGGTCGAGAGCATCGGTAGGCTGAAGGCTAGGTAAGACTAGAAGTTGGGTCAAGCGAGCGTGGCGCCGGGCGCTTTACATACGCTCTTGTCCTTTTTACGTGGGAGATGGTAGGACAGTCGCGGACAATCAGCTCGAAGGCGAAGCGTGGTGTCGGTTAGACAATGAGCTACTAGCGTGGCGCCGAGCGCGTTACACACGCTCTACTCTGTTTTACGTGGGAGTAGGTAGGACTAGCGTGGCGCCGAGCGCTTTACACACGCTCTTCTCTTGTGTAACTTGGTGGAGGGCCCATAACATGTTAGAGTTGGTAGGACAGTCGCGGACAATCAGCTCGAAGGCGAAGCGTGGTGTCGGTTAGACGATGAGCTACTAGCGTGGCGCCGAGCACTTTACACACGCTCTACTTTGTTTTACGTGGGAGCAGGTAGGACTAGCGTGGCGCCGAGCGCTTTACACACGCTCTTCTCTTGTGTAACTTGGTGGAGGGCCCATAACATGTTAGAGTTGGGAACGGATAGTTACACGGAGGTCGTGCCGGCCCCACAAGGGGGCCGGCTGTGGCGACTAGAGAAGTGTGAGGAGAGAGATGGCGGCCGGCGAAGGCACCGGGCCGGCCGACCACCACTAATAGGGAATAGAGTACCGCTAACAACATAACACTAAGTACTAGGATGACAAATAGCTACCTTGTACATAAGTACTAGGCAACGGGATGCTAGTGCTAACAAGAACCTCTCCTTGACAGATGCTCTCATGTTTGGCTTTTAGTACCTACACCTCTTTCGTAGCTCCAAAAGGCGAGTTTCGAATATTTCAAATTCGTGCGCGGATGATGACCAAAGAAATATTGAAATGCAACAAAATATATACATGGAGGAAAAGGGGCCAAAGAAGCCGAAGCCCGCGGAGCGGGGAGGTACACAATATGACTTCACCACCCTTATACCATGTATCGCGACGATATAAATCCTGAATGCCATGAAGAATCACGGAAAGATATGCATGAGCTCACGACGCATGTCCTCAAGAAAGCCACGGAAGGGGGACATATGTAGACCGCGGAATAGTCGCCACATCCCACCATCATATCATCCATGACCGGCCGGAATTAAAGGCCAGCCCGATGTTTTCGACATTGCTACATGTACGAGTACATAATGCGCACTGTGTTTACATTCAACATACATGGTTTACAACCCATGCGCCCGCCGGCGCAGCGGCGGTGGCCCCGGAGGGGGTGCGCTTGCATGCCATTCGGCACTAGCCCCCGCCTCCTCGTGGTCGGCGTTGGTAACCTTGTTGCCGTGCCATGTGAGTTGACAGCTGCGATTCTCGCTCTCATCGGTTGCCGGGAAAGCCATGTACATAGGGTTCTTGGAAGTGATACGTGCACACTACTATTGTTGGCCCATCCGATGTTTATTTTCAAAACCAAGCAACCCTCGAATATTATCTTGCTCGGGAAGTGGAACTGGTATTTGATGAGTTTTTCGTGACGAGGAGGGTACGGACGGGTCTACGCCTCTACGGCGGATGGCGGGTGTTAGAGATGGTGGCGGACAGCCGGGAAGCAACGCATGAGTAGGGCGTTCACTGGACGACGGCTAGTCATGTAGACGTCGAGCGTCCCTTGGGGGCGAGGCACGACGCGAAGCATGCCCGAGGAGAGTCGCAGCCGGAGGAGTAGCACGGTCTCTAGCGGCGGAGATCCTCATGATCGCCCGCCGGCGGAAAGCCTTAAACGGAGGACTTTGTATACAACTCCGTATCCAACGCATTTTCAGGACGGCGACTCGATCAATATATTCGACCAACCCCTCCGCTAGTCGGTACCCAAACATCGACGCGAGTTAGTGTCTCATGCGGTGTGCGTAGGGTCATCGCGATGTCACACATCTAAATAGGGTGCCCCTCCCCCTTTGCAACGTTAATCACTTGGAGAGGGTACGGGTTGATTCAACGCGATCAAATAGGTGTTGGAAAAGAGACGAACAAGGACATGACTTATAACCGCGATTGATATTTCATATCTATGTAGTACATTTATTGCCCATGTTTCCGATAACATATGATAATGACATACTTAATGACTTATATTACCTACTTATTTACCAACACAAAAAACCAATCTCCACAAACAACCCCGCTCTCTCCCTCCCCTTCCCCCCACCCCCTCTCCCTTCTCTCCCCTACCTTCCCCTCTCGTCTCTCTCCGCCCCCCCTCCACCTCCCTCTCACCCCTTGTTTCCCCTCCCTCTCACCCCATTTCTCTCTCTATCTCTCCCTGTCTCTCGCACTCGCTTCTGCCTCTCCCCTTCCTCTCTCCCTTTTTCCTGCGCCCTCTCTCCCTTCTCTCCCCGCCGGCCTCTCACACCTCTTGTTCTCTCTCTCCGTCTCCCCCCCCCCCCCCCCCCCCCCCCCCCCACGGTACATTCCGGAAGTTGTTTTCTGGTAAGAAAACCTTGCTCCGATGCGTCCGTAGAGGGGAACTCCGCGCATCGCAACCCCGGGCGCAGAAGCGCGGATTTCAGTACCTAGGTACCTGTTTATTTGGCACTCCACCAATTACAAACGGGCAGCCCACCCCCACTCATCCCAGCAAGCAGCGCCCCGCCATCAGTGACGTCTGCAATATTTTGTCCGCGCCATATAAACCTGTGTCGACTTTCTACTGGGAACGCTGCGCAGCAACAGTAGCCCTACCGTAACACACGACTAAGTCATCCCAGAAATATGTGCACCTGGGCCCAGCAGTAGCTCAATTAATTCCGTTGCCCTGAATACTAGTCGGGCAAGTCAAGGAAGGCGGGCGCGAGACAGAGCTGTAGCTGCGAGACCTGGGCGTTGCGACGAGAGCCGTAGCCGTCCCACGCGGTTCGTTGATACTGCGCCAGACGTGGATGCGGCGATTCTGCGGAGGTTGGTAGTTTCTCGCGGGTCGTGGTCGGCGGAGCTGGTAGGGCGGTCGGAGTACGGGTTAGTGGGAGAAGGGCCGGCGTGGCGTCGGTGGGAGACGTGCGAGGCGGGAAAGGGGCGAGATGAACCCGCTCACGCAGATCAAGAACACTCAGAAGGCAACATTCTCGGAGATCTCACGAGGCGTTGCGGACTCTGCGTCCTGGCACGCCAAGTTCAGACACTCGGCCTACGTCTTCACTGGCGGCCTCGCTTATGATCTGACTGAAGGTATTGCACGTAAATATCGCTCCGCTTCGGCCGGTGTTGCTGCGGAAATCGCCTTACTCTTTCCTTACAGCTTCATTAAGTGCGAGCTGGCTCACTTTGTTAATGCGGCTTCGTGTATTGTTCTAATATTAAATGTGAATCTGGTGTGGACGCTGCCGCCACGGGCGTAGGCGACCTACTCGCGGTTTTTGCGCAGTACGGGGAGATCGTGGACGTGAACCTGGTACGGGACCAAGACACGGGCAAATCCAAGGGGTTCGCCTTCCTGGCGTATGAGGACCAGGTGCGCAGACGGGGGCGGCTGCTTACGGAAGCGCCGGCGTGTTGCGTGTCGGTCAGCAGGGAATAGAGCATCGCCGCCGAAATAAACATTTGGCCTTATTCGAATTTGATGAATTCGATAATCAAGCTATCGCTTCTTCAATATTAATAATATTGTATTCATTTATAATATTAAGTATTATATTTTCTTTTCGTCCCGTTCCGCTGGTGTGTCTGCCGGCGTGCGCAGCGGAGCACCGTCCTTGCGGTGGACAACCTCAGCGGCAGCCGCGTCGCGGGGCGAGTGATCCGAGTGGAGCACGTGGACAACTACAAAAAGAAAAAAGCAGAGGTGCGGCCGGCACCGCCCAGCCCCGCACCCCCCCCCCTCCCTCGCAGGAACCGAGTGCCTTCCCCATTTTGATTATGCAATCGCTGTCCCAATCCTTTCGTCTCACCGCTGTTTTTATTTTATCGTCCGTTCAATAATGATTCATTTTTTACTTGTGCGGAATTATGTTATGACGAAATAATGTCGCAGCAGTGCACACACACACACACACACACACACACACACACACGCACACACACACACACGCACACACACACACACACACACACACGTTGACTTCCTCTCACACACATATTCCTCTCACGCACATGCACGCACTCACGCATGACCACACTCACACACGCACACAACCACACATACACTCACACACACGCACGTTTTCTTACTCTAACACACATATGTTGTCTATCACACTTGTTTTCTTACTCTAACACACAAATACGCACATGCACACACTCACTTACACACACACGCAACCACACGCACGCACACACACACACACGCGCGCGCGCGCGCGAGCGCACTCACTCACTCGGTCACCCATACACTGATTTATTAACTTTCACACATACGCAAATAGACACATGCATGCAAGCTCTCTATCACAATTGCACACAAGCACGCGCACACACACAAATACACACACATTCGCACGCGCACAAACACACACATACACACACACACACATACACACACACACACGCACTTATACTCAACCACACACACACACTCACACACACACACACACAATAAACACACACACACACACCCTTACTCATTCACTCACGCACACTCACACATATACGCATATACACACGCCCACAAACATATAGATAAATACAAACACTGTCTCATCCTCACCCACACGCATATATACGCACACAGACACACGCGCGCGCACTCACCCACTCACCGATTCACTATTCTGCACAGATACGCACATGTACACTTGCACACACACTCTCTCTCTCTCATAATCACATACACAAGCAAATGCACACCCGCAAACACACAAGCACATGGATACTAACACCCCCCCCCCCCCCCCCCCCCCCCCCCCACACACACACGGCCATATTTTCTGACCCCAACAATAGGTTATACAATGGTTCGATTTGCAATACGGACTTAAGTCGCAACGAAATATGTTTTACATACTAATGTCATCCGATTTACATTTGCTACCCACACAAACCAGACATTCCTGTAGTTTCGCAGCCAGGATATGTGCCTTTCAGAGAGGAGTTGTTTTGATACGTAGCAATTCGAAGCGCGACTGTCGCTAGATCGTGCCAATCGTCGTACAATGGAGATTGATTGCGCTATCCGGGGCTGTGTGCCGGGTGCGCAGATGGAGGGGGTGGAGTACCATTCCAGCGAGGAGGAGGAGGAGAGCGAGGATGAGGAGAATGAGGAGGAGGAGGAGAGTGGGGACGAGAGGCCGGTGGTGGTGAGTGCTGCGGAGAGAGCGGCGGCAGCGGCGGACAAAGACGAGCCTTGGATGAAGGCGGGCTCCATATTTGAGATCATGAATGCGCCGCGGTGCGTCACGGCGAGCGGGCATCCCTGTGTTATGTTATGTCGAGACACTGGTCAAAGCGTGACACCACGTTCAGCATTCATATGCTTTTGCTCGGTATGTGATATCATATATTATGTATTGGACAAAATGCAGCTGCAGTCGCGTATCTGATTGCCTTTCCTGTCAAACATGAAAAGATGGCCAGCGCTGACTCCCAACCTCTGCCTCAGCCATGCGGCCCTTTGCCCTTAAACACCTCGCCTATCACACTCGCCCTCATGACTCATTTTCATCCACGCAAATTATTCCCCGGCGAGCGTCCAACGCAGTTTCGCTTTTTGCTTCAGCAGGAATATTTGCATTTTTGTAATCTTTGATTTTGTTTTTTTCCCTCAGACTCAGCTATAGTCGCATGGTTCTGAATCGTGACGTGTGGGAAGAATGTGTGCTGACCTTGTCGTACCCCGCGGCTGCAGAGAGGCCATTGTGGGGAGGCGGCAAGGGGAGCCGGGCGAGCAGAAGAAGGCGAAAAAAGAAAAAAAGGCCAAAAAAGAAAAAAAGGCAAAAAAGGAGAAAAAAGAAAAGAAGCGCGCGAGTGGAGATAGGAAGGAGGAGGAGAGGGAGGGAGGCGCCGGGTTCGGGCCGCCCAAACCGTCCGCTGCTGCGCTGGGGCCGCCGAAGCCGCCCGGGCCGCCGCCCAGGCCGGGAGGGGCGGGCGGTGAGGTGGGGAGAGGCGAGCGGGAAGGTGGGGGTGGGGGGTGGAGGGGCGAGGAGCACCGCAGCAGCAGGCGCTCCCCTGACAGGTCCACCCCCCCACCCCCTCATCCTGTCGCCCCTTTCCTCCATCCTCACCCTTTCCTCCCCTGTTGCGTCCTGTCCTCGCTGCCCTCGCCCCTCAAGGGGCTATCCCGTCCGACAAAACAGTGCTTTGGCTCTGCACTTTGTAGACTTGAAATGTTTTTGTGCTATATTTCAATGCAATTTTTTTGTATGTGTGGATGCGTGATTGTTTGCTGTGGCACCGTTGTGTGCATATATTTACTCACAGTGGTCAGAGGTGATGGGAAATTGCCGCATTAACAAACTCCGGCGCTGTTGTCACTATCGCCGTGGCTCGTGATTGTCTGTCATGACATATTCGGATGAGCCTCAGACTCTCGGGGCGCTGTGTCCCGCTTTATAACGGCCCTACTTAGCCGCGAGTTGTTCCTCTGAGCCCGATGAGCCCACCCCAACTTTGGGGTTGAGCGGATAGTATGGGTGGCTGTGGATGGTTTATGATTTGCAATTTTTTGCTGTGGTTGTTATTATTGTATGTTTATTTTTTGGTAACAATGGTATTTTTGCACAACGCACTTAGGTACGAGCAGACAAATACTGAAGTGGGCAGAGCTCATAGGCCCTGAAAAGAGGAAATGGTAGTTTCACAGCAACAAATGATGTGTGTGAATGAAAATGAAAGCCCTCCTATTCAATTATTTACAAAAAACGTTTGACTTTGTTTCATTGCTGAACCTGAAAATATGTAAACTAGAAAATCGCGACGCAAGCGCTGAATTGGCCGCACAAACAGGCATATACTTGACATCATGTACTTGTTGCGTGCATACTGATAAAGTTTGCAGTCACGGGCAAGTAAAGCTCCGCATGAATTGTGCTTTTACTATGCATTTAATTTTTGGGCGTTATTTCAACGGACCTCGGGAATAACTCGCTGCGCTATTTCTTGTTTGATCACATCCAATCTGCGCAACATCCTTCCGAACCACTCCGGTCATGAGCGGACGTTCGGAAGGAAGCATGGTTCGTGAGCCTTGAGCTGCAGTGCAATGGCGGCCTGCGCTTGTTCGTTCCTCGTTAGTGCGTTCCGCACGATGGTAACAATAAAATGTGCCTGAATGTTGGCTGAGTGTAGGGGAGGCACAACTTTAATCCAACAAATTCGTAATTTATGGTTTCGAGTGGACAACAGAGACAGATAGCAAGCATTTTTGGGTTAACCCGTCTCGTCCTCTCTGTTCATTTTTAGATCGGGTCGCAGGTTTCCTCCCCCCTCACTCTCAGCGACGGTTTTGAGGGGAATGCGATTTTCAGATATATGTAAAAAAATTAGTTGAAGCATTCATCAATACATTATGTTGCTGCCTGTCTTCCTTGAAATTTGGTGAGTGCTGAGGCCGCTCTCGCGGGTGGCCTGCCTCAGGCAGCGGAGACGGTCGCCGCAGCGGAGGCGAGAGAGGAGCCCCGAGCAACGGGAGCGCTCGCACCGCAGCCGCGACGACAGAGGGCGCTCGCGATCACGGTCGCGCTCGCCTCGTGGAAGGAGGTAGCGGAACAGATGGGACCGGCATATATAGAATGGGTCGGTCCACAGCAACAAAGGGGGCGGGCCACTCCTGTAAGCAACCTCCGTCCACCCTGCACCGCCCTTCACGTGGCCAATTGGGAAAAGATATCCATATTTTATATGCCTTGCTTTGTTTTTCTGTGCGATGTGATTTGGAAAATGGTGAATAAGGCTGTTTACAGGGCAGAGCATGATATAAAGGGGTGGGGATGGGCGACAGGGAGGAAGAGGGAGGTGGGGAGGGTGAGTTTAAGGTTCAGAACACGACGTCGGGGTCGTCTGCGTCCGTCAGCAAAATATCCTTCGACGCAGAAGAACTGCGCTGAGCGCTGCCACCGCCGCCGGCGAGCCTCAAAGCCTGCACACACCACCACCGAGGGCAGCGAGCCAGTCACTCTTTCCGTGCCAACCCACCACAGCCGCATGAGGGATGAGGAAGGAGAACTAAGGGGATAAGGGTCTAAAACCCTAAATAGAGCGCACCATCTCTTTGTCGCGAGCCTCCAAATCGCGTTTCTTCTTCGCCTGCACCTTTTTCAGCCTGAAAAACTCCTCGCGCTCCAGCTCATCTAGCTCACCCTGGTGAGATTGACAGCGTGCAATGGGGCGAGTCGCATGTAAGCGCCGGCGCAGGGTAGCCCGAAATCGGAGTGGGTTCGTTTAGGGTATGGGTGGCCGACCTTGATGTAAGAGATGGTGTTCTCCAGTTTTGGGATGACCACGTTCTCCAGCGCATTCACGCGCCGATTGGTGGTCTTGATGGCCGCGTCCAGCGTGATGAAGGAGGTCTGCAGCGAGGCGAGCTCGATGAGGAGCTCGATCGAAGTGAGGAACGACTTTCGGCACTCGGCGATCTGCGCTCCGCCTCTGCCAAGCCCAGTCAGCTCCATCTTGGAGCCCTGCGCCGTGTCCACGTGCGGCTTGAACTTGGGGATCTTCACGCCTGCCACGTTGTCCTGCGCTGACGCCACCCGGACGGAGGCTCTGTCCACATTGTCCATGACGGTGTGCCGCACGCCGTCGCCTGTTAGGGAACACAATAGGGTTTAAGAGCCCAAACCCTCATCAGCCCTATGTGCGGCGAAGCACAGCAAGAGTCGTGCACGTGACGCGTAAGGGCGCCATTGGCCATGAAGGGACAGAAATTTTGCATGGGTTGATGCTAGGGAGGGCATAATCTTCGGGTGGACGCTGAGCACTGGGACACGAGGTGGAGGGTTGAGGGATGTTTGCTGATATTATAAGGGTGTACGTGTTCCATACCTGCCGCGTACTTAACCTCAGTAAGGGCAAAGTAGGAGTTCTTCATAGTTTCGCCCATGCTGGTCTTGCAGTCTAGAATCTGCTTCAAAATCTGACGGAACCGCATCGTCAGCGCGTCCGCCTTCTTCTTCAGCAGCCCGTGCCCCTTGTTGGCTCCGATCAGTCGGAGCTTAATCATGGCCAGCACCGTCACGGTGGGCACCACGGTCAGCCGCGCGCCCGACATATCGACTCAGAGGATAAGGCAGTGATTGGTATCGGTGGAAATAAGCACCGACAGGAAAACCACGGCCGTCACAATTCAAGCAGGAATAGATCTTGGCGTTGAAAACAGCGGAGCGATGCGCAAGGCGTCAGGGCCTGACGTTGGGCGGTGTGCTGAGGGAAGGTCGCCAGTTGCAACAGGGTTGGGAGAGACTCCGCCGGCGCTCTGCTCAATGGACTGATAGATTAGGGTTGGTGCATCAGGAGGAGTATGTGAAGAAAGTATTGATTTGGTTACACAATTGTAAAATAAACTCTACTCCCGTTGAAATTACACTCCTCCATACAAGTACGGATATTTGTCCTCTTTATATCTAGCACATTGCTACGACGGGTACCTGCAGCACGTACGAGAACACGCACTCATATCACAAACTCAGACATAGCAACGCCCAGCCAGGCACAGCCCGTACATAGTAGAGCTGGAAAGCATGCAGGTGGTTGTCATTCCGTACCCTTGTTGGTATAAAATTCAAGGTTTTATTGTTGTTGGACGAATGAATAACGAGTTTGTAGAGTTGTTTAACTACTACCCCGCCTAGATTTCCACCTTTACCCGAGGGCACGTTTTGCCAAAGATGTCAGCTTGCTTACAATTTGGCCAAAAGACCACCACAGGCCTGGCCTGGGGGAAGATTAGCGGCACTGCTTTGCTTTGCTGGCGGCATGTAGGCTGACTTTGAGGGTCCGATCGACGAACGCTTGGCGTAGCTCGTCCAGTGCGCTCGAGACCGCGGTAGGGCGTGGGCGGCAGAAACGCTCGTGGGCAAGTTTTGCGAACACTCGGTCCGAATCCGAGCTCGTTTGTCCGCCCTTGGTGAGGCGGAGGAAGCCCAGTCGAGTACGGGCGGCCTCCTCCGTCGCTGTGTGGGTGCGATGACCCGCTCGGATGAGGGCAACGGCCGCCGCCTGCTCCGCTGGTAGAGGAGGTCCGGTTGACAACGTGTCCAAAGCCTCGCTGATTGCCGCGTTGGCGCAGCTGTCGAAGAAAGCATAGCACCCGAGGTGGAGGTACTCGTCGTACCCCGCTTGAGATTTCCGGTCGTTGAGGAAGCGGGCCGTGTCGTCCGTTAGCGTCCACAGACGAGGTTCGTCGATGTCGCGAGGGGGTCGCTCCGAACCGGCCGGAATGATTTTACCGTAGGAGGCAAAATCGACGAATTCGGGCTCGTGGAGCTCGGGGTCGTCGTTCAGAGGTCGATAGGCTGCTCAGGGGCTGCCTTACCACCCTCAGTCGCAATGGTCGCGTCAGGGGAATGGACTGCTGTTGATTCGGAAGCTCGGTCGGGCCTGATAAACTTTCGAGCTGGGCTAGTAAGGCGGTGTTAGACGCCTGAATCTGCTCAGCTAATCGGAGTTCGAGGGCCGAAACCGCGCTTTGAATCTGTTCGGAGGTACGCTGTTCGATTACAGAGGGGAGGGGGTCGACTCCGGGGGCGGAGGACGACGGCTCAGGCTGCATGATGTTAGTCGGCGACTTAGAACGGGGGGAAGTGTCTCGTGACGCTCGAGTGCGCATATGAGGCGATGTAAAACTGACACCCTGCTCGACTACGAGAGTCGAGACTGCAATTGCGCGAGCCAGATGGGCGAGCGCAAAGCAGAGAGTGCCAGTGCTCGGGGGTTGCACCGGCTTAAGGGGCTGCCGCTAGCTAGTGCTGCTGGGGGCAGGGCATGGGGCGTTGCGCTATGCGTTTCCTCATTCCTCGAGGGTCACCTCGAGGACTGGGTGAGACGCGCCGCTTTTACAGTAACGCTTTACCGTTCAGGTTTGCGTTCTGTCACATATGTAAGTAAGTTTTGCAAACCTCTAGATTTAAAACCAATCTGACTAGATAAATTGTGTGAACTACGGATGCGTGTCGACATGATCGCCACAGCACGCACGAAGTGCGCAACCGCTCAAGCTAGGATTAAAGTGCGTACTATTCGGCTATGCAACCCCACCTTTCTGGGCGTATTGGAGAGGCATTATCGGAGGCGCGGTTGCATGTCGTCTTGTTGTATTTTGGCGTCCGCCGGCGGCGCAGCGACGGAGATAGACGCCGGAGTGTTGTGAGTTCGCATGCCCGTCGGCACTCACCTCCACCTCCTCGTGGTGGGCGTTGATAACCCTAAAGCCGTGCCGTGCCTGGCACGGCTGCTTGGGGACTGGGCGCATGAATCCGGCATGTGAGATCCGCCCGACCAGTAGCTACCATGAAGCCATGTACATAGGGTTTTTCAAAATAATTATTGTACGCCACCATCACTAATATCTCCCGCTCGGCCCGTCCGATACATTGTTGCGATTGGAGGCTCTCCGATACTTTCTCGACAAGGAGGTGGGGGAGGTATCTACGAAAAAATCGCCGAAGAGGCCAAGAGGGTACGGATAGGTCAGCGGTAGGTGAGACGATGGTGTTGGAGATAGCGGCGGACAACCGGGACGCAACGCCAAGGAAGGGCGCTCGCTCGACCTCAATCACCGGTCACGGAGACGAGCCGACCCAAGGGGGGGCGGTGAGGTAACTTGAGAGTTGAATCATCGATGCATAGATTTTTCATCAGGTTCATTATTGATTGCGGTGCAACTAATTCAAGTTTTCCTCAACCCGTAGCGACAATTAGATAAATAACTCAAATTATTCACTATTGTAGCTATTTGTTCATCTTTGATAAAAGATCTTTATTTTCCCGCATAGTCGTTAGTAACCACTAACACCGGACATGATGCGCGAGGGGCGGGTAGCGCTATCTGTGCATCCGCGCTAGAAGCAACGACGTGCACGAGTTTGGCAAGTATTGTTAGCACTATAGCATTGCATTACCTAGTGCTTATGTACGAGGTAGCTAGTCCTCATCTTAGTACTTAGTGTTTTAGTAATAGTGATACTCTATTTCCCCGTTAGTGGCGGTCGGCATGCCTTGCCGGTGACTGTGCCGGCCGCCATCTCTCTCTTTTCACTCCTATTGTCCCCATTGTTGGCCCCCTAGCGGGGCAGGCTAGACTACCCGTGTAACCATTGTACTTCCAAACTCCAACATGTTATGCCCCCCCTACAACGTTACCCGGGATAGTCAGACCTCCGAAATACGGCAGCCCCAAGCATGAGAAGACCGTGCAACATGGATGCTCGCTAATAAGTCAATACTGACGCTAGCCGCCCAAGGTCCCCGTGGCCGCCGTAGGCTAGGAGTACCGCCTCCGCCACCCAAGGAGAAGAGCGTGCAACCTAGATACTCGCTTGAACTAGCACCACCGACACAAGCCGCCCATGGTCACATATGGCCGCCCTTGGCTAGTTGTCGACACCATCATGCTCACAACTCACCGATGCTATTGACCGGATCTAGCTTCAAACCAAATTCAAACCGATTACCGAAAATTCGGCCCGCGCGTATTTTAAAACAATAATATTGTTGTTTTTCCCGACGCAACGCTCATATGACTTAGCGAGGTTCTAACCTTGCTCACGGCGAAGGGGGGAGGAGTCGACACGATATTGCCCGACTATACTACTTTCAAGTGCCTACACGCTAGTAATAGCCTTGTTGGCTTTTTTTTTCCTCGTCGGTCGCTCTCATGCGATAGCTAATTCGCCCGTGGACGGTTTCCCCGCTACATGTCAGAACAGTACATTACGCAATACATTTGGACCAGTTTCTTGTCGGCAACTCGCCGATAGCATCCCATTCCTATCCTACATCGGGCAGGTACTGCACAGCTGTGCAGTACTTTAGGCATGTCATGTCGACCCCGCCGAACTCCATCCGTGCAACCGTATTTTACGCCGAGCTCAGAGCTACATAACCGTCACTCACTGCGCTCGGTCTGTGAGAGTCCTCGGTGCTTTAGGCGCCACAGGCAAGGCTCGATGCGCGCGTGAGCCTAGCCATTCCAAACAAATTCCGCCTGGTTTGGTACCTGATTTTGGGTAAGGGTTGCTACAGGTGGAATATGTGAGCTCTGCCGCCCATGTCTATTTTACAGGTTGGTAGGCGGCACAGGAACACGTCGGAGCCGGCGCAGCATCGGAGCTTCGCATTTGAGCGGGTCGCACAGCGATGTCTGCACTGCACAGCTGTGCAGCGGCCGCCGATATTTTTTCGACGGGCTTTTGCACCTGTGTGTAGCTATGAACAAGGGGAAAGGAGCTGGTGGCTTGACATGCTGGACTAGTAGGGCAGTTGTGGTGGTGTATGTAATAGTTTACATAGCTATTTGCCGACTCAGTTTCGCATCTCGCACGCGCATCACAGAAATCACACACATCACATATCACTTCACACCTCGCTAGGCCGCCAGCCCTCCTCTAACAGATGGTCAGCAACGTGGCGACCAAAGCATGGCCTTGGGACATTGCTAGAGCACACAACAAGGCCACAGTTGCTACAGACAGTGCGGCCCAAGGTGCCGCAGTAAATGCACGCCTTTCGCTTTGCGGGGTACACCTTCTTGGCTGTGGTTTTGTTTACGTTCTTCTTCAGGGTTTCAGCCTCACGCTCAGGGTTGGGCACATAGTGGGGAATCGACATGTCTTGAGTTCCACCTAAGATAGGGTTGAAAGCTGCAACGCTGGTGCTAGCAACAGACTCACTCGACGTCCTCGATATCTTTTTGCTGTTGTTGCTCTTGTTCCTCGTAGTGAGACGTGATCCTTCCGCTTTGGCCATGTCATGCTGGCCATGTTGAATGAGTTGGTCCGCGAGTCGACACTTCCACTCGCGGCGAGATATTTCCTCCTCGGATGAATAGTTGTAGACCAGGTAGGCGTTTGTCTCGATCATGCTGAGAGTGTATAGGAAGAAGCGTAGTAGAGGTTCTTTGCACTTCCACGCATCCGCAATATATCCTGGGCCTTGTTAAACCGTGCACACACGATCAGTAAGGAAGGTAACTAACGCATACGTAGTTACAGTCACAATCACGCAAAGGGACAGTCACAGAGACAACCAGCCCGAGGCGTGGTGTCGGGACAACAGAAGTGTTAGAGCAGAAGCCTAGCGACAGCTCTGTACCAGTACAAACAGGTTATCGGTATGTCCGATCTAGACATGTACTAATCATATCTAGAATAGCTTACAGTAGCTATCTGCAACTAATAACTAGAAGGTATTACTTACAACACTCCCCCTGAAGGTAGCTACGGGATGAAGCGTTGCATTGGGTCTTGTCCTCCAAGGATTGCACTTCGGTGTCTTGTGAGTGCTGGTCCTGGGAGGGGCTTGGTGAACATATCAGCCACCATCTGGTCAGTGGGGAGGTACCTCAACTTGATGGTTCCCTGCTCCACATGGTCCTTGAGGAAGTGCCATTTCAGACCGATGTGTTTGGTCTTCTCGCTGACCAAGGCGTTCTGGGAGTACGCGATGGCGCTTTGGTTGTCCTCCCAGATGGTGGTGGTTTCGGTGATGGGGGCGTTAAAGATCTCCCCCAGGAGTTGTCGGAGGTGGAGTCCCTCCTTGGTGGCGTCGGCCGCAGAGTAGTACTCGGCTTCACACGTGGATTGAGCCACACAAGTCTGTTGTTTGGACTTGTAACTTACTGGCCCGCGTCCGAGGGTGAAGAGATAGCCGGAGCGAGACTTGCGGGTGTTGCTGTCGTTGGCCCAATCAGCGTCGGCAAAGCCTGTGAGTTGGAGACTGTGGTCCGTGCCCCCCCCCAACGTCAGGCGCATGTCGATGGTGCCATGGAGGTATCGAAGGACCTTCTTCAGGGCCTGAAGGTGGGCTTCCGTGGGGGAAGCTTGGGCTGAGCCGAGGATGCTCAACGCCGTGGAGACATCGGGGCGCGTGCAGACGGCCGCGTACTGGAGACTGCCCAAGAGGCTTGGGTAAACATCCTTGGCCACGCCGGTGAGATGGGGCGAGGACATGTGCGCGAGGCCGGCGAGGAAGCCAGGGTCCATGGGAAGGGACGACGGTCGAGCGTCGGTCATGTTGTACTTGGCGAGGACATCGCGCAAGTACTTGGATTGGTCCAAGGAGACGGTGCGTGCCGAGCGGTCACGGGTGATGTGCATGCCGAGTAATTGGGAGAGGTCGCCGAGGTCCTTGATCTTGAACCGTTCTCCGAGCTTGGCCTTGAACGATGCAAGCCATGCGGTATCATTGCAGGCCGCAGGAATGTCATCGACGTACAGCGCGATCATGGCGAAGACGTGGCCGGTGCGGAAGATGTAGATGCAAGGGTCAGAAACGCACTGTTGCCACCCATTGTCGACGAGCCAGGCACGGAGTAGCATGTTGAACTCGCGGGGGGACTGCTTAAGGCCGTAAAGGCAGCGCCTGAGGTGACACACTTTGGACGTGCCATCGCTGAAGCCGAGGGGCTGGCGGATGTACACGTCTTCCTTAATGGGTGCGTAGAGAAACGCAGTGTCGATGTCAAGTTGGCAGAGCTCAAGGTCACGGGCGGCTGCGATGGTCAGGAAGAGACGCAGGCTGGCCATGCGGATGACAGGAGAGAATGTCTCAGTGTAATCTAGTCCAGCGCGTTGGCTGCACCCTTTGGCGACGAACCGCGCTTTGAAGCGGGAGACGTCACCGGCGGTGTCAGACTTAACTTTGTAGATCCACATGCTGTTAACTACCATGCGACCCGGGGGAAGGTCAACGAGTTCCCAAGTGCCGTTGTCCATGAGGGATGAGTACTCCTGCTGCATAGCGGCTTGCCACTGAGGGGCCTGGGCGCTGTCCAAGGCAGCTCGGTACGATTTCGGCTCCACACACTCCCGGGCGGACAGGAGGGCGACGGCAGTAGGCGATGTGCCGGCAGGTGTGTGAGGGGGACCAGTGATAAGGTTGGGAACGTGAGGGCGTGTGAAGATGTCCTCTTTGGCTTTGCCCTGTTCAGGGTCACAACACGCCGTCACGAGGGTCGGGGGGAAGTCGGCCACGTGGGCAACCATTTCGCCGTAGCGTAGGGGATGAGAACGGAGCCGAGTTTGGCGAGGGGCGGCATGAGGGGGCATGGGGTCTGGCAATGGTATGTCGATGGGGTGGGATTGGAGTGAGGTGGCCGGTGCGTCATCCGAAGGGTTGGTGATGGTGGAGTCGACGGAGAGTTGTGCGCCGAAGCCCGGGGTGTCTTCTTGAAAGACAACATGGACGGAAGTGGTGATTCGGCGGGTTTCCGGGTTGTAAACGCGGTACCCGGGTGCGTCATTGGGGTAGCCGACCATGACGCCACGAAACGCCTTTTCACTGAGTTTTCGACGCAGTTTGTCAGGCACCTTGGCGAAGACGGTGCACCCGAAGACGCGAAACTTGGAGGCGTCAGGCACAGACGACGTGAGGAGGGTAAGTGGGATGCCACCGGTGGGGCCGACTGAGCGACTGTACGTGCGGTTGCGGAGGTACACAACAGTGCTGACAGCGCATGACCACATGGAGTTGGGAACGGCCATACTGTGGAGCATCGCTGACGCATTGTCCCGGATAGTGCGCCAAGGACGTTCGGCTTTGCCGAGCATGTGGTGGGCGTATGGGGCAGAGAACTGGACCCCAACGCCGAGCTGTGCGCACATCTGGCGGGTTGTTGCAGCCTCAAAGACAGAGTCCGAGTCAAATTTGATGATTGGGGCAAACGCACCCGATTGGGAGTGGTAACGTGCATGCATGTGCTTGATGTCGAGGAGGATGTTTTCCAACTCCGAGCACGCATCGTCTTTTGACTTGAGGAACCGCACCCACATGTAATGGGTGTGGTGGTCAATGACGAGCAAGCAGTAGCGGAGGCCATGTGGGGAGGGGACGTTGACCGGTCCCCACAGGTCAGAGGAGAGGTTGAGGAGGGGACGAGAAGGTTTCGCGCATGCACTGGTGTTGCGCGGTGCAGCTGTGGCCTTGTGTAACAAGCATGAGTCGCAAGAGACATCGGTTACAGAGCTGGCTAATGCAGGGCTAGTCGGGACACCGTGCGTGTGCTGGGCCCGCAGGCTTTGCATGTTCAGGTGTCCAAACCGACGGTGCCACAGTGTAGGGTCGCACTGGGCAGCAAGGGCAACACTAGGGGAGGGAGAAGTCACTCTCATCGTGGAGGTACTGGGGGGGGGCTCTGGCTTGTGGGGGAGGAGGTAGAGGCCGTTTCCGGAGGGCTCTAGCACACCCATTCCTGTGGGCACCACAAGTAAACCAGTGTCAGAGTTAGAGGGGAAGATGAATTCACAACCGCTGTGGGTCTGCATCCAGCTGACACTAAGTAACCGGCCGATGCGTTGAGCAGAGCGAGAGGACAAGTCAGGGGTGTACAACGCATGGACAGTGCGATGAATAAGTACGCCTGTGTCAAGTCGGACTGAAATTCGGACGGAGCCACTGCCCTTGACGTCAACACCAACCCCGCCAACGCGCGAGGGAGCGGAGGGGGGTGTGAATCGTACGAAGTCGCCTTTAAACGCGGTGAGGTTGATCGAGCAGGCGGAATCGACTACCCAATACTGTGAGAGGTTACGACCGGGGGTGAGGGAGGAGGAGAAGGCTACGGAGCTGAAAGGCACACTCACCTCGGTGTCATCGTAATCATCCGTGCATTCTTCGAGGGTAGGCAAACTGTCAAAGTCATCGGCGGGGACGTCGCTCAGCACAGCGGCGTGCGCAGAGTGAGAGCCACCAGCAGGGGTGCCGTACTTCTGAATGATCATTTTGCGCTTCGCGAGTGTCCACCGCAAGAGGGCGTCATCCGGGGCATTGCAAGAGGACAAGATGTGGTCCGGGCTGCCGCAAGCGGAACACTTGGTGGGCAGGACGCGACCACCGCGAGGGACACGTGGAGGGTGGCCTCGACCGCTGTGTGATCCGCGGCCAGCAGCGACAAACGCGGAGATGGGAGGCGGTGAGGTGTGGGGAGCTGTTGCGGCCGGGGCGTCGTCCTCGTCCATATTGTGCGCCAGGTGGAGGATGCTGGCCATCACGTCATCAGCGGACAACAGGTAGTCTGTGTCGAACGCGTTGATGACGCACTGTTTGGCCTGACCGTGTGGGCCGTTGCTGGAAATACCGCGCAGCATGAGGAGACCGAGGTTGTGGGGGTGAATGGCAGCGGAACCATCGACCATCTGACATGTCTCGTTGTAGTCGTCGAACGTCTGTCTCATGTAGTGGACATAATCACTGAGTGACTGTCCGGGGCGTTGTCTGACCATCAAGTTGTCCAGCAGCGACAATGAGCGAGCAAAGGACCGACTGTCGAGACGTTCACACAGAAGGTCCCACGCTGCCGCTGCGCAGTCAGGACGTGCTGGGGAGACGCACTTCATCGCTTGGTCGGCGCGTGGGTTCGCGCTAGCTGCATGGAGGAGCAGGGTGTAGGCGTAGTGTTGCGCCGGTTCGTCTAACACGACGCCCGAGTCGCGGATGGCCAGCTGTGGGATGAGGTAAGTGGCCTTGATGGAGAGGAAATTAAGGAAGTTCCTCTTCCACTGCTTGAAGTCCGTGGTGGGCCCCATGGTAGGGACCGACATCTTCATGGACCGGTTGAGGGCGTCCTTGTCGAAACCGGTGGCCTCGTGGGCGGCGCGGCCGATGACCACCGGGTCAATGGTGGGGCGACGCCCGCCACGGGTGGTGTGCCCACCTCGCTGTGGAGGATGCGAATGCCAGCCAGGAAAGGGAGGCGGTGGTCCACCGGGGAAGGGAGAAGGTGGGCCGCCGGGGAAAGGAGAGTGGCCGGCCATTGAACGCGGGGGGCCGTACGGGTGCGGGTGGCCACGGGAGGCGGGGACGCGGGGCGGCGGTGCCTCCGGGAAAAAAGGTCCGGGATCCGGGAGGGCATACCCTGCAAGAGGGTACGGAGGGGGTGGTGGTAGGCGTTCCGCGGGTAGGTGAGGCTGTGGGGCGGTGTGCGCATCGTGGCGGCGGAGTGCGACATGGGGGTCGCCAACCGACGCTGCAGCGAAAGCAGCATCGTGGGCCGGCTGCGCGTCCAGCCGAGTGCCGGGAAAGGGAGATGCGTGTGTTGGGGGGTCGGAGGAAAGGAGGTTCAGAGAGTGGTTGTCGCGATGGGGGTCGAGCTGCGCGTCGTGACGACGCACAGCGAAAGAGGGGTCCGCAGGGGCAGCTACAGGACCAGCAGCAACAGCCGCAGCAGCAGCAGCAGACTGAGCGTCCAGGCGGGCGTTTATGAGCGCCATTTGTTGCAGGACGAGTGCGAGGGTAGCAGGGGTGGGACTGACAGAGCTCTGTGGAGAGTCGAGGTCAGGGGAAGCAGGAGGCGAATCAGGTGGGTTGTCGACAGAGCGAGTTTTTGGCGCCATTTCGACACAGGGCGAGAAAAGGAAAAGAGCCGAAAAAACAGGCAGCGGTAAAAACCGCTAGCCGGACGTGTGCCTAACAGCGGTATGCAGAGAGACGGCCTGATGCCCGCCGACCCCTCGGCCTGATGCCCCGGGGTGTCTCAAAGCACCTTTTCTGTGTCCTCCACCCAGTGTGGGGCACAAGTCGGGGCCACGGCCAGTGCAGGTGGGACGATGCGGCGGCGGCTGAGTCGCTACGATAATATATTAATTAAAACAGTAATCTAAGGCTGTCGTGCACTCTGTATATGTATAGTCACCCGATAGTGCGCCCCCCCCCCGGTCTCCAGCTTGGACCTGTATGCACCCTGTCCACACACGACGAGTGCGTCGGTGTGGGTGGCTGTCTGGCGTCCTCGAGCGGCTGACTTAGGTGGGATGGATGTTTTTTAAACGCTGGTTATACTGGCGATACCGCCGACTACAGGATGAAAGTACTAGGTATCTATGAAAACTTGCCTTCTTCGGGAGAGGTGGCGATGGCAGCTCGCCGAACCAAGTTGTCGCGCGTGAGTGACGTGAGGCGGGGGCCCATAACCTGTTAAACCGTGCACACACGATCAGTAAGGAAGGTAACTAACGCATACGTAGTTACAGTCACAATCACGCAAAGGGACAGTCACAGAGACAACCAGCCCGAGGCGTGGTGTCGGGACAACAGAAGTGTTAGAGCAGAAGCCTAGCGACAGCTCTGTACCAGTACAAACAGGTTATCGGTATGTCCGATCTAGACATGTACTAATCATATCTAGAATAGCTTACAGTAGCTATCTGCAACTAATAACTAGAAGGTATTACTTACAACAGGCCTATAGATAGCTTGTTATGTACAATCTGGCCGCCTTGGTACTTCACTTTCACTCGCTCCCGCACAGGCAACATACGGTTTGTCCCACATGTGGCGGCAACCAACCTATTCTTCTTGTCCTTCCATACCGCCGCAATGACTTTCACTTGCTTGCCCACATGTTGCAGGATAAATGTCTTCTCCATCGCGACGTGGTCAAACCGCATCGGTGCCAAGTTGATAAGTTGTTGCTTTGGGAAGCCAGCGCTGCCAGTCTTGATGGCAAGGACGCTAAACAAGCCACGATTCATTAGTGCAAGACAAGTACGTACCGAGCCAAACCACGAGTCAGCGATCACAATTCGACCAGTGTTATGCCATGGCGCTATGACGCGGAGAGTGCATGCTGTAGTTGCACCATAGATGTCAACCCATTTCTTGGTTTTCATTTCCTCCTTGCATTGAGCTAGCTCCATGTAGACTATTGCACCAACTATGGCGCATGATGTTGTCTTCAGCATCCATCCAATCGGATGGGGCTTGTTCGGCAACCATGACAAGTGTAGGTCTCCACACATGCCCAACCACTCAAACATAGTTTCAGCAACTGTCAAGATAGTTCCCGGGTTAAAGCACCGTCCCCATAGAGCGTTCAGAACCGATATACACTCATTTATAGTTTCGGTGTTGGAGCTTGGGGTTGATACACCATATGTCCAATACCTAAAGAATTTTTTCCACTGGCTAAATCTCGTCCAACTCATCACCGCGGAGAAGTTAAACGTTGTACCAATCTTTTTCACCTTGGGGAAGCCCTCTTTGTCCCATCAGCTCTCCATTTTCACTCCAGGAAAGTTAGACATAGCAACGACAAACCTTGTACGGAGGGTTTTCGGTGTAAACGTCCATACCCAACACGATCGCGGTTGGTGCCCCGGTCCGACTCTCCCACTCGACCCCTCCTCGCGTCGGTACCCACCATCGATAGGAGTGCCCCGCGCGTAGTGCTAAGGGTTATCGTGACAGCACTACGCCCGTGTGGCGGCTTTGCAGCGTATACCCCGTACAAGGGGAGGGGTACGGGCGGTAATTTACGGATCCGACGGTGTGGGAAACATCTATGAGCCGAACGGGACCTGACACACGCGACGGGATGAGAGACAGGCGGCAGCTATATCTACCGATAGTTGCATCCTCCCCTTGCCCCGAACGGGAGGGGGCTGTGCTAGGAGGCAAGCTGCGACGGGAGGAGCGGCTATTATCTCGGACCTCGTCGATTCCCGGCGATGCATGTACTAGTACTGCTCCGTCCTTCATGGTATCGAAGATTATGAGATCATGACGGGGGAGCGCGTGGTTAGCTTGGAGAGTGTAGCCACGACGGCAGTGTTGTTTTCGTGCGGCCGCGTCTCACACCCGTACAATGTTGCACGCTAACAAAATTGTTTATATGTATGTTGCGGATGGTAGCAATAGCAGACATGCGTACACATGTGATGGAATGTGCGCTAAACGGTGCATATCTATGTGTTGCTGCAAAATATTGCTACTTTAGTGCGGGCCTTCCCTTTGCTACCGCTGCACACATATGTGTGCAGAATATCGGGCCCCTCTACGCACAAACATGATACTAGTCGTCAATGCCCCTTTGCATTTCATGGACGGTGGAGCATACTACGGAACGCAAGACCACCCCTCCCCCGTTTCGCTCACGCGGCTATGCTCCCCGTCTCAAGCTCTCCATCTAGAACGTATGCGTCCCGTTGAGATCGGAATTTAGTCAATTGTTGTGTTCACACTACTCGTGTAACTCCACCGAACGTAACGCATGGGGCGGACGGCGGGGGGTGAGACAAGTTGGGTCGGCTATGAATTACGACGTGTCGCGAGTGGCTTCACAGCGCAAATTCACTCCCCCCCCACTCCACTGACAATACAAGCATGAAGGTCAAGTCGCGTTAATTTCACCTAAATTCACAGAACGTTACACTGCCTTCCTCCACCGTGAATTATTGACGAACATGTGTTGCATTTAGCCGGCACTTTAAAATGCTGCCTTCTCCCCACTCCCACAAATGCTACCACAGCCGCGCATGCACTTCTGGCTGCATGGTGTACCATTCGCATACGCCTCGTCTTGATAGCTCTATATCATCAAGCACTACACCCACGTCCGCCGTTGTGTCCGAGGCTTCGCTTAGAGACTCCTCGAAAGATTGCTTCTCTTACAAGTCGAAAGCAACAACCAAAGATTGTTTCTCCTACAAGTCGAAAGCCACAACCATTGCACAACCAAGATGCCGTAAAGCTCATTCCCTTAACCGGCGTTGCCCGCCTTGGTGTCAGCGCGCTTTTCTACATCTACCAATTGCATATGTGATTAAGCCCGCTTATGATGTAGTTGACGACGCGAGTCATAGCGGAAGTGTTGCTGTTAGCACTAGCATCCCGTTGCCTAGTGCTTATGTACAAGGCAACTACTTGTCATCATAGTACTTAGTGTTATGCTATTGGCGGTTCTCCATTCCCTATTTGTGGCGGTCGGCCGGTCTTGCCCGTCCCTTCGCTGGCCGCCATCTCTCTCCCTCTCATTTCTCTAGGCAACACACCCGCCCCCCTTGTGGGGCCGGCACGACCTACGTGTAACTATCCGTTTCCGATTCCGACTGCAGGTTATGGGCCCTCCACCAAGTTCCACTAGAGAAGAGCGCGGGTAAAGCGCTCGGCGCCACACTAGTCCTACCTTGTACCTCGTAAAAAAGAGTAGATCGTGTGTAAAGCGCTCGGCGCCACACTAGTAACTCATCGCCCAACCGACACCACGCTTCGCCTTCGAGCTGGTTGTCCGCGACTTTCCTACGATCTCCCACGTAAAAAGGAGAAGAGCGTGTGTAAAGCGCCCGGCGCCACGCTCGCCCCACTTAGCTTTCAGTCTCACCTAGCCTTTAGCATACCGAAGCTCTCGACCGGATCTGGTTGTTTAAAATTGAACCGCGAGAATTCGGCCCGTGCGTACTTAAATTAGTACTGTTACTGTTTTTCCCGAGGCAACGCCGCAACGCTCACCTATAACTTAGCGGGGAGCTTACTTTTCCCACGGTGAAAGGCAGAAGTCAACACGAGCAGCGCCCGACTTTGCTTTTGCGTGCCTACACGCTCCTAACAACCTTGTTCGCTTTGCTCCTTCTTCGCCGGTCGCTCTCATGCGTCGGCTAATTCGCCCGTGGACAGTTTTTCCAGCTCCATGTCAGAATAGTACATTACGCAGTACATTTGGAACCGCTTCGTATCGGCAACTCGCCGGTAGCGGCACGTTCTAGTGAGCGCATGTCGCTACACCTACCCGGCATGAGACACACGCTACAAGCACTGCACCTTCGACCAAGATGGCACATTCCTCGACGCAAGCTAGGACGAGGTCAAGACCTCGGCTACCTTGAGGGGGGGTGTTTATTAAACCATGCAAACACAATTAGTTTGGAAGATAACTCACGCAAACGCAGTTACACTCACAGTCCCGCAAACGGAACAGTCACGGCGACAACCAACCTACAGGGGTGGTGTCGGGACAACAGAAGTGGGAGAGCTGTAGCCTAGCGACAGCTCTGTACCGAGTCAAACAGTTTATCGGTATGTCCGATCTAGACATGTACTAAACATATCTAGAGTAGCTTACAGTAGCTATTTGCAACTAATACGTATACGGTATTACTTACAACACTCCCCATGAAGGTAGCTACGGGATGAAGCGTTGCATTGGGTCTTGTCCTCCAAGGATCGCACTTCGGTGTCTTGCTAGTGCAGGTCCTAGGAGGGGTTTGGTGAGCATGTCAGCCACCATCTGGTCAGTGGGGAGGTACATCAACTTGATGGTTCCCTGCTCCACGTGGTCTTTCAGGAAGTGCCACTTCAGACCGATGTGCTTAGTCTTCTCGCTGACCAAGGCATTCTGGGAGTATGCAATGGCGCTTTGGTTGTCCTCCCAGATGGTGGTGGTTTCGGTGATGGGGGAGTTGAAGATTTCCCCCATGAGTTGTCGGAGGTGGAGTCCCTCCTTGGTGGCGTCAGCCGCAGAGTAGTACTCGGCTTCACACGTGGATTGAGCCACACAAGTCTATTGTTTGGACTTGTAACTGACTGGCCCGCGTCCGAGGGTGAAGAGATAGCCGGAGCGAGACTTGCGGGTGTTGCTGTCGTTGGCCCAATCAGCGTCGGCAAAGCCTGTGAGTTGGAGGCTGTGGTCCAGGCCCCCCCCCAACGTCAGGCGCATGTCGATGGTGCCATGAAGGTAGCGGAGGACCTTTTTCAGAGCCTGCAAGTGGGCCTCGGTGGGTGAGGCTTGGGCGGAGCCGAGGATGCTCAATGCCGTGGAGACATCGGGGCGTGTGCAGACGGCTGCGTACTGGAGGCTGCCGAGGAGGCTGGGGTAGACGTCCTTGGCCACGCCGGTGAGAGAGGGCGAGTTCATGTGCGCGAGGCCGGCAAGAAAGCCCGGGTCCATCGGAAGTGACGACGGCTTAGAGTCGGACATGCCGTACTTGGCGAGTACGTCGCGCAGGTACTTGGATTGGTCCAGCGAGATTGTGCGCGTGGAGCGATCGCGGGTAATGTGCATGCCGAGGAGTTGGGAGAGGTCGCCTAGGTCCTTGATCTTGAACCGTGCTCCGAGTTGGGCTTTGAACGAGGCGAGCCAAGTGGCATCATTGCATGCCGCGGGAATCTCATCGACGTACATGGCGATCATGGCGAAAACGGGGCCGGTGCGGTAGATGTATATGCACGGGTCGGAGACGCATTGTTGCCATCCATGGTTGACGAGCCATGCACGAAGTAGCATGCTGAACTCGCGGGGGGACTGTTTAAGGCCGTAGAGGCAGCGCTCATTTGAGGTGACAAACCTTGGACGTGCTATCGTTGAAGCCGAGGGGCTAGCGGATGTACACATCCTCCCGGATGGGAGCGTAAAGAAACGCTGTGTCGATGTCAAGCAGGCAGAGTTCAAGGTCGCGGGCGGCCGCGATGGTGAGGAAGAGACGCAGGCTGGCCATGCGGATGACTGGGGAGAAGGTCTCCGTGTAGTCCAGTCCAGCACGTTGGCTGCACCCCTTGGCGACGATCCGCGCTTTGAAACGGGAGACGTCGCCGGTTGTATCCGACTTGACTTTGAAGATCCACATGTTGTTAACGACCATGCGGCCTGGGGGGAGGTCCACAAGGCCCCACTTGCCGTTGTTGATGAGGGAGGAATACTCTTGTTGCATAGCTGCTTGCCACTCGGGGGCTTGGGCGCTGTCCAGCGCAGCCCGGTAGGATTTTGGTTCCACACACTCCCGGGCGTAGATGAGGGCGACGGCAGTAGGGGACGTGCCGGCATGTGTGTGTAGGGGACCTTTGATAAGGTCGGGGGCGTGAGGGTGCTCAAATATGTCATCGTGAGCTTTGCCTTGTTCAGGACCACAACACGCCGTCACGAGTGTCGTGGGGTAGTCGGACAAATGGGCAACCATATTGCCGTATCGAATGGGGTGTGAGCGGACCCGAGTATGGCGAGGGGCTGCCGGGGGGGGGGGGGGGGGGGGGGGGGGTAGGGGCGTGGGTAATGTGAGGTCAATGGGGTGGGATAGGGGTGAGGCTGCGGGTACGTCTGCCGAAGAGTCGGTGATGACCGAGTCGACGGAGGGTTGTGTGTCGAAGCCTAGGGTGTCTTCCTGAAAGACAACATGAACGGAAGTGGTGATGCGACGCGTTTCCGGGTTGTAGACACGGTACCCGGGTGCGTCAAGGGGACGCCGCGAAACGCTTTCTCACTGAGTTTCCAACGTTGTTTGTCGGGGACCTTGGCGAAAACTGCGCAGCCGAAGACGCGGAACTTGGAGGCGTCGGGCACCGACGACGTAAGGAGTGTGAGGGGGACGCCACCATGGGGTCCGACCGAGCGACTGTACGTGCGGTTGGGAAGGTACACAACAGTGCTAACCGCGCACGACCATATGGAGTATGGAACGGCCATGTTGTGGAGCATCGCCGATGCATTGTCCCGGATAGTGCGCCAAGGACGTTCGGCTTTGCCGAGCATGTGGTGGGCGTATGGGGCAGAGAACTGGACCCCGACGCCGAGGTGTGCGCACATCCAGCGAGTGACAGCAGCTTCAAACACAGAGTCGGAGTCAAACTTGAGGACCGGTGCGAACGCGCCCGACTGGGAGTGATGGCGGGCATGCAAGTGTTTGATGTCCAAGAGGATGGTTTCCAACTCCGAACATGCGTCGTCTTTAGACTTAAGGAACCGCACCCACATGTAGTTGGTGTGGTGGTCGATGACGAGCAAGCAGTAGCGGAGGCCATGTGGGGAGGGGACATTGACCGGGCCCCAAAGATCAGCGGACATGTTAAGGAGGGGGCGGGATGGCTTCGCGCAAGCGGCTGTGTTGCGCGGTGCAGCTCTGGCTTTGTGGAGTAAGCAAGAGTCGCAAGAACCTTTGTTTACAGTGCTAGCTAACACATGGCTAGTCGGGACACCGTGATTATGATGGGCCTGAAGGCTTTGCATGTTTAGGAAGCCAAACCGACGGTGCCAAAGTACGGGGTCACACTGGGCAGTAAGGGCAACCTGAGGTGAAGGGTCAAGTGCCGCCGTTGCGGATGGGCTTGAAGGGAGGTCCGGCTGGTGGGGAAGGAGGTAGAGACCGTTTCCGGACGGTTCTAGCACACCCATGCATGTGGGTACCAAAAGCATACCTGTGTCAGAGTTGGAGGGAAAGACGAATTCACATCCGCTGTGAGTTTGCACCCATCTGACACTAAGAAGTCTGCCGATACGCTGAGCGGAGCGAGAGGATAGGTCGGGGGGTGTCGAGTGCATACACAGTGCGGTGAATGAGCTGGCCAGAGGCAAGTCTAACATAAATCCGCATTGAGCCACTGCCCTTAACGTCAACGCCGACACCGCCCACGCGAGAGGGAGCGGAGGGGGGGGTGAACTTCACGAAGTCATCTCGGAACGCGGTGAGGTTAATCGAGCAGGCGGAATCAACGACCCAGAACTGTGACATGTTACGACATGGGGCGAGGGAAGAGGAGAATGCCAAAGAGTTGAAAGGGACACTCACCTCGTCGTCATCGTAGTCATCAGCGCAGTCCTCGAGGGTGGGTGAACTGTCGGTGTCTTCGGCGGGGGCGTCGTCGGCATGGACGTCGCTCAGCAGAGCAGCGGGAGCAGAGGTGGTGCCACCGGCGCAGGGATTGGATCCGCCATTTTTTTGTTGGGTTCGGATCCATGAGTACTTGATACTTTAGGATCCGGAACTAGTGAGTACCTCTAAAAAAGGGATCCGGATCCCGCGATTACCTGTGATTCTAGGGTTCGGATCCCGCGATTACCTGTGACTCTAGGGTTCGGATCCAGCGAGTACCTGTGATTCTAGGGTCCGGATCCCGCGATTACGTATGATTATAGGGTTCGGATCCAGCGATTACATGTGATTCTAGGGCTCGGATCTAGCGATTACCTGTTATTTTAGGGTTCGGATCCAGCGAGTACCCGTGTTTTCGGTTCCGGAACCGAGTACATGAGTACTTCTTAATTTTTGGTTCCGTTGGATTCGTTGGGTTCGCGATTCCAACAAGTACTCGAAGTACTCATGCAAATTAATACATATTGCGCATTTTGGGGGAAATTTGTACTGCAAATTCAATTTTTACATCTCTACTAGTTCTATGCGCCTGCTCATGCTTGGATCCCATACACTAGATACGGACAATTCACTTCCCATACTTTCTGCCCGCTGCACACATATTTAGTACTTTATAGTATATCCCATACAATTCGGCAAAGCTTTTGGTCCCTCCGGCAAGTGCCACAAGCAACGTATGTGAGTTTATAGCCCTCCGGCTCAAAAAAGACACTCGCCATCAAAGGGAAACAGATTCCGATGCATTACCATTTTTCACAGATGATGTGACAAGTAATGCCAAATGGTTTATCGCATGGCCAATGCGAGTCCACCAAATGAACATTAAATGCACAAAATATGGATGAAAACATGTTTAAGACAACCATTTCAAATTTTTTTAAGACAACCATTGAAATTGAAATTGAAATTGTTTACAACATGTACCGTATGCGCCGGTTTTTCACCAAAAGCCGGATGCGTCGGCTGCTGTCTCTTGGCTTTCCCAACTATGCCATACAGGGAACTTACAAGTCAGGGCTAGACCGTTAACCACCTAAATCCAACCTCTCCAATGGGGGTCGGGGGTTTTACTCCCCCCCGGGGAGGTGTGCAAGAAGAGGCGAGGGCTGCGTGCATTTAGGGTCGTGCGAAGGGGCAATGTGCGGAGGCGCGGCGGGAGGTCGTGCGGGACTTGATGCGGTATATGAGTAGGAGGTGATGCAGCCATTGGACAGTATGCGTGAGGAGTTGTGCAAGGATGCGAGACGTGTCGAGGCGTGCTTTGGAGACGAGTTTATCAGGAGGGTCGGTGCGGGCGGTGAGTAGGGAGGTGAGACTCGTGATGGTGGAGGAGTGAGGTGTACCTGTGTGGCTCATGACGATGGGAAGGATGTCAACCATTGTGCCTGGCCAGTGGCTGCGGATGGCGTTTGCAAGGGGTGTGTATTTGGCACGTATGAGGTTAGCTGTGTGGGAGAGGTTGTTGTCCGTGCAGTACTTCCATTCCCCTATCTGAATCTTTTTTATGGATGCGTAACGGCGGCGACCGTTTGTGTGGCCAACGAATCGAGGTTCGAGAAGGCGGATAAAGTCGGGTTTGTGTGCGGGGGGTCGTAGCGCGGGGGGGGGGGATCTCAGGTGGGAGGACGGCGGGACACGAGGTTAGGGAGTCGGGTGAGAGACCTTCGTCGGCATCAACAAGGCGGGTGGGCATGTGGGTAGGGTGGGGTGGGTGACAGTCAAGCGGAGTGTGGGCAGGAGAGGGGGAAGCAAATGATTTTATGGGTTTGTTACCGAAGTCTGCGGTGATGGTTTCCCAGCATCCTCCGTTGTGGCGCTCCAATAGGGAGAGTAGGAGTTGCAGCGCGCTGTTGTGTCGGTCCTTTCTTAGGCCAGACATGGTGGGGCAATTACCGGCCATGTGGCCGTTGCTAGTGAATTGGCCACATAGGGGGCAGCGCATGGTGGGGTTGTGAGTGAGTAGGCGGGTGTTGTGGACTCCCCACATGAATTCTTGTTTGTGTGTGAACTGGATATTTGTGAGGGTTGAGTGCTTTTTGTGGTAAGAGAAATCGGCGCCGTCCTTCGCGGCGCGGGCGAGGAGGGCTCCGTGTTTGGTTGTTTGCGAGAGATGTGTGTGTGTGTGTGTGTGTGTGTGTGTGTGTGTGTGTGTGTGTGGTGCTGTAGGTGTGTGCGTCAGCTTTGAGGTTGGTGTATCTGTAGGGTATGGGGTCTCCTAGGGCTTGTGGAATGAGGGTGTATGGCAAGGTCCAGTGGCCTATCGTGACCTCTGAACCTGTGGTGTATGTAGTGTCGGGTGGGTGACCATCCGCGACTAGGTTGGCGAGGGTGTCTGCGAGGTCGTTGCCTAGGGAGTGGTTGCGGGCTTTGGTTTTGCCGAGGTGTGTACGGATGCCTGCGTCGCAGCGGGTTTTAAGGGTGTGTGTGATGGATAAGAGGGTGTCGCGGTGAATGTTGTGTCTGTAAGCGGAAGGGCAGTTTAAGTATCCTTGTATAAGGCGGAGGGAGCACGCACTGTCTGTGAGGAGGTGGGTGCGGCAAAGTTGGAGGCCTATATCTATGCCAACTAATTCAGCGCGATTTATTGTGTGTGAGGGAGGGGTAGAGGTCACCATGATTTTGATTTTGGTGTCCGAAGCGGGGTGGGTAGCTGTTGCTCCGAGGGGGGACGAGCTTCCTTTTTTCGAGCCGTCTGTGTATACAAAGTCCTGCCAGTTCCATGCAAGGGTACCGCTGGTTGGGGAGTATGTTAGATGCACGCGTTCCGGGAGGGGGTACGTGAGAGGGTGAGTTGGGTTTGGGGGGAGGTGGTATATACCTGCTGAGTGGGGTGAGTAGGTGTCAAAGAGGTGTGGAGGTCGGGGGTGATGATGGGGTTGGGGAGGTGAGTGTCGTAGATAGATTCGAGAGTGTTGTGAAGTGCGGTCATGGCTGTGGGTGATGGGAGGGTGGAGAGTGCGAGGGGGTTGGCGACGAGGTATATGTCGACCATCCATCGTGTGCCGAATGGGGTAGGGGTGGGGTTGCCAGTGTGTTGGTCGGGGGGTAGGAAGGTGTTTGCGTCATTGGGGAGGGTGTAAAGGTGGTGGGTGTATGGGGAGTTGATGTATTTGGAGTGGCGGTAGGGTGTGTGTTCCCATCGGGGGAGGATGAGGATGGTTGCGCTGGGTGTGTGAGGGGCGGTGAGGTGTGCGCTGGTGATTACGTGTTCCATGGCTCGTCGCATGCATTCGTGGTCGTATTCGGGGTTGGCTATGTTGGTGCCTTGCCATGTGTGTGGGGCATTGCTGCCGCTAGATGAGAAGACTATATCTTCGGGGTAGAGGGAGTGGTAGGTGTGGGAGTGAAGGGATTTATTGAGGGGGTCGGAGTAGAGTTCTGTCTGTATGTGGAATGTGTGGCGGAGAGCTGTGAGTAGGTCTTCTCTAGTGGCCCATCTATTACGGGTGGTGGTGGCGGGTGTGGGTGAGTGGATTTCTGAAAGAGAGCCTAGGCGGGTGAGGAGGTGGTAGACCTCCTCTTCGAACGTATGTTGCGTGAGGTCGGGGCGGAAGAGTTGAAAGAGGTGGCGGACGCGGGGGCCGTTAAGGGTGGTGACCGTGCGGCCGTCGGGAGTGCAAAGTACGGTGGTGTCGTGGAGTGATGGGTGTGCGTGGATGGCGAATTTGCCGGTAGGGAGCATGTCGAGGTCAGGGTTAATGGGGTCATGGTTGAATGTGATTAGGGGGTGTGACCATGGAGGGGGTCCGGGTTCCGGCAGAATGGGTGTGGTGGAGGGGACGAAGCCGGAGTTAAATGTGGTGAGGGCGGTGGGGCCGGAGGGAGTCTCACTGATGGTGTCGTGTAGTTGTAGGCATGGGGCCCACTGGACTTCGTGGAGGCGGGTGAGGTCATGTTGTTGGCCGCGAGCACACCACTCGCACTGCCATGTGGCGGGTCCCTGAGCTGGGCGGCATTGGGAATGTATGGCGAAGTGCGGGCATGTGCAGCATGTGGAGGTGGGTTCTGTGTGCAGTGGGTCATGACAAATGGAGCAGGCGGTGGGGGAGGGGGTGGGGAGGCATACCGATGTGGGGGTGGAGGAGATGAGGCGGAAGCCGTCGTCGAGTTGTAACTGAATGTCCCATTCCGTGAGGTGTTCCGGGGCCCATTCAACCATGTACTGCGTTTGGCCGTATTCTGTGTCCTTGTGTTTGGAGATGATACGCGTTACGTCGTAGGGGGGGTAGTGGTGGTCCGAGGGGGTGAGGTATTCTGTGTCTAAGTGTGAGGTGGGTGCGGTGGGGGTGGGGTGAGTGGTGCGGGAGGTGTAGATGCCGGATGAGAGGGTGGGGGGTGAGCGAGGGAGGTGTGGGGAGAGGAGGGGAATCCATGAGGGGTGTATAGTGGTGGGGGGGGATGCTTGTTTGGTAGTGAGGCATGTGAGGGGGAGGCGGTTATGGATAGTATCGAGGGGTTCGGTGAGGATTGCGGCGAGGAGGCGGATGGGAACTGAGAGTGGGGTGGTGGACCTCGTGAGTGTGGTGATGGATTTGCATGATTTGAGGATGAAGGAGGATGAAGTGGCTCCGAGGAGGACTTGTGGCCACGTGGTGATGTTATTTTTCCAGAGGGGGGTGAGGCGGGGGAGGAGGGAGGCGTGTGTTTTGCGGGGAGAGAAATCGCAGTAGGCTTGCTTATATGTGTGAGGGTCGGTGATGTGTGTGGCTTTGTCCCGTAGTGAGGCGAGGAGGGCGTTGTCTTGAGTGGTGAAGTGGGCGCGGATTGTGGAGGCGATAGGGTTGGTGAGGGAGAGTGGAGGGATGTTGTGGAATAGGGTGCCCGCATCGCGCTGAGCTCTGACTAAGCACTTGAGTGTGGGTGGGGTGTAAAAGGTTGACATGATGGATTCCGAGGGCCTGTGGGAGTACATGGTGGATAAGGTGCGGATGTGTGCGCGGGCCATGTGGCCTTTATAGCCTGAGTTGTTCATGATTTTATGTAGGTGGCAAACTGTGGGTTGTGCGGCGTGGGCTTTGAGGGAGGGGAGGCCGTAACCTAGGTCTGAGGTAGGGCGGTGAAGGGCGGTGCGGGGAAGGTTACGTACCGAGGAGACGGCGGAGCGGAGTGCGCGGCAGATTTGTCCTTCTAGAGTGTCGAGTTGGGAGTCGGTGAAGAGGCCGAGCTGGAGGGTGAAGTGTTTGCCGATGAGGAGTCCAGGGATGACCCTGATTCTGCGGGATTGTGTTAGTGGGGAGGTGGAAAGGGCGGTGATGAGGGATGCAGTGGTATGTTTGAGTTCGTGCCAGTGTTTGGTGAAGTTGAGGGAGGTGTTCAGTTCTACCCCTAGGACTCGGTATGTGTCCCTGGGGCCAATGGAGGGGATGGGGGCCGGGGTGGAGTTTAGGGTGATGAACTGAGGATGCGAGGAGGGTAGTGTTGGCGAGGGTGAGGGCGTTGCCTGTGCGCCAGAGGGCGCCGGTGATTTGCGGATGTTGACGGTCATGCCCGTGTAGGCGCTGAAGAGGGAGAGTTTCCTGAGCTAGATGGTCATGTTGGGGGTCGAGCCCGTGGCGAGGCTGAGGTCGTCAGCGAAGCCGTGTCCGGGGTATGTGGCTGTGGGTTCTGTCGGGTCGACGTTAGTGGCGGGGGGGCCTTGGTGGTAGCCCCGGCTTCCCACCGTGAGCCAGCGAAGGAAGGGTTCAAGGAAGATGGTGAATGGAAAGGGGGAGAGGATGTCGCCCTGGAGGGTTCCGCGATTAATGTCGATAGAAGGGGTGGGGCCATGTGGAGTAATATAATTTGTGGTTGAGACCCCGTAGAGGTGTTCGCATGTGTCGACAAAGGTGGGGGGCATACCGAGTTGACGCATGTGTTTGAACATGATGCGGTGGTCCGCGGCGTTGAAGGCACCTTTGAAATCCGCGTACATGACGTAGATGTCTTTGCTGTGGAGTTTCGCGTCCTCCATCGTCATAATGAGGGAGGAGAGGGCGTCGTGGATGCTGCGGTGTTGTCGGAATCCGTCCTGTTGGTCGCTGAGAATGCCGTGGGTTTCGGCGTATTTCGAGCCTGCATCTTTGATTAGTTCTGTCCATAGTTTAAGGAGGTTATTCATGAAGGCGATAGGGCGGTAATTATCGAGGAGGGAGGGGTCGCCTTTTTTATGTAGGAGGCATGTTGTGCTATGGCACCAATCAGGAGGGGTGTAGGATTTGTGGGCGAGGAGGGAGAGGAGAGAGAAGAGGGCGGAGCGGGTCGCCGGTGGTAGGAATTTGATTATTTCATTGGGGATACCGTCGGGGCCGGGGGCTTTGCCGGTGCCTAGGGAGTTGAGTGTTTTATCGAAAGTGTCGCGGGTAATCATGTCGGCAAGGGTGAGTGAGGGGTCACCGCGGGGTTCGATGGTAAAGTTGTCGTGGTTGTCGGGGAGTTCCCACGGGGGGGTGGGTAGGTCGTGTGGGGTGGCGCGGCCGAGTTCGGTGGCGAAGTGAGAGTGTACCGCGTCAATGACGGCGGAGGGAGAGGATGCGGTAGTTTTATCGGGTCTAGTAATGCGGTGGATGGTGGAGGCGGCGCCGGCGGGGGGCAGAAGGCCGCTTTTAATTTTCAATTGGCGGTGGGAGAGTTTGGGGCAGGTGTCGTAGGCCGCATTGGCTCGAGTTTTTATTTTCTTTATCTTATCCGTAGTGGTGGCGTAGAGGAGCTGGCGTATATGTGCTTGGCATTGTTGTTTGATGGCGTCAGGGGAGAGATATTCAGTTGTGTTTAAGAGGGCTTGGGCGAAGGGGAGGGGGCCGTTGTTTTTGCTGCATTTAGGCCGGCCACTAGTGGAATAGCCAAATAGCGCACACGTGACCATGTTGCTGTACGGTATAGTACGTCACAGTACGTTTCTCGATTTCAAGCCAGTCCAGTCAGCACGAGTCGGCCTAGGATGTATGGGTGCTATTTCGCGTTACTAAACGAATAGCGAATAGGGACCAACTACAGTTAAGTACTTGTGTGAACCATCTAGCGACGATCGCTACTACCAAGTACCAACTACGGGGAGGAGCTACCCCGCAAGTCGCTATCGAAAAAGTTGAGTAGACGAGAGTCTTGCTGCCACACAGATGGTGCAACTTGTTTTATAAAGGTATCTCAAGGTACGCTTCTAGATTTTTGATAAATTCGGCGTCGATCTACCTCTTGTTTGAGCGAGTGGGCAAGTCAACAAGAGATAGATTTTCGAAAATGCGTGTGTCCGGATAGATCGCTCGCTGGGCGAATGCGTCCGCTGCTCACTCCAACACAAGCCGCGCAGGATTCCATGATAGCGATAGCGACTACGTGGTGAACATGTGGGGTGCCTGCGATAGTCCTAGGATTCCTTCTTCTAGACGATGGCACGCCACTGATTTTGCGTTGTCCCGTTGCTGGCATCCCTCGTTGCTGTACGGGTACCTGTAGTCGGTGAGCCAGCCAGCCCAAACCTATAGAGCGGTCGCTCAAACCCATAGCGATCCGGTTGTATTTCGTTATTTCGCTTCGCCTGTATGTCGTGTATATTATTTGAAAAACGCTATACCTCCTATTCCGAATAGGAGGTATATTCGCGAATATACCTCCTATTATTTGCCTGGACCTATAGCTCGTATCGCTTCGCGATTTATTTATTACTAATAATTCCGACGTGTCAGTACGTTTCGGTACTGTATAGTGATACGTACCGCTTTCGCTATTCCGCTATTCCTCTAGTGGCCAGCCTTACGGAGTTTGAGTATGTGAGTGCGTGTTTTATTTTGAGCCAAGTAGGGTCAAGGGACGCTTGGGGTGGGCGGGGTTTTTTGGCGGGGAGGAGGGGCCAAATTGTGGCTGCGTGGTCCATGTGTTGGGAGAGGAGTGTAGTGAATTGTGAGGCAAGGGTGTCGAGGGTGTCGGGGGAGGCCGAGGTGTGTGAGGTGTTGAGAATTTCTGCGTGGAGGGCGGCCGCTTGGTTGATGAGGTCGGGGGTGCTTGATTGGTACGCTTTTATGTGGTCGGGTGTGAGAGGAAGTCGAAAGTTGAGTTTGCGCGTCGTGTGACGTGTGTGGGGGTGGGTATGGGTAGGGGGGGGATGTGCCATGAGGGAGAAAGGGGCGGGAATGACGAGGTGGATTGCAGAGTGGTCAGTAAAGTGGGAGGGGGAGGGGAATATCGAGCAAGAGGACGGTGGGAGGGAGAGAGGTGAAGGGGGCGTGGTGAGCCAGCGGTCAAGGCAGCCTCCACTGCGGGGGAAGGTAGGGATGGGGTTGTGGAGGGGTTGGAGGTGGGATTTGAGTAGGGAGGTGAGGGCAAGGTGACATGTACCTGTGGTGGTGGTCGATTGGAAGTCCCCTCCCCAGAGGGTGCGGTGTTGCGGGTGGTCGTTAGCTAGGCGGAGGCCCCATGCTGCAACTTCTGCATATAGGCGGGTAAGTTGGGGGGTGGAAAGCTGGAGCATGTAAGTTCCTATAAGGAGGTAAGGGGTGCCTGAGTGGGGAACGATTTTTAGTCCGGCGATATGGGGGATGAGGTGGGGGGGCGGGGTTAGGACAGTGGCAGATTGGAATGAGGCTTTGCGGACCGCGAAGAGAACGCCTGCGTTGGGTAGGGGCACAGGTGAGTAGCAAGGTCGGGAGCTTTTGAGGTGGTATTGGGGGAGGGCTATGCCCCAGCGGGATTTGTGGGTGTCGTGGTATGTTTCGGTGAGGATGAGGACGTCCGGACGGTGCGAGGTGGAGAGGTGTTCAACATCCATAATGGAGGTGTGGAGGCCGCGGGTGTTGAGGGTGATGAGGTGTAGTGGTTGGGATGTGTGGTGTGGGAGGATGGGGGAGGGGAGGGAGGGGGTGGTGCTGGGGGGGTCGTCGGGGGGGGCGTTCGACGGGTGGTGGTTGGAAGGGAGGGGGGAGGAGAGGAGGGGAGGGGGGGAGGGGGTGGGGAGGGGGTGGGAGTTGAGGGGGGGAGGGTGGTGTGGGGGGGTGGAGGGCGTCGAGAAGGTGGGGGCGTCCCTGTGGGAGGGGGGCCGGAGCGGAAGGTGTGGTTCCATAGGAGAGTGTGGAGGGAGTATACCGAGGACCGGGGGTCGAAGGAGGGGGGATTGTATGGTTGGTCCGGGGGGGCTGTTGCGATGAAATAGGTGTGTAGGAGGGCGTGGGTTCCGCACGACCATGCTCCGTCGGAGTCGTTTTGGCGAGGCGGGTTGAGTGAGCGTATGACTCCGACGGGAGGGGGGGGGGAGGAGTTCCAGTCGGAGAGGAGATTGAGAGAGCGGGCAAGGAGGTCGGACGGAGGGGGGTGGTGTAGAGAGTCAATCCGGGTAGCGGAGGAGTGAGTTAGGTGGAGGAGGCCGAAGTGAGAGTTTTGCCATGTGAGGATGAGGAGAGAGTGGTTAGGCGTCCCCGGACGGGGGGGGAAGCCGCGGTTGGCGAGGTTAGTGTAGTGGCTGGGGTATTGGGAGTTGTGGTGGTGATTATCGACTTCGTTGTTAGTGATAACTGTGTACGAGGCGGTAGGAGTCGAGTGGAGTTTGGTTATTGTGGTAGCGAGGCAGTATAGGTTAGAGAGGTCCTGATATTGTCCCCATTGGAAGGAGAGGACAGCAGAGGTATCGAGGTAGCCGATGGGGGTGGGGAGGCCGTATTCAAGGTTTAGGTCGAATAAGTAGTTATGCAGTGCTATGCAGCAGGTGCGGGGGTTAAAGTGGGCCGGGAGAGTGGATTGTAGCGTGGTGTTGACAGTGTGACTTCGGATATCGGGCTGGGGGGTGGGGGGTTGGTTGTGGGGACTAACCTCCGGGCCGTGAGGCCCGTCTTGTGGGGGACTAATGATGATAAGCGGCCTTGCCGGCCGAGGCTTGTGGAGGGCGAGGGTGTGAGGCTCCGGAGGGTCCGTTCGTCGAGGTCTTGCGCATTTCGGCGAGCAGAAGGTCCTTGGAACGGATGGTCGTTCGGAGCTTAAGAGGGGGTGGGAGGTGTAGGGATGTCGGAGAGAGTATGAGAGGGAAGGGGAGGGGGGGTTGAAAAATTGTAAGCAAGGTGTGGTAGGTATTAGGAGGAGGGCGATAGTGGGGAACTGCAATGACACAGGGGGCTGTCGATATCGTATCAAAAGTGCTTCGGGGCTTCCGAGAGAAGCCGCGGAGCAGACCAAAAGGGAGTGAGGAATGTAGGGGCGGGGGAATACGTGTATCGCTGAGAGTGTTAGGGGTACGTGACTGCAAGACCGTGTCTGTAAGAGGGGGGCGATATTTCCGGGGCAGGTAAGTACGCGGGGGGGTGGGTGATCGGTTAAGCTGTCGGATAGAGCAGGGCGGGCGGGCTAGTCTCATCGGGGGAAGAGTTGTCAATATTGTAACGACAGGCGAGTTGGGCAGAGCATGGAGGGTGGAAAAAGTGGGAGGGAGAACGACTGCACTAGGGTCTACAGTGAAGTAATCGCAGGTAAGCGAGAGTGTCCGATGGGTCAGTCGGGTTAGGCGGGCCATTATGTAAATAGAAAAGGGAAAGAAAATTAGAAATCGGAGGGGCACAGCGACATGAGCGAGCGTTGGACAGAGCAAGGGAGCAGCGGAGGGACAGCCGTCAACTGGAGGGTTAGGTAGGGGGGAAGAGGTGAGCGGGGCACCGGTGTCTGCGGCTGATACCGGGGGAGGAGAGTGGGAGGCGTCGGCGGACGGATCGTGTCGGTCGGCAAGCGGGGAGTTCGTGCGAGGGGGAGCGTACAGGGCCCGGGCTGGCGCGACAGGCCAGGTGGCATGTGTAGCTGTGAATAGGCTAGTGTATTTGTGGGGTTGGAGGGTAACATGAGGGGGAGGGGGGTATCGGCGTGAACTGATCAGGGCGGTGTTTAGTGCAGGGGCAAGATTCAGGCATGTAAAATATTTTTTTCTCTGATTAAAGAAAACGACAGTCGAGTTTCATGATATTGCTTTACTGGTCGAATTTTGAAGCACTGTTGCTCGGAAGCATTAAGGTGAGGGTGAGGTGTCGATTTTAGTGCGCTGTTAACGATAGGATCAGCGTAGGCTAGCGGGAGGGGACGCTGGGGGCAAGACATGTCCTTACTGTGGGACGGGGGGTGACGGTCGGCGAGCGGCAAGTTCGGGCTAGAGGGAGCGTATAGGGCAAGGCCCGGCGCGACATGCCAGGCGGTACGTGCAGCTGCGAGGAAACTAGTACATTTATGGGGTAGGAGAGTAGCATGAGGGGGAGGGGGGTGGCGATGAGTGCTGATCAGGGCAGTGGTTAGTGCAGAGGTAAGAATCAGGCCTGTAGAATATTGTTTTATTTGGTTTAAAGACAACGATTCTCGAGTCGCATGATGTGGCATTTTTGGTCGAGCTTTACAGCAATGTGGCTAGGAAGCACTAAGGTGAGGGAAAGGTATCGATTTAGGTGCGTTGTTAACGAGAGTATCATCGTAGGCTAGCGGGAGGGGGCGGGGGGTGCTAGACTTGGCCTTACTGTGGGACATAGCGGGACGATCGCACCGGTACGGGTCTTCTGTGTGGGTTGTAGAGTCAGCGGCCAGTCCCAGGTCATTGGTTGACCTGGGAGCGGCGAGGACCAGAGGCGTTTGGAGTCCTCTGACTGGTGAGTATTCCAAAGCCGTGTGCAAGTCTTGGGTGGATGGGGGTGGTTGGGGTACATGGTTGAGTAGAGCGAGCGGATGTCCCGCTGGATAGCTCCGGGGGTTGTAGGGGTCCGCGGCGGGCGCATTCACGGGCCGATCCCGCAATGGCATAAGCATCTGTCTGTGAGTGGGGGGGGGGTAGGGGTCGAGGACATTTCGATCGAGTTGGATTTCGAGTGTGTGAGAGAAGTAGTGGGGTTGATTGTGGCTTTTCGAGTAGGTTTTTGAGTGTAGTGCGCGTGTTGGCTGCACGCGACCAGGCCCGGTGGGACCTGGGTTTGTTGGATGTTGGCGGCGGACGGGAACGTCCGGACGCTCGGAGGGGCGCGGTGTGGCGCGCCGCTCCCTTGGGGGGGATCTTTTTGTAAGCGATGGGTGTGATTGTTCTTGCGTAGTACTTTGACGGGTACATGTGTGGTGTTCGAAGTAGATGGCGCGATAGCTGTCGGGGGGATGAAATTCAAATCCCTAGAATGCGCCTTTGAGTGTGTACCCTCTGGTGTCGCTACGGATCCACTGACCAATGTGAGCTACGCTCTGGTGGGGAGAGGTGAATGGTACACGCTGTTCAGCGGCCCTGTCCACCAGTCTTGCGCTCGATGGGAGGCCAGGCCCAGAGCGAAGACGATCGGCGTTGCTCATTCGAGCTACCGACCCATCCCCGTTATGTGGTGCAATAGTACTTTAGTAGTACTTTGGATCTTTTTACTGTCTTTAGTGACGGTAGGATACGTTTTTCTTTTAAGACAACCATATTATGGTGGATTTCAAGCGCGTATGCGCCGTTGAACTGGCCCTTGGGTTGGCTACAATCGATTCAAGGCTACGGAATGACAACAATCAGGGCTATTGACCCAATCCTAGACATACACCTCAGCAAATTTGCATTGCCAAATAGCTTCCCGAAAAACAGCGTGTCACTTTGGGCAACCACAAAATCGTGAGATACTCGGAATCGTGAGTACTGATCGGGTATCGCGATTCCACATCGTTTTGCGAGGATGAGGTACTCGCGATTACCGCGGATCCATTAAAGTACGATGAATACCGGATCCAACGATTACTTACAATAACTGGTACCGGATCCTACGATTACTTACAATAACTGGTACCGGATCCAACGATTACTTACAATAACTGGTACCGGATCCAACGATTACTTGTGATTCTAGGGTTCGGATCCCGCGATTACCTGCTGAACCTAGGGTTCGGATCCCGTGATTACCTTTGATTCTAGGATTCGGATTCAACGATTACCTGTGATTCTAGGGTCCGGATCCCGCGATTACATGTGATTCTAGGGTCCGGACCCACGAGACCGGTCCGAACCCGAGTAGTCTCGGGGATTCGCGAATCCGTAGGATTCGGATCCAGTCCCTGCACCGGCGGCGCCGTACTTCTGGGCGGTCATCTTACGCTTGGCGAGGTTCCACTTAAGGATAGCGTCATCCGTGGCAGTGCACGCGGACATGGGATAGTTGAGGCTGCCACACACGCCACACTTGTTGGGTCGATGGCCGCGAGGATTACGGTGTGGTTGGCCTCGACCGCTGTGCGAGCCGCGGTCCGCAGCGACGAACGCGGAGATGGGAGGGGGTGATGTGGCCGGAGCGGGTGTGTCCGGGGCATGGTCGTCGTCCATGTTGTGCGCGAGGTGGAGGATGCTGGCCATCACTTCATTAGCCGACATGAGGTAGTCTGTGTCAAAGGCGTTGATGACGCATTGTTTCACCTGACCGTGTGGGCCGCTGCTGGAAATACCGCGCAGCATGAGGATACCGAGGTTGTGGGGTGGATGGCAGCGGAGCCATCAACCAGTTGGCACGTCTCCTTGTAGTCGGCAAAGGTCTGGCGCATGGAGTGGACATAGTCACTGAGTGACTGGCCAGGGCGCTGTCTGACCATCAGGTTTTCCAGGAGGGACAAGGAGCGAGCAAAAGACCGACAGTCGAGGCGTTCACACAGGATGTCCCACGCGGCAGCGGCGCAGTCAGGACGGGCTGGAGAAACGCATTTCATCGCCTAGTCAGCGCGTTGATTCGCGCTGGCTGCATGGAGGAGCATCGTGTAGGCGTAGTGTTGTGCTGGTTCGTCGAGCCAAACGCCGGAGTCGCGGATGGCTAGCTGCGGAATGAGGTATGCGGCCTTGATGGAGAGGAAATTAAGGAAGGTCCTCTTCCATTGCTTTAAGTCCGTGGTCGGGCCCATGACGGGGACCGATATCTTCATGGACCGGTTGAGGGCGTCCTTGTCGAAGCCGGGGCTTCGTGTGCCGCTCGGCCGATGACCACCGGGTCAAAGGTGGGGCGACGACTGCCACGGGTGGTGTGGTCGCCACGCTGGGCTGGGGGAGAATGCCGTCCATGGAAGGGAGGATGTGGACCACCGGGAAAGGGAGAGCGGCCGGCCATGGGATGCGGCGGGCCGTACGGGTGCGGGTGGTCACTGGAGGGGGGTACGAGGGGAGAGCGGGCCTCCGGGATGAGAGGTCCGGGGTGGTGAAGGGCATATCCACCGGGGGGGTAGGGGGGGGGGTGGTGGGAGGTGTTCAACCTGGGGGTCGTGACGCGAGGGGTCGCGGGGCGCATCGGGACGCGAGGGCGCGCGGGGCGCCTCGGGACGGCGCTGTGCGACTGTGGGGTCGCCAACATGAGCTGCAGCGGTAGAAGCAGCGAAGGCCGTTTGCGCGTCCAGTGGGGCGTAGCCATGCTTGGGATGCACAAGCAGGGGGAGGGCGTGCACGTCGTGGTCGTCCGGAAAGGGTTCGAGGTACGCATCGTGGCGGCGCTGAGCGACAGGGGTGTGCGGATTAGCAACCGCAGCAACAACAACAGCAACCTCGGCCGACTGCGAGTCGAGGCGAGCGTTAATGCGCGCCATTTGCGCAAGGAGCAGCGCGAGAGTATCCGGGGTGGGATCGAGAGTGCTCTGCGCGGAGCCAAGGTCAAGGGAAACATGAGGCGGAAAAGGCGGAGAGTCGGCAGAGCGAGTTTTCGGCGCCATTTCGACAGAGGGCGAAAAAGAAAGAGCAGAATAAAAACAGGCAGCGGTAAAAACCGCTAGCCAGACTCGTGCCTAACAAAGTTTTCAGAGAGACTGTGAGGTGCTACTTTGGTTAGGCTAAGTTGGCGACCTTAGACTAATAGTAGAACCTAATCTCTGGATCTAATTATACAGCGTAGAGAGAATTAGTAAGACTGTCTTAGGAACAGGGTTTCTTACAATCTGGGTGTGGCGTAATTCTATTCTGTACCGGTCTTCTCATCTACCAGTAAGTCCCCATCTTAAATATCCACACCTCAGGTGTTCTAGACACAGCCTTAGAACCGGTAGCTTGTGCTGTCTGCTAACTAAACCAAACTATTACTAGTGATACAGGTTAACTGAGGTTACCTGTACCGTCTATCTAACCTTATTGCACAAGCTCTTAGAACTATCTAGAAAAGAACTATCTAGAAGAGATACTGCTAGTAACTCTGTAATGTCGAGGGAAAATACGGCGATACAGTTGTACTGCCGTGATGACAATAAAAGAGTCACTGAATATCGCTAAGATACAGGTACCATTTAGAGGAAATACATAATGTCAGATACTAGCAATTAGCTAAATGGCTAGGATATGACACTCTCCCCTCCTTAAGCACTAGCGTCGTGGCTGTGCAGTACTCAGGGTCTTGGCTTCTTGAGGGTTCTTGCAGGCCAGCGATTGCGAAATCTGTCAAACTCAGGGGTGCCAGAAAATTCTCGATAAACATCCGTTCGAAGGAATTCGGAAAAGATGTTTAAGTGGTTGACTCCTCGCATGGGTTCCCAAGTGTCCTCGCTAGGTACGTTGAACGGTGCTGCCCAGCGGACCTTAAACAAAAGTCCCGTGCCATTGGAGTTAAAAGCCACGTCGAGTATTTTGTCGACTTCAAATCGCTTCGCATCGTGCACAATCGGAATTGGCTGCGCACTGTTGGCCTGTTCTGGTTTCTGAATTCCATCTTTCCAGTAGAATGGCGTGTACAACATCGCGAATCCGTACTCCAGGGGGTAGCTTTAGCCGAAATGCAACCGGGGAAACTTCCTCCGTAATGAGAAACGGTCCAATGTAGCGGTCGCGTAGTTTAGAACATGGTTGTTGTATCAACCGTAGATTTGTCGCCTTGAGCTTAACCTTGTCGCCAACTGTAAAAGGTACTGGTAACCGGTGCCGATTTGCAGCGTCTTGCATGTGTGCCTGGGGTGCTTTGACGCAGTCGTGGGCAAATCTGTGCATCTCGACCAGAATCTTCACTTGCTCCGGTAAAGTACGGCTAGGCTCGTTATCTTCAAATGTAGCCGTCGTTGGAGATGTCGGCTCGAATCCTAGCGTCGCCTTAAATGGAGACATAGTCGTTGACGTAGAAACCGCTGCGTTGATCGCGAACTCCACGTTGGTAAGGTGTTGAACCCAATCGTCGTGCAAGGGGTGCACATAGCATCGTATGACTTGCTCCCATGTCTGGTTTACTCGTTCAGTTTGGCCATCTGTCTGGGGGTGATAGCTCGTAGAGATATTAAGCTTGGTGTCAACAACCCTAAATAGGGTTTGCCAGAAGTCGCTCATAAACCGGGGATCTCGATCGGATATTAATTTCCGTGGTAAGCCAAAATGCCGAAAAACAGCGCGGTGCATAACTTTTGCTAATTGTTCCGCTGTAATCGTTTTCGTAATTGGCTCGACAATCGTCCGTTTCGTAAGCATACAGACGAATACCACCACATCATCATACCCATCGCACTCAAGAAGGTCCGTAATCAGGTCAAGCGATACATGCTCAAAGGGCGTGGTCGGTACCTCATGCGATTGAAGGAGTCCATAAGGCTTGTGTCGCGCTACCTTGTTGCGTTGACAAGTAACACAGCTGCGTACATAGTGTTGTACTTTCCGCTTCATATTAGGCCACCAAAGCGTCCGGGTCACTGCTGCCAATAGTCGAATAATACAAGGGTGTCCCGCGGTTGGTGCGTCGTGTAGTTCGTACAATACTCTTGATCGCAATGTAGAGACGTTCGGAACATAGAGTCTTGTCCCGTAGGCGTACAAGAGTCCATTACATTGACGTACCAGCCAAGTAGGCAGAGATTTCCGGGTAAGCAGATATTTGTCCGAGTCATAAGCGCTTTTGATTTCCGCATGAAGTCCAGAGTCAGGATGTAACCGGGATTCCAGGGAAAAAATCTGCGCGTGTAACTCGTATTCTGCTTCGTCGTTGGTCCAATCGCGTAACAGTTGCAGCTTTTGTAATGAGTCCTTCAGGATAGGTCGGCGAGACATAGCGTCTGCATGGTTGACTGCTCCCTTCTTGTATACGATGTCCATCTGTCGCTGGTAAGGTGCTAAAACTTGAAGCCATCGCACCTGTCGAGTAGACAAATCGCGCTGCCGAAAGAAGTGTCGCAACGTGTCGTGGTCCGTAATTACTGTAAATCCCGCCGCGCCATCTAAGTAGCAACGGAACTTCAGTAGAGCGTCGCGAACTGCCAGTAGCTCTTGTTCTTGGACATGATAGTGTACCTCATGCTTGTTCATCTTTCGAGCATGGTACGCAGCTGGTTGTAATCCAATACCTTGGTCTTGTAACAACACAACTCCTACTGCAAATCCAGAAGCATATGTGTACAATGTGTACCTTGCATTAGGAGAAGTGTCAGGTATTACCAGTACTGGTGCACGTACCATCGCGTCTTTAATTTATCATAGCTCGAATGATGACTCGGCTTGAGGAGTCCAGCGAAATTCCGGTGTCTTCTTGGTCAGGTCCGTTAATGGGGTTGCTAGGGTTGCGAATTGGTTGATAAACCTCCGGTAATATCCAGCAACTCCCTGAAATCCACGTACTTCAGTCACAGATTTCAGTCGGGGCCAATTCTGTACTGCCTCAACCTTGTCGGGGTCCATTCGGATCTGTCCAGCTTCCACCACATGCCCAAGGAAATTGACGCTCGATCGTCCGAAGTAACACTTAGAGAGTTTGATATGCAACTGGTGTCGCTGCAGCTCTCGTAACACGAGTCGAATATGCTCGAGGTATTCGTCGGCCGTCTTACTGTAGATCAACACGTCGTCCAAATATACCACGCAGAACTTGCCAAGATACGGGGCCAAAACTCGATTCATCATCGCTTGGAATCCAGCTGGGGCGTTACAAAGTCCAAAGGGTAGAACGCAGTACACAAACAATCCGTAATGAGTTCGGAATGCTGTCTTATGTATGTCGCGCTCCTTGACTCGAACTTGATGATAGCCTTTATACAGGTCCAGCGTGGTGAAATAGTGAGCCCCATATAGCGAGTCGAGTAACTCATCAATCCGGGGTAACGGTGTTCGGTCTTTCCTCGTAAGGTCATTGAGTTTCCGATAGTCTATGCACATGCGCATGGTACCATCCTTCTTGCGTACAAATAAAATCGGGGCACCGTACGGAGATTTAGACGGACGAATCCAGCCTTTTGCGAGTAAGTCTTGTAACTGTACTTGAACCTCCCGGAGTTCTGCTGGTGACATACGGTACGTTCGCTCCTTAGGTGGTTCATCGCACTCCAAATTAATTTCAAAGTCGCACTCGCGAGTTGGCGGTAGATCGTCAGGCTCCTTGATGATGTCCGTAAACTCATTCAGGGAATCTCGTAACGAAGTCGTCCACTCAGGTTGTTGATCAGTACTGATGTCGTCGACCGCGTCTTATACTTCTCGTAGTCCAATCACGAAGAGGTCTGCTGGTTGTTGTCTAAGCAGCTTTGCCATCGCATCCGCCTCCAAGTGATGTGCTGCCACAGGTACGGTGTACTCGTCGCCATACACCATAGCTTCGCCAGTTTTACGGTCGCGAATCGTTTTAGTAGACCAATCTATATCCGGGTTGACGGCTTGTAACCAAGGTTGACCGAGGATGATGTCGAATTTATCCAACTCTGTCATAATTGCGTCCAGACGTATATCCAGGGTCCCTACTGTGAGCACTTCATTCCGTAGTCGCTGGCGAGTCGTAGTTGTACTACTATTTGCCAATTTTATCCGGTATTTCTCTCCAGTAACCGTCGGGATGTGATGCTCCCGTACCCACTCAGCCTTGCAGAAATTTTCCGAAGCGCCAGAGTCAACCAAAATACGGCATCGATGTCCGCGTAAGGTGCCTCCCAACACTAACAGACTTGTTCCAGACTGGGTTGTGGATACATGTAGCGTCGCTGGAACATTGTCTTCTAGTCGGACGTTCTTGTTCATCCACCCGTCGATCGGTTTCCCAAAAGTCTCGTAACGAAGAGGGAACTGATGATCTCCACGGACTAGATAACCCGTACGCCGTGCCGAAATTAATTCCTTCCAGGTAGCCCATACTGCCGGAGAAGTTGACGTAGCGTCCGGTATCGATCCGGGTCGAACGCGAGCGATATACATGTAGCGCTTATTCTGTCCGGAAGACTCCGTCCCTAAAAGGCGTAAATTTGTTTCGCTCACCTTAAATCCATTTGTCTCCGTAAGAGCTCGCACTGATGTGTATTCCGGGGTCGCGTCTTCAATCTCATGTTTGCCACCAGGAAACCAGTCCATGCCAGTGTCCTCCTTCGCTAGTAACACTCGTCGGCCATCGGTAACAAGAGTCGTCGAGTGAGTCCAATAGGTCTTTGGGGGATTCTGTAGGTTCCGAGGCAGAAATCGAACTCGATCGGTGTCGTCGACGTAGACTTGCGTCGTCCATCTTGTCGGTCCGACATCTTGCCTTCTTCGTTCTATTCCGTCATTCGCAGGGCATGTAAACACATGTTCTTTCGCCGCCAGCTCGTCGACAAGTCGGAAATTTCGCAGCAGCTTGAACCATGGTTTTGCCCTCCATTTTGGAACCACTATAACCGCTCTCAGATGGGGATGAAGCAGTTTACTCCGCAAATGATGGCCCAAAAAATCTTCTAATTCATTAAATGGCGCATTTAGCCAAATTCTCCGGTACTTCTGTAAATCTCTCTCTTGAAATGGGCGCGCCGGACAGCAAAAATCCTCCGCCAACTGAGAATTAAGGCCGTCATTTTCGCTAGCTCCATCTAAGTCGAAAGGTCCGTAGGTCTGAGAGTACTTCAGGAAACACTCCCTATTCATCATCGGGTCGCTAAAGTCCTTGCTCCTAAAGACTGGCCTCAATGTCGTTTGAGGTAACGGGTCTCGTACTTCTTCTGTTCTGGTCTCTTCCTGAGTCGTTGTAGGAGACGAAACCTCCTCTTGCAGCTTGCCGCGAGCTGCCGACTCATGTCTCACTTTCCCGGCCGGGATTTCTTCGTTCTGTCGCTCTTCTTGTTCTTTCTTTCTGGGCAGTCAATAGCGATGTGTCCCTTCTTGTGGCAAATGAAGCACTTGCCCTCCTTCTTAAATCTGTCGACCTCCTCTTGAGTGAGGCGTCTAATCTCGTACAGCTCCCGCGGCTTTTCTTCGGTCGCGCCATGCGAATCTTCCTCCGACTCACTGTCGATCTCCTCCGCTGCCTCTGAAAAGTCGATGTCTTCTTCGATGGCGTTCAGTCGGCCTGTCGAGCGTTGGGTCGTCTCAATCTTGGTCTCCGCTGCCTCCGCTCGCAGAGCTGCTTGAATCGCCTCGTGTAGGGTCTTAGGGTTTTTCAGGGCAACCTCCTTATGAATCGAGGGTCTCAAACCGCGATGGAAATCATGTACGTTATCTTCTTCGTGACGGTGAGGAAGCTCCAATAATTGTTCTCGAAAATAGTTTGCATACTTAAGGACCGTGGTTTTCTGTCGCGCTTTGTCCAAATTCAATCTCGCTTGTTCTGCCGGTGTTCTTCCGCATAATTCCTGAATTAAGGATTTCTCCATCTCAAAAACTCCGGAAAATCCTCCACCGACTTCATCTCTAGTTTGCACAACTTGGGAGTACCACCACTTCGATAGTGGTCCTTCCAAAAAGCCCGATACTCAGTACACTCCTCTTTGCTCTTTAGGGTTAACGCTGTGATACCGTAGATACCCTCGTGCATGTCGGAACCAGTTTCTCAGCTCGTCGATGTTAGTCGTAGCGATGCTCTTGATCTTGGCTGGTTTGACATCGTTCGGCATCATGCTTGGCATCTCTCGCGTCCTCTCCGATCTCAATTGTTCTCCTCGAAGAAAATTCTCCGTTTCTCGGCTTCTGTTCACTCGTCCTTCAAAATGTCTGAAACCGTTGTCGACGTGGTCACGCAGTTGAGATAGCTCAGTCGAAAAAGTGTCAACTCGGTTACTTAGTCGTTGTAGCATCTCGGTGACGTGTACCGACATAGGCTCCATCGTGGGACTCGATCCTTCTCGCACTGCCTGTCTTCCACCATATGTCGACGTCGGCTGTGTCGGCCAAGAAGGCGCCCCCTCTGGTCGACCATCAACTTCCTCTGGTAGTCTCTCTCCTGCTCGGTTAGACATCTTCGTCTCGTCTAGCTGTTCTGAGGCTCCGAAACCACGTGTGAGATGCTACTTTGGTTAGGCTAAGTTGGCAACCTTAGACTAATAGTAGAACCTAATCTCTGGATCTAATTATACAACGTAGAGAGAATTAGTAAGATTGTCTTAGGAACAGGGTTTCTTACAATCTGGGTGTGGCGTAATTCTATTCTGTTCCGGTCTTCTCCTCTACCAGTAAGTCCCCGTCTTAAATATCCACACCTCAGGTGTTCTAGAAACAGCCTTAGAACCTGTAGCTTGTGCTGTCTGCTAACTAAACCAAACTATTACTAGTGATACATGTTAATTGAGGTTACTTGTACCGTCTATGTAACCTTATCGCACAAGCTCTTAGAACTATCTAGAAAAGAACTATCTAGAAGAGATACTGCTAGTAACTCTGTAATGTCGAGGGAAAATACGGCGATACAGTTGTACTGCCGTGATGACAATAAAAGAGTCACTGAATATCGCTAAGATATAGGTACCATTTAGAGGAAATAAATAATGTCAGATACTAGCACTTAGCTAAATGGCTAGGATATGACAGAGACGGCATGATGCCCGCCGACCCCTCGGCATGTAGCCCCGGGGTGTCTCAAAGCACCTTTTATGTATCCTTCACCCAATGTGGGGCACAAGTCGAGGCCAAGGCCATGACAGGTGGAGCGATGCGCTGGCGGCTGAGTCGCTAAGATAATATAAAAATAAAAAGGTAAGCTACGGCTAGCGTGCAACCTGTGGATGCGTATTCACCCGATAGTGCGCCCCCCCGTTCTCCAGCTTGGACCTGTGTGCACCATGTCCACACACGACGAGTGCGTCGGTGTGGGTGGCTGGCTATCGCCGTCGAGTAGCTTACTTAAGAGGGGTGGTGGCGGGTTTTAAATCGCAGTTTATACTGGCGATACCGCCGACTGCAAGGTGAAAGTACTAGGTATCCATAGAAACTTGCCTTTTGCGGGAGAGTTGTCGATCGCGGCTCGCCGAACCATGTTGTCGCGCGTGAGTGACGTGAGGCGGGGGCCCATAACCTATTAAACCATGCAAGCAGAGTTAGTGTGGAAGATAACTTACGCAAACGTACTTACAGTCACAGTCCCGCAAACGGAACTGTCACGGCGACAACCAGCCTACGACATGGGTGGTGTCGGGACAACATAAGTGGGAGAGTTGGAGCCTAGCGAAAGCTCTGTACCGAGTCAAACAGTTTATCGGTATGCCCGATCTAGACATGTACTAAACATATGTAGAGTAGCTTACAGTAGCTATCCGCAACTAATACGTATACGGTATTACTTACAACAATGTTAGCACAAGGATCCCGTTGCCTAGTGTTATTTACTCTAGATGCCGTGGTTTCCGGCTTGATCGGCGTTTCTAGCCCCTTGTCTTCCGAAGCCGCTCTAAGCCGTGCTAAGAGTACCAAGTTCGACAGATAATTTGAGGGGGTGAGGAGTCGTCCCGACACAAGTTTTATTCCTTGCGCGGTCCGGAATTTGGTGCTCTCGGCGGTCACGCCACGGCATTATTTTTTCGAGTTTGGCCAAGAAGGCAACCGCGTCTATCCTAAATGTGGGAAAATGTGCCCGTTAATGTGGGCAAGTTGTTGGCCTCCTATCTAGCGTCGAATGTTTTCGTCGCCGGCTATGTCGCTCATGCGGACAACGTATTTCTTGCGGCACGGATTGTCTTAACTCGCGGACGGTGTGAAGGCCACTTCTTCCTCCAATAGATGGGATGCCTTCTCTCGCCACGGCTTTCTTCACCCGCGCCATGTATGCATAGCCGCAAGCGTCGCCGCGTTTCCTCGTGCGGCGCGTGAGACGCCGCTCGTCACCCTCATGTGTTATCTTTCAATTGTTAATTGGCAATCATGCCTGCCTCGGGATTCCCTTGTATCTCCCCATGTTTTCTTTGCTAGGTTTATATATGCATCTATTTGCCTTGTCGATATTACTTGAATTCCGTGTCTCTGTGATGACTAGCTTGTCAAGCACTCTTTCCCTCTTACCTCTCCCCCCCCCCCCCCCCACCCCCCCCAACCTTTCCATGTTGGCGATATATTGCAGCTAGCGGAGGGAGCGGGTGTCGTCTGTTGTAGCAGTCACCACGGAACTATAGTACGTGTACCAGTACCCGTATCTTCATCGAAGCTCATGTGCCAACAGGTGCGCCCCCCCCCCCCCCCCCCCCCCCCCCCAACACACGTCCAACGGTCCAAGAAAATCGTTTCTGGTTTTTTTCCGAGTAGTTCCCTCTAGGGATAGCTTCATATCAAAAAATCCGACGCGGCATGCCGACGTACCGAAACGTACTAAAACGTACCAAACGTACAACCACGTACCGAAACGTACCAAAACGTACCAAAACGTACCAAACGTACCAAAACGTACCAAATGTACCGGCAGAAAATGTCGTGCATCGCTCGTTATATCTTCGGCTATTGACTGTCCGTTATTCGGAACGTTTTTCCGCATTTTCAGGAATAAGAAACGTGTTGGCTTTGATATAATAAAATATCGCTAATAGCCGATTGATATTTCGAATACAGTAGTAGTATACAGTATCAAACAGATATACTTACTTACATAACTTAATTATGTACAAATATCTCTCTCCCTCTCCTGCTTATGTGCTTGTGTTCCTTTCTTCTTTACTGGTTGATACTTTGTTTGGAAACAAATAATGAATCCTAATAGTATTATTTGTGACTTATAAAACTTATAGAACTTATATAGTAATCATACAGAAATACTTACTTACAGGAACAATGAAATTGGCCTCCAACCGCTTTTGCAATTATTAGGTCCTGGGACAGATAGTCTTACAGTAGGAAACATTAGCTTCCCTCGCTATCGACAGCCTATGCTTGGACGTTACGGTGATGTGAAAGCGGCGACTAGTAGACCGCCCCGCCGGATGTCGGACGACCATCGTCTAGTGGTGGCGGAAATACATCATGGTTCGAATTTGGAAGACATTCATGTGTGTAGGAAGTGCGACATGGCGCTCCGGAAAAAAAACCTCCCTACCGAAAGTATCCGATCCTTGGACGTAGGATGTTGCCCCCATGGGTTGCAACAAGTTGGACTTACGCTCGTCGAACGGGCGCTTGTTGGGTTTGTGGTCACCTTCTCTTACCTGATCACCATACAAGACAATAGCTACCGAAATTGCGCTCCTTTCCGCCACAAGGCCTTGCATGGCCACTTCGTCGCGTTTCCGAAGCCGACCAAAAGTAATAAATATGATGAAAGGTTGTGTTTGAATATGTAAGTTAACATGTAGTATAATTGTGAAGAATAGAGTATAAGTTAACACATAGTATATTATTTATTTATAATATACACCATTTTAGAAATATATATATAAACGTCAATTTATGTATATATATATATATTTCTAATTCATATATTTGGCGAGGGAGAGTATCATCAAGCTTTTTCCATTGTTCACGACGGAGACGTTGCAGATGACGACCCCGTTGTACAAGGTACAAATGGATGGTCGCGTGGGAAAGAGAGCGCGCCGCAATGACAGACAAGCGCCGCCGGGTGTGCGACCGCCTCCTCGAAAACAACAATGACATCGTCCGCGCCAAAAATACGGCCCGGACGGATGTGCTCGTGCAGCGCGACGAGATGCGGCAAGCTGAGACAGACGCCGGGACGCCAAAAATGCACCAAAAACACTCACACCAAGCCGATCCCACCCTACAAGTTTTCGTGGACTTGCCCGAGGCCGTGCCCAGCCGCACCGGGAAACTCACTATGGCTGCTGAGTACGCAGAAGAAGTTCGAGTGATGCTGCGCCATGATAAGCCGTCACCCTCGAAGGAGACGACCCGAAACATCGCAACCGTCCGCGCCACGCCCGAGCACTTCAAGGACCACGAGGCGAGGTGGAAACATGACGTTAAGGGCTACAGGAGCCGCGCCGCGAACGAACGACAAGGTGAAGCCGACAACACAGCCGGCGTCGGGGGGGATGGGGCCGATGCCTCGGGCCGCGCCTCCACCACCTTTGTCAGCGTCGAGCCGCGGCCATTCACCCCGGTCGCGGGCGCCTCGGCACCCACTTCTTCGAGCCGCCCAACATGGGACATGCTTCCGCACAAGCCCAGCATAAAAGAAACGGCGGAACTGTTTCACGTCGCGAAGGAGCAACACATGACTCTCCATCTCGGATGCCAATACCTGTTGGACCTATTGAGCAACGAAGGCAGCATATCCGCGGTGCCCCCCTTGCGGATGAAACAGATCGGGCCGCCTGGGACCGGGAAGAGCGCGGCGGTCATCGCCATCGTGTGGTTCGCGCACCAGCACGGGGTCGCGCGATGGATCGCCGTCACCGCATACACCCATCGAGCGGTCATCAACCTCATAGGCGACATCGGAGCGACCACCGCTAACATGGTATTCGGCACATCGAGCGACCCTTTCAAATTGAGGTGGGGAAACGACACGCCGATGCGGGGGACGCGAGCGAAGTTGGATCTTCACGAGACATGGAAAGACATCCGTCTACTCATCGTGGACGAGCTATTCACCATGACGGGTAAGCACTTGGCGGCCATTGAGCAACAACTCTTTTTAACCATGCGAGACTGCGGCCGCACGCCGGACACCTCCCACTCTCTGTTTGGCGGGATTGGCGTCCTTCTGACGGGCGACCACCATCAGAATCGTCCGGTTCACGGCGCACCGCTGTTTCAAGGCAACGGGGGCATCCGTGCCCGGGAGACGTTCCGAGCGTTATGTACTTCTACAACGGCATGCCGTACATATTCCGGCAAAGCGTAAACATAGATTGCTTCTATTCCAACAACAACAGCGCCACCGCAGTCGCTCTCTTGCTGGATGACGTGACCGCGCGACACCCATCGCCGGACGCGCCGGATGTTACCCTCGGAGGCATGCCGCGTGCCATGGTGGTGCGTCCGCACACTTTCGGCATCCCTCTGCACCGCGTTTGTCACGACCTTCCGGACGGCCATGTTGCAGTCCTACCCACAACCGTGTACTTCACGCTGCGCTTCCCGACCGCCTTTCGCCTTGAGAGCGGGTCCATTGTCAAGAGCATCCAAATCGAGCGCGTCGGCTTCAGCATGATTCCGGACATCGCCTTCACGGACTTCTTCGCGCAAGGCGCAACTTTCTGGCGAGACAAGACGTACGTGCTAGACTTACGCCCGCCGAACGCCAGCGCCAAAAACCTTTCGAGCGTGGTCGTCGCTATGAGCCGCCTTCGCACCTTCGACGCCTTGACCATCTTGCTGCCCCTTTGGCCCCGCGGCGCTGACAAAGCCGCGCGGGAAAAGCAAAAGAACGCTTGCGCAGAGCTTGGCATCCCGACGCAGACGTGACCGCGACGGACCACATGTTCCGTGCCGAGTACACCGCCACCCTCCAGCCCCTCGCAGCCGACACACATGCCACCGCCCCGGTCGCGCTCGCCGACGCGCTTCTACGGAGCCTTCACAACGACAATCCGCCAACATACGACGATGGGCTACAATATCGTCTTTCCCTGCCGGAGGCTCCTCACATCGCCAACGACGCGCACGGCCGCCATCGGCCGCCATCTCCGCCGTCACGACCTCGCAAACGCCAAGCTAAGCCAACATCGACATCTACCACCCGAGTGGTCCGACGCCTTCCGACGCCGCCGCCTATAGCATGCTCGCCGACCCCGTCTCCAACGCTACGGGGACGCGACGCCTTTCTCCAAGACAACGCCCTACGAATTGTAGACGTCCCGGCGGACGGGTCGTGCGGCTTCACAACGGTGGCCGTCGCCATGCGCATCATACCACATCCAACGTTCGGCTTGTCCATTTCCCACAACCGACACACGTGGGACTTGTTGAACCAGCTCCGGACTCTCGCGGCCACGCAGCTCCTCCACAGCAGCGACGTCAGGCAGCTTTACTCCAAGGAGTTCTTGTTCCTCGAAGGCACTACCGACCTAGACGACGAGATTCAAAATATGCTACGGCCCACTCTCGATGAGGAACCGCCCTCTCCCGGCACCATCCTACCCGTAAGCTCGTGGATGCTCTATTCCACCCTTAGGGTATTCGCCATCGCTTTCGAACGGCCATTCATTCTACTTTTCGACAACGCGGAGTACCCGTGCTTCAAGTTCTTCTCCCACCATCGCGGCGAGTGCAACTTCACCGCTGCCGCATTGGACGCAAAGCAGGCGACTATGGAAGAACTGCGATTCCATCTAAAGGAAGAGCACCCCGCCACCGCGCCACCCATCGTTGTGACGGCAGACGGCAAGGACCCCGACAGTACACTCACGCACTACCAAGCGTGCGTGCCGTCGTGACTCTTGTGCTCTCCCAAGCATTCATTTACCCGAGGATTGACACATTCATCATATCATATTATATGTATGAATTAACTAGCGATCACACATTCGAATTTATGTGTAAACAATATTTAATTCCAGCCAAATGTCACATCCGGACCCAATCCCATCTCATGCATCGCCGCCCACGTTCGCATCACTCGCATCAACCAGGGATCCCCCACCTCCCATAGGCGCCGTAGTAGCCGGAATAAGGACGGCAAAGTAGGCGCGAGTTGAATAATGAACACAGTCGGCTTATACGAGGATGACGACCTAGCCGACCATGGCGGCCAATCTACGGCTGCAAAGAGACCGCAGGCAGCTTGTGAGCGAGAGGAGAAAGGGAGTGCTGACGAAAGTGGTAAGTATGAGGAGCCGCAGGCGAAAGTCTCTCGACGGAGCAGCGCCGGTGATTGTGGTTTAGGGGACCGCGATGTTGGTAGTGGGGGGCCGGCGACGGTACCCGTACAGGTGCCGATGATGGCGACCACTCGCGTCCTCTCGGCTTCCTCGGAGGATAAGGGCCGACGGCACGAGTTTGAGGACGTGGCGGTACAGATTGACGACGCACGGGGCGACAAGTCGAGTCCACTGAGAGTAAGTCCCGGAGTCAGTCATGGCTTTGTAACACCACCAGCACCACCATTGCGTTTGATTAGAAGAACGGGAGGTGGTTGGGAATCCACGTCAGCACCACGTGCGTACCTGACTTCGCAGGTCGAGTTTTATGCCGTAATGGACGGCCACGCGGGCCCACACGCGGCCGAGTACGCGGGTGAGTGTTTACACCGTAACACAATGGCAGCGAGCCTTGTCCCTGGGAAACTTGCCCGCGGCGAAGCGGAGATCAATCTGAAGGAGGTGAAACAGGTGCTTCGGCCCCTTGATGCTTCGTGTTTTCGTTTATAGGTTATGAATAGGGTTTCACTGCAACCGGCATGACCTCCAGGCTGCTTTCAGGCAGTGGTGGCGGGATTTCAGCGCACGGACGACGCGTTCCTGGACGAGGCGAAGAAGCACGGTTGGCAAGACGGCGCAGCGGCGGCCGTACTATGGATAATAGGCGAGCGGGTGGTAGTAGCCAATGTGGGCGACGTAAAGGCTGTACTGGCGCGCCGGCAAGACGAGGTAAGGCCTTTCATTTTTGATAATCAAACTTCCATCTCCATCCCGCAGCAGGATAGATCGCCGTGTTCCGCGAGATTCGATCCCACTTATTCCATCCAAAGTCAGCCACGCCACATTCTGTCGCTATTTAATGCGCTTCCGCACCTTCCTTTGAACAGGCCCTCATCAAAGCAGTTACCATAACTAAAGACCACAAAGCGATTTACCCCACCGAGCGCACTCGCATCGAAAAGTCGGGTGGTGTGGTCCGGGACGGCCGGCTGGGTGGCCGTCTCGCGGTGTCACGCTCCTTTGGCGACTCGGCTTTCAAGGCACAGGGCGCGAGCTGCGTACCAAACGTGACTTCCTTCGAGCTGAGCGCCCGGGACGAGTTTGTACTGCTGGCCTGCGACGGGTTTTGGGACCTTTGGTCGGCGGACGACGCTGTGGCAACGGCGAGCGCGATGCTCCAGGAAGGACGGGAACCCAAAGTCGTGACCAACCGACTGCTCAATATTACGGTGCGCGAGCGGCGCTGCAAGGACAACTGCACGATAATGCTCCTCAAGTTTGTGAAAAGCGACGGTGCCGCCGGCGCTTCGTGACTTTCAACAATCGTTGTATATAATATTTTGTTCCTTTGTGTTTATAAGTAGCTCAACGACTTACTTGGGACACTTTCAGAAACTATTGCCAATATGATATTGTCGGAGTCAATAACTGAAAATAAGCATTGCAAAAGCAATAGAAGGCGGGAAAAGGGGGCAAAGAAGCCCAAGCCCACGCGGAGCAAGGAGGTAGGCAACAATAGCTACACCACCCTTATGCAAGGTGACACGAAGAGAGGAACCTAGCGTGCCATGAAGAGCCAAAAAAAGGACGTTGCATGAGCGCACGACGCACGTCCCACAGGAATCGACGGAAGGGGACATAATGTAGACCGCCGTACAAACTCCTTCACCCGCGCATAACATTTAGACCGCAAAAAGCGAGAGTCCGCCGCACCCAAGCTTAAAAAACGTCGAAAACCCACCGAAATCGTCAAAGCAAGCGATCAACTAGCTAAGCCGCCATTGGAGCCAACCGTCCTCAAGGCTTAAGGGGTAATAATTATGTGCGGTGTGACAAGGGAGGGCGAAGCGCGGATGTCGGCGTCCAGCTGACCTTGTTGAGCTCCCAACGCAAGGATACCATGGAGCTATCAAAAGTTGAGCCCCTACTGCCGGAAAATTGGAATTCGTCCGTGCACTAGTGACCGTAACATCCACAGCCATGTTCTTATTCGGGGCCGCAAAATGCCGTAATTTGGTACATATGTGGTATGTGGCCACATGTGTAAACTATGCTTTTTCGGTGCGCCGGTAAAGCGCACGCCTAATACGCAAAGGTCGCGGGTTCGATACCCGGTGATTCCGATGATAGAATGTAGGCGTGTCACGGCACGAGATGAACCCCCACCTCTACACAACAATCAAGAACATCAACATCCAGACACACAACACCCCCATGCGATCTCGAGATGTCTTCAAAAGAAATATCGGACGAGCCGCAAGCGGGAGATGACGTTAGAAGTGCACATACAATGGTTTTTAAATGCGGCCGCCGGCGGGGCAGCGGCGACGGCCCCGCCCGGAGGGGAATGCGCTCTCATGCCCGTCAGCACTCACCCCTACCTCCTAGTGGTGGGCGATGGTAACCTGATATATAGTTGTGCCATGCTTGACACGGTTGAGGGCTAGGCGGGGTGAAATCTGGCCGCTGCGATCCGCGTGATGAACAATTGTCGGGAAGCCTCGGTACAAAGGGCCTTTAGAAATATTATATGTACACTACCGGCGCCAAGATCTCCCGCTTGGGCCGACCGATATGTGTTTTCAAGACCATATACTTCTCAAAGACCGTCCCATTGTGGGGAATGGGGCATGTGTCGCAGGAGCGTGTGGAGGCGAGGAGGGTACGGCCTGATCATCGGTGCAGTGCGGGGGTTGGAGTTGGCAACGGCAGCCGGGAATAAGCAACGCCATAGTCGGGCGTTCTCTATCCTAGCCGCCGACTAGTCAAGTGACCGTCGAGTCTCCTTGGGAGGTGAGGCACGACATGGAGCACGTAAGGGGACGGTCGCAGCCGGAGGAGCGACTCGGTTTGGCGGCGGCGATCCTCAGTATTAGCCGATGGCGGTGTGGCGGTTAGCCTCTTCAAGCTAAACGCTAGCACAAATCAGTTCTAATCTGTCTAGGTTTGTCGTTGCAAGATGGCAAAATGATGTTGTCGAGTGATGCCAGTGAAAGATGTCTTACTGATGTACTTAAGCAGTAAATGTTGTAAGTGAACAATGGAATTGTTAAATGGTTCTGTCACCTCCTTGTATTGCACTGGGCTTAAATAGATTTCTGCCCATATAGCTTACGCATGCAAGCTGCGCTTACGTGTCAGGCGTTAGGGTTGTCTAACCGTCGTCATTTATCTTGAGACGCGGCCTGCCTAGCATTGGGTTTCACGACGCGGCTCCTTCTGCATCGAAGATCTCGCTTAGGCGCGTCATCTGGCTGGTTAGATTAATTATGCGTATCTGTACGTACAGGGAGGTACTGGTCGTACTGTAGCATGAGCACCCTTTATGAATATTGTAGTAGCGACGTACCCACGTGTGTACGTCCGTCTGATGGAAAAGCACGAATTGAGAGCGGGTCCATTGTCAAGAGCATCCAAATCGAGCGCGTCGGCTTCAGCATGATTCCGGACATCGCCTTCACGGACTTCTTCGCGCAAGGCGCAACTTTCTGGCGAGACAAGACGTACGTGCTAGACTTACGCCCGCCGAACGCCAGCGCCAAAAACCTTTCGAGCGTGGTCGTCGCTATGAGCCGCCTTCGCACCTTCGACGCCTTGACCATCTTGCTGCCCCTTTGGCCCCGCGGCGCTGACAAAGCCGCGCGGGAAAAGCAAAAGAACGCTTGCGCAGAGCTTGGCATCCCGACGCAGACGTGACCGCGACGGACCACATGTTCCGTGCCGAGTACACCGCCACCCTCCAGCCCCTCGCAGCCGACACACATGCCACCGCCCCGGTCGCGCTCGCCGACGCGCTTCTACGGAGCCTTCACAACGACAATCCGCCAACATACGACGATGGGCTACAATATCGTCTTTCCCTGCCGGAGGCTCCTCACATCGCCAACGACGCGCACGGCCGCCATCGGCCGCCATCTCCGCCGTCACGACCTCGCAAACGCCAAGCTAAGCCAACATCGACATCTACCACCCGAGTGGTCCGACGCCTTCCGACGCCGCCGCCTTTAGCATGCTCGCCGACCCCGTCTCCAACGCTACGGGGACGCGACGCCTTTCTCCAAGACAACGCCCTACGAATTGTAGACGTCCCGGCGGACGGGTCGTGCGGCTTCACAACGGTGGCCGTCGCCATGCGCATCATACCACATCCAACGTTCGGCTTGTCCATTTCCCACAACCGACACACGTGGGACTTGTTGAACCAGCTCCGGACTCTCGCGGCCACGCAGCTCCTCCACAGCTGCGACGTCAGGCAGCTTTACTCCAAGGAGTTCTTGTTCCTCGAAGGCACTACCGACCTAGACGACGAGATTCAAAATATGCTACGGCCCACTCTCGATGAGGAACCGCCCTCTCCCGGCACCATCCTACCCGTAAGCTCGTGGATGCTCTATTCCACCCTTAGGGTATTCGCCATCGCTTTCGAACGGCCATTCATTCTACTTTTCGACAACGCGGAGTACCCGTGCTTCAAGTTCTTCTCCCACCATCGCGGCGAGTGCAACTTCACCGCTGCCGCATTGGACGCAAAGCAGGCGACTATGGAAGAACTGCGATTCCATCTAAAGGAAGAGCACCCCGCCACCGCGCCACCCATCGTTGTGACGGCAGACGGCAAGGACCCCGACAGTACACTCACGCACTACCAAGCGTGCGTGCCGTCGTGACTCTTGTGCTCTCCCAAGCATTCATTTACCCGAGGATTGACACATTCATCATATCATATTATATGTATGAATTAACTAGCGATCACACATTCGAATTCATGTGTAAACAATATTTAATTCCAGCCAAATGTCACATCCGGACCCAATCCCATCTCATGCATCGCCGCCCACGTTCGCATCACTCGCATCAACCAGGGATCCCCCACCTCCCATACATATCATTCTTGCCTTTTGTAAGCAACTATCCCACGCGACCCTAGAGGGGATCTCCTCGCTCCGCACCCCCCGCGCGCGCGCGAGCGCGCGCCCTGCAGTGAAAAGCGGCGCGTCGGTTACTCTCCCAAGTCATACGGTCTACAGATCTGGTACCAGCGTTTGACGCACCTCTGAGTAGCAGAAAAAAGGGACCAGAGAAAAGGCGCCGTAGTAGCCGGAATAAGGACGGCAAAGTAGGCGCGAGTTGAATAATGAACACAGTCGGCTTATACGAGGATGACGACCTAGCCGACCATGGCGGCCAATCTACGGCTGCAAAGAGACCGCAGGCAGCTTGTGAGCGAGAGGAGAAAGGGAGTGCTGACGAAAGTGGTAAGTATGAGGAGCCGCAGGCGAAAGTCTCTCGACGGAGCAGCGCCGGTGATTGTGGTTTAGGGGACCGCGATGTTGGTAGTGGGGGGCCGGCGACGGTACCCGTACAGGTGCCGATGATGGCGACCACTCGCGTCCTCTCGGCTTCCTCGGAGGATAAGGGCCGACGGCACGAGTTTGAGGACGTGGCGGTACAGATTGACGACGCACGGGGCGACAAGTCGAGTCCACTGAGAGTAAGTCCCGGAGTCAGTCATGGCTTTGTAACACCACCAGCACCACCATTGCGTTTGATTAGAAGAACGGGAGGTGGTTGGGAATCCACGTCAGCACCACGTGCGTACCTGACTTCGCAGGTCGAGTTTTATGCCGTAATGGACGGCCACGCGGGCCCACACGCGGCCGAGTACGCGGGTGAGTGTTTACACCGTAACACAATGGCAGCGAGCCTTGTCCCTGGGAAACTTGCCCGCGGCGAAGCGGAGATCAATCTGAAGGAGGTGAAACAGGTGCTTCGGCCCCTTGATGCTTCGTGTTTTCGTTTATAGGTTATGAATAGGGTTTCACTGCAACCGGCATGACCTCCAGGCTGCTTTCAGGCAGTGGTGGCGGGATTTCAGCGCACGGACGACGCGTTCCTGGACGAGGCGAAGAAGCACGGTTGGCAAGACGGCGCAGCGGCGGCCGTACTATGGATAATAGGCGAGCGGGTGGTAGTAGCCAATGTGGGCGACGTAAAGGCTGTACTGGCGCGCCGGCAAGACGAGGTAAGGCCTTTCATTTTTGATAATCAAACTTCCATCTCCATCCCGCAGCAGGATAGATCGCCGTGTTCCGCGAGATTCGATCCCACTTATTCCATCCAAAGTCAGCCACGCCACATTCTGTCGCTATTTAATGCGCTTCCGCACCTTCCTTTGAACAGGCCCTCATCAAAGCAGTCACCATAACTAAAGACCACAAAGCGATTTACCCCACCGAGCGCACTCGCATCGAAAAGTCGGGTGGTGTGGTCCGGGACGGCCGGCTGGGTGGCCGTCTCGCGGTGTCACGCTCCTTTGGCGACTCGGCTTTCAAGGCACAGGGCGCGAGCTGCGTACCAAACGTGACTTCCTTCGAGCTGAGCGCCCGGGACGAGTTTGTACTGCTGGCCTGCGACGGGTTTTGGGACCTTTGGTCGGCGGACGACGCTGTGGCAACGGCGAGCGCGATGCTCCAGGAAGGACGGGAACCCAAAGTCGTGACCAACCGACTGCTCAATATTACGGTGCGCGAGCGGCGCTGCAAGGACAACTGCACGATAATGCTCCTCAAGTTTGTGAAAAGCGACGGTGCCGCCGGCGCTTCGTGACTTTCAACAATCGTTGTATATTTGTGTTTATAAGTAGCTCAACGACTTACTTGGGACACTTTCAGAAACTATTGCCAATATGATATTGTCGGAGTCAATAACTGAAAATAAGCATTGCAAAAGCAATAGAAGGCGGGAAAAGGGGGCAAAGAAGCCCAAGCCCACGCGGAGCAAGGAGGTAGGCAACAATAGCTACACCACCCTTATGCAAGGTGACACGAAGAGAGGAACCTAGCGTGCCATGAAGAGCCAAAAAAAGGACGTTGCATGAGCGCACGACGCACGTCCCACAGGAATCGACGGAAGGGGACATAATGTAGACCGCCGTACAAACTCCTTCACCCGCGCATAACATTTAGACCGCAAAAAGCGAGAGTCCGCCGCACCCAAGCTTAAAAAACGTCGAAAACCCACCGAAATCGTCAAAGCAAGCGATCAACTAGCTAAGCCGCCATTGGAGCCAACCGTCCTCAAGGCTTAAGGGGTAATAATTATGTGCGGTGTGACAAGGGAGGGCGAAGCGCGGATGTCGGCGTCCAGCTGACCTTGTTGAGCTCCCAACGCAAGGATACCATGGAGCTATCAAAAGTTGAGCCCCTACTGCCGGAAAATTGGAATTCGTCCGTGCACTAGTGACCGTAACATCCACAGCCATGTTCTTATTCGGGGCCGCAAAATGCCGTAATTTGGTACATATGTGGTATGTGGCCACATGTGTAAACTATGCTTTTTCGGTGCGCCGGTAAAGCGCACGCCTAATACGCAAAGGTCGCGGGTTCGATACCCGGTGATTCCGATGATAGAATGTAGGCGTGTCACGGCACGAGATGAACCCCCACCTCTACACAACAATCAAGAACATCAACATCCAGACACACAACACCCCCATGCGATCTCGAGATGTCTTCAAAAGAAATATCGGACGAGCCGCAAGCGGGAGATGACGTTAGAAGTGCACATACAATGGTTTTTAAATGCGGCCGCCGGCGGGGCAGCGGCGACGGCCCCGCCCGGAGGGGAATGCGCTCTCATGCCCGTCAGCACTCACCCCTACCTCCTAGTGGTGGGCGATGGTAACCTGATATATAGTTGTGCCATGCTTGACACGGTTGAGGGCTAGGCGGGGTGAAATCTGGCCGCTGCGATCCGCGTGATGAACAATTGTCGGGAAGCCTCGGTACAAAGGGCCTTTAGAAATATTATATGTACACTACCGGCGCCAAGATCTCCCGCTTGGGCCGACCGATATGTGTTTTCAAGACCATATACTTCTCAAAGACCGTCCCATTGTGGGGAATGGGGCATGTGTCGCAGGAGCGTGTGGAGGCGAGGAGGGTACGGCCTGATCATCGGTGCAGTGCGGGGGTTGGAGTTGGCAACGGCAGCCGGGAATAAGCAACGCCATAGTCGGGCGTTCTCTATCCTAGCCGCCGACTAGTCAAGTGACCGTCGAGTCTCCTTGGGAGGTGAGGCACGACATGGAGCACGTAAGGGGACGGTCGCAGCCGGAGGAGCGACTCGGTTTGGCGGCGGCGATCCTCAGTATTAGCCGATGGCGGTGTGGCGGTTAGCCTCTTCAAGCTAAACGCTAGCACAAATCAGTTCTAATCTGTCTAGGTTTGTCGTTGCAAGATGGCAAAATGATGTTGTCGAGTGATGCCAGTGAAAGATGTCTTACTGATGTACTTAAGCAGTAAATGTTGTAAGTGAACAATGGAATTGTTAAATGGTTTTGTCACCTCCTTGTATTGCACTGGGCTTAAATAGATTTCTGCCCATATAGCTTACGCATGCAAGCTGCGCTTACGTGTCAGGCGTTAGGGTTGTCTAACCGTCGTCATTTATCTTGAGACGCGGCCTGCCTAGCATTGGGTTTCACGACGCGGCTCCTTCTGCATCGAAGATCTCGCTTAGGCGCGTCATCTGGCTGGTTAGATTAATTATGCGTATCTGTACGTACAGGGAGGTACTGGTCGTATTGTAGCATGAGCACCCTTTATGAATATTGTAGTAGCGACGTACCCACGTGTGTACGTCCGTCTGATGGAAAAGCACGAATTGGAATCCGTAACGAGTACCTGTACAATGTCATGCAATGTACTGTTGCAGGACTATACTCGTCACACTCGTACCCTCCCCCTCTTGACAGATCTTTGAGGCCGCCGCGAGGCAGACCTCCGTGGTCTGAGCTCCTTTACTGAAGCAGTTACTGGGACTCAGGAATGCGCGCTGGGTGAGCGTGCATGAAGTCGATGTACACTTGAGTCTTGGCAAACTTGCGCCATTGGGGCGTCTCCAAGAAATCTTGTAACGCTGTCGTCCGGTGTACTTCGTTCAACCGGTGCCAGAAAGGTGGAATGTCGTCATCACTGAAGTGTGTCATGAAGAGCAAATAATTGCCTCGTCGTCCAGGTAGCGATTTGATGCACACAACAGAGATGTGCGAGACATCAAACTCCTCGTCGTCTCCTTCAGGTACAGTTACCGGGACAGCTGGTCGTAGTGGAGCGGTAGAGAAGGGTCGTAAGTTGTTAACATGGAACACATGATGTAAGCGTACTATCGCTAGAAGTTTCAATCTGTAACTGTGTTTCCTAATTTGCTCCTCCACTGTAAAAGGTCCAAGCTGTCTATCTCTGAGTTTCCGGTTCGGTTGTCCTCGCAAAAAAAGGTTTGTTGTGACGACTGACACCTTGTCTCTCTTAGCGAAGTGTGGCGATGTAGACGGTTCAGTGTGTGCTTGCATCTCGTCCTTGTGTAGCTATAACACTGAGCGTACCATGGTATGTACTTCCTGTAACAATCTTAACCGGTCTGCTGCGTCTTGCGAAACTGGAATCGATGGTCGCATGCTGAGCAGCATGTCAAGAGGCTCCTCAGGAGAGAACCCCAAATTAGCCTCGAACGGTGTGTGCTCAATCCGAGTGCACGCGAAGCGTTGTACGCGAATTCCACTTGTGGTAGTAATGTTGTCCAATCAGAGCCATCATAGCAACAGAAGCAACGAAGAAGCTGCTGAAACGTGATGTTCACGCGCTCTGTCAGTCCATATGTTTCTGGATGTCGACTGGAAGACATGTTAAGGCGCGTTCCGAGGCGTCGCCAAAGTGTCTGCCAGAAGGCACTGACGAGTTTCGGGTCGCGATCACAGACCAACACTCGGGGTAGTCCATGCAAGCGGTAGAATCCATGTAAAAACAAAGTTGCAGTTTCTTGGGCAGTGACCGTCTCTGTACACGGCAGAAAATGGGCCATTCGAGTTAGATGGTCTACTACAATCAGCACACTATTAAAGCCATTGCTCTCAGGTAAGTGTGTCAAGTAGTCAAGACCAACTGTGTGCCACGGTCTGGGTGGAACACGCAATGGGTAAAGAGTCGCTGCCATATGCGGTCGAATCTTTGCTCGTCGACATACGACGCAGCGTTCACAGAAATCTTTCACATCTTGGCGAATTCGTTTCCACCAGAATCTGTCGAGTGCTTTAGCAAGAGTGCTAGCAACTCCTCTGTGACCAGCTGACGAACTTTCGTGCAGCTCTGTGATCAATCTCAGTCGGAGCTCATAGTTATGTGGTATACATAGGCGATCGAGGCGCCAAAAATATCCATCTATGGCTTCAATCCGGCTGTCTTTCGTCCACTCACCCTCGTCCCCATATAACGACTCTTGGGAGTACCCCTCACGAATGATATCAGCGAACTCGGGATACAGCGGCAACGCGTTAACAGTCAGTAAGTTTAACTGCGCGTCTTCAAACAGCAGCTGGGACTTCGGTCGTAATTCTCGATCTGACGGAACCTCGCCATCCCAAAGTAATGGAACTGTAGCATGAGGTACGAAGTTTGGACGCCGGCTTAACGGGTCAGCTTCGTTCAAAGCTCCCTTGCGATATGCAAGTGTCATCGAGCCCACAAACGGTTGCAAATCCCGCAGGTTTCTTGCTTGCCGATTGTTCAGCATGTTGTTCGGTTGCCTGAGCAGATGTCGCAGTGTGTCGTGGTCTGTTACGACAAGGAACTTAGAGCACCCTTCAAGATAGCACCTCCAATGCTTGACAACTTCGCATACGGCCAAAGCTTCTAAGTCGTACGCAGAGTAAGTGTTACCGCGCTCAGCTGGATTCAGCTTACGCGCCCAGTAAGAGACTGGTTGAAGATCTCCTCCTTGGTCTTGCAACATGATTGATGCAATCCCCACTGTTGAAGCATATGTAGCCACGGTGAACGTCGCGTCCGAGCTGACCTCCGGAAGGATCAGACATGGCGCGGAAATGAGCCGTAACTTGAGAGTCTCAAAGGCTTTCAAACATGCAAGCGTCAGCGTAACCTTCTGTGGCTGGGACTTCCGGAGTAAGTCCGTCAATGGAGCCGTAAGGTCGCTAAAATGGTGTATAAATCTGGCGTAGAAGTTGCAGAACTGTACGAAACTGCGAACCTCCTTCTGCGTCTTGGGCACTGGCCAGTCTGCAACGGCCTCGACTTTTTTTGTGGAAACCGAAATTTTACCAGCTGACACAGTATAGCCCAGGTACTCCATCTCTTGCAGTCCGAAGAAGCACTTCTTAAGGCGTAATTTCAAGCCCTCCTCCTTGAAACGTTGTAAAACGAGACGCAGGTGCTCCAGGTGTTCCTCAAGAGTTCGACTGTAGATACAGACGTCATCGAGGTTAACATGTTAATTGTCACGAACTTGTGTAAAAAGTCGCGAAGAATGTCATTCATCATCCGCTGAAATGTAGTTGGTGCATTGCACAGGCCAAACGGCATGGAGACCCATTCCATTAAGCCATCAGGGGTCTGAAACGCCGTCTTATGGATGTCCTGGTCACGCACCCGAACTTGCCAGAAGCCAGAGGCGAGGTCGAGGTGGGTGTAAAAGTTCGCGTCCTTAAGTTCGTCGAGCGTGTCGTCCACACGCGGAAGCGGGTAAGCATATTTACGCGTAACCTCATTAAGGCCACGGTAGTCAATGCACATACATAGTGAGCCATAAGCTTTCCGCACAAAAAGAATTGGCGAGCCGAACTCACTATAACTGGGACGGATCAAACCAACCTCCACTGCGTCTTTTAGCTGTCGATTGAGCTCAGCGCGCTCTGCGGGTGACAGTCTGTTTAGCCGTTGGCGTCGCATCGGGCCAGTTGTTTCTAGGGGGGATGATCCCACTGTCGGCTTACAGGTGGAGAGTCGACAAGTTGTAGTAACTCCGGGAAGTCATCATAGAGTAATAACGACCGGAAGTTGTCCCGTTGTTCTGCAGTTAGCTCCTCTCCAATGTGAAAGTCGGTTGGTTGGTCAGCGGCTGACGTAAGTTCAATGACGTAAAATTCAGCATGACGTCCCCTGTTGCGGCGCGTCTTGCGCATGAGTTTCTGAACGTTGGTAGACGACATGAGTAGACACTCAGGGCGTCGTTCCTCGAGTTTAGTCTCTACAGCCGTGCCGTCCATAAGAGTAAAAACCCTAGTTGTGCCAAACTGTAACGAGGCATGTTCGTCGTCAAGCCATGGTAAACCCATGATTAAATCAGCAGCACGTAAATCACGTAAGACGTAAAAAGTCGGGTGAAATTCGTGTCGAGCCCGCTCAAAAGTAACATCGCAGACTGTCGAAGAAGTCACTCGTTGTCCGTTGGCGAGTCGAACAGGGGTCTTACTCGCAGACTTCCGAGTTTGTAAAGCGAAGCGTCGTACGAAGTTCTCAGATATGAAATCAAGCGTCGCAGCGCAATCCACCTCTTGTTGTGCCGGGTTCTCCAGTGACTGGCGAGTAAAAAGCTGTGTCCGCGCTGGGAATTCTTGGTAGAGTTTCCAGTGCTTAATCAGAGGAGTAAATTTCGCCCATTTCGGTAGTACAAAAACAGCCATCGTAGATGTCGGAGATGTTCGACGAAAGTCCTCAAAATGCTGTGCAATCTTCTCAGCTATCTCCCAGGGTGGGTTCATGAACACCCGTTCTCCTGTCTTGTCCCTCTCAAGAATCGAGTCACTCGGCGAACAGTGAGGTAAGTCACCGTGCGAGTTTAGACCTTCATCATTAGCACATCCCTCCAATGTGAAGTGGAATCGTGCATGCGGAGGGTCAAAGACTGAGTCAACCAATTTCCAATCAATCGAACGTCTTGTTACAAGTTTACGACTCTGTCTCTGCTTTGTCTGACGACGACGACCTGCTACTAGTGTTGAAGGTGTCGCGACTGTAGTCGATGGAGATGTCGAAGGAGTGTCGACGACCTCTGTCGCTAATAGTGTCTCAGAACGAACAGTAGATGTAGCCGGCTGCTCCAGTTCGCTGGTAGAACAGCCTTGCCACCATCATTGCTTCTTAGACTGAGGCGGTTCCATTGGTGCCTTGCCCTTCCACTCCGGGCATTGAAACAGACGATGTCCCTTCTTGTGGCACTTGAAGCAGAGGCCCTCCTCCATGTGTCTCTTGCGCTCCTCTGGTGTCATCGCGTTAGCGAGTGTGGTGTCAACACGGCTAAATGTTTGACCACGACCACCACCTTGATTGCCTCCACGTCCACGACCACGGCCACAACCACGGCCACCACCGTTGCGCATCCAGATCTTAGAAGCTTCAACGAGTGGGTCGTCAAAGTTGCGCTTGCGTGTCGGTTGTGCAGATAAGCATGCGGAAGACTTAATGCCTCCGAGTTCCGGCGAATCCGTCACGACGTCATTCAAGAAGTTCTGCAAATCCACCAGGGTAATGTTGTAACCCTTTTGCGACCGGTGTGACTTAGCCTGAGTCTTCAGGGCAAAGTTAGCCAGGCCGTTAATGAAGCGAACGCACTGAACGTCGGTTGTAAGGTCCTGACGTGAACGACGTAAGAAGTCGTTAAACTGCGTGACATAGACAGCGTAACTCATGCTGCCCTGCGTAAGGTTGAGCAGAGCGTTAGTCGGGTCGTCTTGGATGTTAGGGAGAAACGTGGTTTTGCGTAACTCCTCGACAAGCAGGTCGTAAGTAGACGGAATGGCAGCTTGGTTTTTACGGTTCAGCCACCACCCATTCAGAGGCCCAGAGAACTGTGACGTAACCAAGATTACTGAGTCGTACGAGTCTGCCGTAATGCCGAGCAAAAGAAAGCGCTGAGGTTGCGCTTCAAGCTAGTCCTCCAAGTCACGAGCGTTGCTTCCATATTGATACGGGGAGTTAATTGCGGCTTTGCGTTGCGTCTCTGTAAGTGTCACGGGTAGGCCAGCCAAGTTCCGAGTAGGCATTGGAGTACCCACACGTAAATCAGTCGGCCCCTCACCGAACAACTGATTCATATGGCCTCAAATCAATAACCAGACATGACCAGTATTCACCGTTGAAAACCGGGGTAACATGAAGAACTCTCTTGGAATAGTCGTGTCTTCGTGAAAGACCGGGCTGTGTTGGTTGATTGCACGATAGAAAGTTTCCCATTTAGTCACGTAATCGAAGTGAAGTAACTCGCTCTTGTGCTTCACAACGGGAAGTAACCCCGTTTGAGCGGGCATAAGATTCAGACCGTCTATGGTAATTGTTTCCGTGACGACGTAAGTACCATCCAGATTAGTCGTCGACTGTGCAGTAACATCCTGCTCGACTTGAGCAGGAGTACGTACGTGGCTCGTAGCAAACATGACGGGAACATAAGCCGAGTACACGAAAACAAGCTGTTGTCCGTCAGGTAACGGAACTCGAACATGAGCGTCACTCAACAGCGTCAAATCATCCGGAGTCAGAGTGAGACCGGTATCCTCGTGTAACTCACGAACGGCAGCGTCAACATGCTCTTCGTTAGCTGCCACAGAGCCAGCCGGGAACCAAGTTTTACCGGTATGAGGCTCTCATTGTAACACTAGCTTGATGTTCGACAGTTTAGTCTCCCCCCAATGTGAATTACGACCACCACGAAACGTCCGGGTCCGACAGAAGCCATATCGAATCAAACAAGCAACGTCGAGCGAATCAATTGGTAGCGAAAACGTGTATCGACCAAAGAGCTCCGGAACCAATGTGGCGGTTAGCCTCTTCAAGCTAAACGCTAGCACAAATCAGTTCTAATCTGTCTAGGTCTGTCGTTGCAAGATGGCAAAATGATGTTGTCGAGTGATGCCAGTGAAAGATGTCTTACTGATGTACTTAAACAGTATATGTTGTAAGTGAACAATGGGATTGTTAAATGGTTCTGTCACCTCCTTGTATTGCACTGGGCTTGAATAGGTTTCTGCCCATATAGCTTACGCATGCAAGCTGCGCTTACGTGTCAGGCGTTAGGGCTGTCTAACCGTCGTCATCTATCATGAGACGCGGCCTGCCTAGCATTGGGTTTCACGACGCGGCTCCTTCTGCATCGAAGAACACGCTTAGGCGCGTCATCTGGCTGGTTAGATTAATTATGCGTATCTGTACGTACCGGGAGGTACTGGTCGTACTGTAGCATGAGCACCCTTTATGAATATTGCAGTAGCGACGTACCCACGTGTGTACGTCCGTCCGATGGAAAAGCGCGAATTGGAATCAGTAACGAGTACCAGTACAATGCCCTACAATGTATTGTTGCAGGATTGTACTCGTCACATGCGGGAAGCCATGTACGGAGGGTATTTTCGGAAAAAAAACAACGTCCGTAACCGGCGTAGAGATTGTTGCTATGCCCTACCCCACGGATCCCCCTTAGATCCTCCAACAGAGACCACTTCAACCACTAATCCAACAATGATGGTCCATGAAATCGAGAAGTAACCCATATGACAACATTTTACGTGACCGAACTAGTTTCCAACATGAGAAAATGTTATTGAGGTTGCACCTCCACCAAGTCCTTCGGATTACGCTCAAATTGACGCTCGGCTTGAATAGATTATTCACTATGATTATCGGCTAAAGTAGCATGTACTCCATCGGAGTTAGTTGCTAGAGCACGCATCCGGAAGCGTAGGTCCATCATCTCTTCACCATCAACAAAACGGTTACAGAAACCCACAGTCTCCATCCAAACACGGGTAGTATAACAATCAACGGCGGTAAAGCGAGGAGAGAATGGACTTGAACTCCTTATTGGACATGCAGTCATCGTGATACATTAGAACGTTTGTTTTTCGAGCAGACTTGCGAAAGCTCCGCCAAAGCGTCAAGAAACCAACCCGTACGTACGCTTGTTTTACTCCACATTACCGAAGCGAGTTGGCGTAAGTGAATGGTTAGCGATGGTAATAAAAGCAATAAGTACCGCATTAAAGTCATCGAGCGTGTCAGACGGAGTTTCTACGGTTGTCTTGACCTTAACATGTGATGTACGCAAATGATTGTCAACAAACATAGAAGGAACGGACGCGGCAAAAACCGAGACGCGTTGTGACTTGTTATCCGGCAATGCTGCTCGAGCCACGGTGTCACGAACTAGCTGTAGGTTTTATTTCCGTCGATTAAGGTAAGCCGGCTTCTTTCTTAACCACTAAAACTGCGCTGCCACTATCCTTTCTTCAGTCGGTAAAACCGTTGCACATGGAAACCAAATCTTACCGGTTTTACCTTATCGTTGCATGGTGATCTCCACATCTCGACCAACGACCTCTCCTATGAAAGCAAAAGACAATTACGTAGTGATCATGTTCCAATGAAGGCATTGTTGAGTCGGCCGTGTATCCAAAATTCGGAAGTCGTACTAGTGTCAGCATGTGTAGATTGAAGTACTCCGAAACAAATGCGCTAATTTGCTCGAGTGGAGACAACGTAACAAGTAATCACGGCTTATGCAAAAACGAGTTCACGAGATCGTGAATATGTTGCGAAGTAGTTCATGTAAGTAAAGAAGAGAAAATCTTATTCGATTTGTCTCCTCCCTTCACTTTGCTCACTCAAGTATCCCAGCTTAGCGCGCCTTCTATTAGTCTTGAAGCGATACGCGGTCCTTCGGTTGGACGTCGCATGAGACGCGCTGCCTCCGTATGTCAATCTTGATCCGGCGCATGTTAACGCTTGGGAAATCTTACAATTATTGTGATTATAGAGTAGCTAATGCCATGCGTGGTAGCAATGGCTTGTACAAATGCGAGTGTTCAGCTTCCACGGAAAATACGAAACCTAGCTAGTATCGAGAACATACAAGTCCCATGTTTGTACTTAGCACCACATATAAAGCGGTTGTGCGGCCCGGAACAAATAACGATGAGACATAATAGCCACCCCCATCGTGTCGTTGCGGGGAATGTGATATCCGGGGGGAGAAAGGGAAGATGCGAGAAGATTGGCGAAAGGGTCGAGCTCACGTCGCAACGTTGATGGTATGCGGAGACAGTGGGCTTGCCGGTAATGCATGTGGGCGATCATGTTTCAATGGTGATTGTAAGGCAATCCATCGTAAGGCTAAAGATCAGCCATCGACACATTGTCGATAGTTTTAACACATGATCCGTTGATGGCCCCGTCGATGTTTTAGGATATGACATCGATATCACCATGATGGCAAGAGCGCTCCCATCGGCAACATCAATCATCACAATTTGTAGAAAATGTCATCAATTATCAATGTCCGATATATTTTTACAAGTCGTCCCCAATTTCGACACATCGGCGATATTATCGACTTGAAATGCCATCGATGTCAACATTCGAAAATATCAACCCCATCAATACTGGTAATTCTATATATAAGTACCACAAACATCGAATATTTGAGATATCACCACCATCAACATCGACAAAATTCACTTGATCCCTACCGGTAATACATCGTGCAGCAGAACATATAGACATCGGATTGATGCGTCAATGTGAAAACCAAGTAGTCACTGAGTCAAGCAAAAGCGGTCATCAAACGTCTACAATATGTATCCGAATTGTGATGTTAAGACACTGAATTAAAAAAAATACAATGTACTTCATGGGAAAGCAAGCAAGACGCTCACGAAAGCGCTCAATACAACCTTTCAACAAAACATTTTATCTCAACATGTAAGTTGCATGGCGATAGCCTAATGGGGGGCAAGCTTACCTACCAGATTTGGCTTTATTGAGGTCGGAGATTTCGTGTAACAATATAGTGACGGTTTGAACTCGCTTTCAGTTTATTCCGCAAGATAATCGCGCGTCGACGCTTTAGCATTTACGCAATTATAGCAATTAGCAAAAAATCACATGTCAAGAATGTACATCCCAATTACATTATCCAATGCGCATTGTCCACTCCTATCGTGTTGTACCCGACAAATGCACGACGGGGAATTGCGCATGCAAGAATGTGCAATGTTGTCTTAAGGCCCAATGCTAGCGTGATTGTTTGCTTATTTACTATGAACACCCGCACGTCATTTTGACACCTGCGTGGTGCGGTCCGTTGTGTGTGCGTTCGCGTTAGGTTGAAGCGTCGAGACATGGTCACATTTTACAATGACAAAAGGCAATCAAAGCCTAACACATTGAACTGTCATTTTAGCCCAATAACAATGGAACACGGGGTGCTGCCCATAGGCACAAGGGCAGGATAAAGGGGAGAAAAGCAACGAGAGGGAGAGCGTGACAAGGGGGTCACGAAATCATTGATGCTCATAGCCACAGCGAAATGCCGCAAGTGAGCGAATTAGAGAGAGCAGCGTCGAATCATTACAGACATCGACTATGACGAACACGCCCACAAAATAGAACAAAAGCTTCGGGGCACGAAATAATAAGAGTGGCACCGGATGGAATTACAAGAAGTTGGAGACACGTGGACAGCAAGGAAATCAGGAAATAAGCAATTGGGAATGTAAGAGTGCAAGGAGGGTAGCGGAAAAGGACGCAATGCATCCCATCTACTGAAAGGATCCCTTACCGGTAGCGGCACATTCATGTGAGCGCATGTCGCTACACCTACCCGGCTTGAGACACACGCTACAAGCACTACACCTTCTACCAAGATGGCACCTTCCTCAACGCAAGCTAGGACGACGTCAAGACCTCGGCTACCTTAAGGGGGGGTGTAAGCACTAGCATCCCGTTGCCTAGTGCTTATGTACAAGGTAGCTATTTATCATCTTAGTACTTAGTGTTATGTTATTAGCGGTACTCGTCTATTTCCTACTAGCTAGTGGCGGTCGACCGGCCATGCCGGTACCTTCGCCGGCCGCCATCTCTCTCTTCCCACTTCTCTAGTCACCACAACCGGCCTCCTTGTGGGGCCGGCACGACCTACGTGTAACTATCCGTTCCCGATTCCGATAAAGTCATCGGGCGTGTCCGACGCAGTTTCTGCGGTTGCCTCGACCTTAGCATATGTGATGTACACAAATGGTTGTCTACAAACATGGAAGGAATGAACGCAGCAAAAGCCGAAACGATCTGTGACTTGTTATCTAGAAATGTTGTTCGAACAACTGTGTCACAAGCTTATTGCATGTTTTCCGTCGACAAAGGCCAGCCGATTTCCTTTTAAAGCACTCGGACTGCGCTGCCACTATCAATTCTTCAGTCAGCAAAACCGTCGCTCACGGAAACCAAATCTTACCGGTTTAACCTTTTCGTCACATGGCGATCTCCACATGCCGACCATCGACTTCTCCCATAAAAAGCAGAGACAATTACGTAGCAACCATATCCCAATCAAGCCAATGTTGAGTCGGCCGTGTACCCAGACTCGGAAGCCATTTAAGTGTCAACATGTGTAAATCAAAGTACTACGAATCCAATGAGTTAATTTACTTGAGAGGAGACAACGTAACAACTAATTACGGCTAATGCAAAAACGAATTCACGAGCGAGATTGCATATATGCTGCAACGTAGGTCATATAAGTAAAGAAGAGAAAACGATATTCGATTTGTCTCCTCCTTTCACTGCGCTCGCCTAGCCTAGCTCGCCTTCTATTAGACTTGAAGCATCACGCGGTCTTTCGGTTGAACGTCGCATGAGACGCGCCGTTTCCGCATGCCGATTTTGATCCGGCGCGTCTTGACGCTTAGGAAATCTTATAACTAGTATGGTTATAGAGTAGCTAATGCAACGCGCTGTAACAATGGCTTGTACAAGTGCGAGTGGAAAACTTCCATGGAAAATATGAGACCTATCTAGTAACGAGAACATACGAGTCATACATATAACGTGTACAAAAATATGATTGTACTCAGCACCACACAGAAAGAGGTTGTGCGGCCCGGAACAAATCACGAGGAGACACAACAGCCACCCCCTTTGTGTCGTTGCGGAGAATGTGATATCTGGGGGGAGAAGGGGTACAGGGGCATATGCGAGGAGATCGGCGGAAGAGCCGAACTCACGTCGCAACATTGATGGTATGAGGAGACAACAAGTTTGCCGGTAATATATGAGGGCGATAATGTTTCAACGGTGATCGTAAGGCAATACATCGTAAGGCTAGGGATCATCCATCGATACAATGTCGATAGTATCAATATCATCCGTTGATGTCCCCATCGATGTTTTAGGATGTGACGTCGACATCACCATGATGCCAAAAGCGCTCCCATCGACAGGATTATTCATCACAATTTGTAGAAAGTATCAATTAGTATCAATGTCCGATATGTTTTCATATTTCGTCCACAATCCCGATACATCGGCGATAGTATCGGCTTGAAATGCCATCGATGTCGATATTCGAAAATATTGACCCCATCAACCTTGGTAATTTTAGATATCATTGCCATCAACATCGAGCTTGTGAGACATCGCTACCATCAACATCGACAAAATTCACTTTATCCCTAGCCGTAGTAATACATCGTGCACCACAACATATAGACATCGGATTGATGAGACAATGTGAAAACCAAGTAGTAACTGAGTCAAGCAAAAGCGGTCATCAAACGTCTACAATACGTATCCGCCGAATTGTGATGGTAACACACTGAATTTAAAAAATTGTAAAGTGCTTCCTGGGAAAGCAAGCAAGACGCTCACGACAGCGCTCAATACAACCTTTCAACAAAACATTTTATCTAAACATGTAAGTTGCATGGCGATAATCTAATGGGTGGCGCGCTCAACTACAAAACTTGGCTTTATTGAGGTTGGAGATTTCGTAAAACCATATAAAATGACGGTTTGAACTCGCTATCAATTTATTCCGCAAGAAAAGCGCACGTCGACGCTTTAGCATGTACGCTTTGGTTAGAGCAATTAGCAAACAATCACATTAGCATGTCACCAATGTAACAAAATCCCAATTACATTATCCAATGTGCATTGTCCACTCCTATCATGTCGTACTCGACAAATGCACGACGGGGAATTGCGCATGCAAGAGTGTTCAACGTTGGCTCATGGTCCAAGACTTGCGAGATTGTTTTCTTATTTACTTTGAACACCCGCACATCATTTTGTCACCTGCGTGGTGGGGTTCGTTGTGTGTGCGTCCGCGTTAGGTTGAAGCGTCGAGACATGGTCACATTTTACAATTACAAAAGGCAATCAAAGCCTAACACATTGAACTGTCATTTGAGCCCAATAACAATGGAACACGGGGTGCTGCCCATAGGCACAAGGGCAGGATAAAGGGGAGAAAAGCAACGAGAGGGAGAGAGTGGCAAAGGGGTCACGAAATCATTGATGCTCATAGCCACAGTGAAATGCCGCAAGTGAGCGAATTAGGGAGAGTAACGCTGAATCAATACAGTCATCGACAAAATAATGATGAACACGCCCACAAGATACACTCCTCCACAAAAGTCCGGACAAGATTTCGCACCTGCGCAAGTAGAAAATGCAATCATGCGTCGATTTTACTGACAAATATCCTGAAATCCCAGGCAATGCTTTTGCGCGCAAAATGGAATGCACCGACAACTGCGAGGGGCGAGTTCGAACACTGCCGGGCATGTGTACTTGGGGTTATCGCGCCCGCACCCGTGCGGCACGCTCTTTCAAACAGTCGCCGTGCTTGGTAGACGAAAAGAGTAACGGGCGCCCAACGCCGCAATATGAACGCTGATGCGACGGTCGCGCAAATATTATGCATAGGCGACGGAGGGAGGAGGTGTTGGGCAGGCCGCTGTGGGGGAAACGCAAGAAATCGCGTATGTAGACTTACCACCGATATGCGCACAACCCAAGGGCAAGCCGCTTTCGGCAACAATGTTCAAGCGATCATAACTTCCTGATATATGGTCAAAACATTTTATAAAATGTGCCGTTGGACGCGTCTTTTCAATGCGCGTCGAACGCACCTACTCCGGAGTTCAAACTCCCACAAATCGATTTGTTATGAATTATGTTAATTTACAAACTATTCCGGCACCGCTGAGCCGCAGTGCCAAGCAACACCCATCGAAGTCGGCTCACCTCCTGAGACGATTTGTGCGGGGTTTATCGATTTATGTTTACTAATTCTTCATTACTATTGACCTCCGAGCCCAATTCCCGACGCGTGCCACGAGTGGGGCGGGTGTGGTTGGCACAAGCACATACCCAAGCATTCCAAACACCACCGTCAACGTGATGCGTCCCTAACGGCCAAGTTGGACCTCGCCCCTCCCCTAAGCCAATCGCCCTCGCATGTTTACAGCGTGCAGTGTTTATCCAAACCTGCGTCATGTGCGTTATTGCTCGCCTGCTTTCCAAAAAATCACCCGTGCCAGCGGCGTGAACTTCCGTGCTCTTTTCACACACCCGCAAACCAAACCTCGCGCATTGAACACGGCACCCACGCCTCCAAACCCCCTCCAAAACCCCCCCAAAAATACGGTTATGTGGAACACAGAGAAGTATGCAGCTTGGTATGAGCGCTTGAGCAATGCCCAAGCGTGGCGCTCAGAATGACGTGTGCAGTTCGGACAATTTCTCGGGAGTTTATGGGCTTAATTCGACAAACTCCACCGACAACACCCGCTTTAAGCTGAGGTCTAACCACCCCGGATGGCGGCTTACTGCTTGCTTCTCGGCTCTCCTACAATTGGGTGGTACTCGGGTATCGTCGTGCTTGACGTGGTGAGAGGGGAGCGTGTTCTTGACTAGCTTATGCTTAACATAATGCATGTCCGGACTTTTGTGGAGGAGTGTAGGACAAAAGCTTCGTGGCACGAAATAATAAGAGTGGCACCGGATGGAATTACAAGAAGTCGGAGACACGTGGACAGCAAGGAAATCAGGAAATGAGCAAGAGGGAATGAAAGAGTGCCAGGAGGGTAGCGAAATAGGACGCAATGCAATCCATCTACTGAAAGGATCCCTTCCCGCTTATTAAGGCTAGGATATAGTATTTCTCAACTCGCACATAGGACAGCGACAGGGAGTTCGGCTACGTCCCAATGAAGGCTTCCCCCCCGGAAGAACGCACCTACCCAAGGATCATGCAGTGAAGCCATCACTACGACTGGCTCACTACTCGTCGCGCAGCTCCGCGTCCACCCAACGAAGGAGGTCCCTGAAGCCGGCCCCACTAGCCGCGAGTCGAATGTCTCGCAAGTTGTACGGACACCCCTGCGCCACTGCCCACTGCAACACATTCAGATGCCCGTGTTTGGCGGCGCAGTACGTCGTGCTGTCGTCCCACGGGCAGCTGTATTGGTTCCGTAGTCGCCGCAAGAAGTCAAGATGCCCGGTTTTTGCGGCGGCCCTGGTGACACCGCAGTGCGGAGCGGGGCACAGGTCTTGCTGCAGGAGCCAAGCCAGCATTTGCGTGTCCGAATAGACAACGGCACGCTCAAACAAACGTTGCAGTCTGCCACTCACGTATTGTTCATTCCGCCGAATGGCTATACCGGCCTCCCACTGAAACGCTGCCAGCAGGCGGCCGCTGAACGCACCGGCGTTGCAAGTGTCGGTTGTCATTGGAAGTCCGCGCTCTCCGACCCACTTCAACACCGACACGTGGCCGCTGTGTGCGGCCATATCCAGAATGGTCGTGAAGTCTAGGTGGTAGCCAGAGTCCTCCGCCCACTGTAGGATTGACAGGTGGCCGTGCGTTGCGGCCTCGACCCAGCACCTGGGACTAATCCAGTCACCGGCAGTTTTTGCCGCCCACTGCAGGACGTGAAGGTGGCCGTTTTTCGCCGCCGCCTGGCAAAAACCGCGCATACTGGCACCCGACGAGTGGAGCCAGTCCAATATGTGTATATGGCCGCCCTTGGCGGCAGCAACGTAAGGAAGAAAGCAGGTTTCTTCTTCAACTCTATTTTGTTCACTTGGGTGGTATCTATTCTCGACGAGGAGCAACAGCAAATCGAATTTCTCGCCTTCTTTATACTCGGTACCTTTCTCGTCCTCAGATTGGAACTCAAAGCGAGGTGGCCCGATGAAGTAACTTCGCCACCTGGGCTGACTCAGCAACCACTTGAGAAACTCGAGATTGCCTGCGCGCGATGCAGCTCGGACAGCGCTCCAGATACTGAACTGGAAATTGAAATCGCGCTTAAGAATGGCAATGGCGTCTCTAAACTCAGAGACGCCCTCCGACGACTCAGTGACGCGCCAAACGGGACCCCCTACCTCGTCGACTGTATCGGACGTCAAGGCCACCTGTACTAGTTGCTCTCTCGAGCAAATTGGCAAGCTGTTGAAGTAAGAATATACAGCAGATGCCAAGCGCTTTCTTTCCATGACGGAGTTAAAGATAAGCCCGTTGTCAGCCGCCCATCGGATAATTCCCCAGTGGCCACCCAGTCCGGCCTGTACGCAGACCTGGTCGTCCCAGGGGCACCCACTCCGCACCGCCCAATCCAACAGCTTGATGTGGCCGCCTGCTGCAGCGCTTGTCGCGGTTGAGTATGACATCTCGGCCCCCATCGATACTGCCCACCGCAGCACATCCAGTCGGCCCATCTCCGCGGCAGCTCGGCACAGTGTTCCACCGCCGCGTATCACCCCCTCCTCGGGACCTTGTTCCGCCAACAGCCACTCCAGCACGTCGATCTGGCCCGCTCGTGCCGCGGCGACCCAAGAGCACAGCTCCATTTGGCACCCTTGGGCCCTGGCGTCTTTCAGCTCCTCCAACCACCCAGCGCCCGCTAGCGCCGCAGCTATCCTTCGACTCAACACAGTCGTGCGACCCGGCTGCTGGATCACCCAGCGGACCATGGCTCTATTGCGCCCTGCCTCGATATCGGCAACAACATTCTTTGTTGTTAGTTCCGTAGACTCTCCCTTCCTCTCTACCGCCCGAACCGCGTCGTGGAAGGAGGTGGAAATATGCCTTGACACGCCGCGGGTGTGCGGCTCCATCAGCTGGACGATACACTCGACAGCCAAGTGCGGCAGGGCTGCCAGCATTGTATGATGGCACGTTTGAAGTTCCGCAGGGTTGTCCAGTTGTCCGTGCGTGCGTGCGAAGGGTAGGTTGGAGCGGGTGCACCGTAGCTTCTTTCTTCCTTCAACTTTGCCAAAATGCCACAAGCAACCCTAAAGGGACGACAAATCTCGGTTGGCGCCCCTGCTGAAAAAAAAATAACAGTCGTGGTTGGTGTGTCGAGCTCGGCGCAAAGGTTCGAGCAGGAGTGCACATAAATGATTTGCTGACGATATGCGATTCGCAGACTCGCAGTATACCAGTATCAGTGGCGGTTAGCAGAGTAGCAGTGTTCACACAGAAGGTGGCGGGTATATTCACTTGGCGGCGATGTTCACTGCTCTATGACTTGGCTCAGATTCTGAGGGAGGCCCTACCGTCGCATCATGTCGGCCCGTGTTTTTTGTTGTGTGTCACCGGCTGCGGGAGTCGAAATGATATGTGCCCGACGGACAGCCCACGAACCATGACGAACAATGTAATATGCGATGAACATCGGTACCCGTGGTCGTACCTGTAGCGATGAACAGTACTTATCCCTCATTATCATATAGCAGCAAGTTGTAGTTAATTTAGTATAGTACAGGTACTTTCGGAGTACTGTCCCCGCTTCTCAGTGCCGAGCATCAGCAGCAGAGCATGGCAGCAGAAGGCGTCCCAGCACAGCAGGAACATCGATGCAAATAATTGGGTTATTTTATTTCATTCAATTAAAGTATTGATCTCTTACATTTTTGGCTCGCATTCACATTCAACGGGGCATTTCGCGCATTCTTCGTGCCCACCTTGACATCTTCGCGTTTTGTAGACCTTCCCCACCGGACTATATGGGGGTGATTTCAGGTACGGGTGGCGGGTCTTTGGCTCTGTTTTACGCTTCACATGAGTCAAGTTTCAAGGTGCCATCCGATTGCTATACGATGGCAGCTCACCGGGTGCTTGGCTTCAGTGGGGAGCCGGCCTCTCATGCTCGAAAGTGCATGCGATGCAATGACGCTCCCTCAGACTCTCGTGGGTCTGGATCTTCGTCGACGGTATCGGGCGCCTCTATGTTGGGTGAGCGCTCCACATTTGCTATGCTTATGAACCACACCCCCCGTGCCTGAGCTCTTGGTTTGTCCTTCAACTCCACGACCGGATTGTCCACGTGCTTGACGAGTTCATGCTTGAAGCGGGGGCTACTAAGGGGCGGGACTTGCGGTTGGAGGTCCGCCGTATTCGGTCGGGAGCTTCTCGATATCGGCATGGGGATGTGGTTTGGTTAGACTTCATGGCTCCACACCGTCATCTTGTTGATATAACGGTTACAAGTTCGCACGAATACCAATGTTCCTCGCATAGGTACCCGTGGTCGTACATGTAGCGATGAACAATACTTATCCCTTATTATCATAGCAAGTTGTTAATTTATTAGTCTAAGGATTAGTACAGGTACTTTCGGAGTATTGTCTCCACTTCACAGTGCCGAGCATCAGGAGCAGAGCATGGCAGCAGAAATCGTTGCAGCACAGCAAGAACAACATCGATGCAAATAATTGGGTTATTTTCATTCAAAAGTAACACCCCCTCAGCCTCTATCACTACACAACCCTGAAAAAGTTCCCCGATGGCTCATACTTTCGCTCACACCCCTCCACCTCCCCCACCATCACCACCAGCATACAAATATCCCTCGGCACCGAAATGTATTGCATCCTCATCTCCACTAACGGCACCGTCATCATTCCCCTCACCCACACATACACCCACAAAGGCGCACGCATTCAATCCACTTGCACCCTCAACATCACCCCCCACCACTACTCCACCTTTGGTAAGGCCCGTCTCACGGACCCTATCTTCACCACCACCCCCTCTCCGCCTCCCCTCACAATCACAAAAAGAAACACCCTCCAACGCAACCCCCCCGCCCTCCTTCTCCAATGGTCCCGCCACCTCACGGACAACCACGTCCCCATCCAGTGGCACCTAGAGCCCTCCGACTTCCACATGCAGGAGGGCGACGACCTCCCCCTCGACCTCTCCTTCCTCCCCGACATCCAACTTTCTTCCACCACCCCGGCTTACACTTCCCCCATCACATGGCCCCTCCACCAACCCTCTGTCTCCCACCCCGCCTCCACCTCCTCTTTCCACATCCACCCCTCCCCCAACCCTCCAGCTCCCCCCACAGCCCTCCCACCCAGTACTACCCCTTCCCCCCTCCCCGCCCTCACAGAAGACTCCTCCGAACCCATGGACTCCTCCTCCTCTCACATCTCCCACCACCCCCGACAGCCCCCTCGCTCAAACCCGCGCCCCCTGCGGGCGTTACCAAGCACTCCCCGCCCCTCCCGCAAGCAAACCTCCCCATCCCCCCCCACCCCCGCGCCCCCCCGCGCCCCTCCCTCACACACCACCACGAAGACACTACCCCCCCCCCACAACCCCAACCCCAAACCCCCCCCCGGTCTCGGAAACCCCCCCTCCCCCCCGCTGACCCCCGCCCACCTTCCCCTTCCACCCTACTCCCCTGGAGAAGAAGAACTCGACCTCGGCGACTCCGACGACTTGCTAGAGGAAGACTTAGAGGAGACCAATGGCACCCCACCGGCCACCACCGCCTCCCCCAGTCCCAGCAACCCCCACAGGTCACCCCCGGCCGACACGGCCGATTGTCATCATTAGTCCCCCTAAGGACGAACCCGAGGTTAGACCCCACACCTCCCTCCCCACCCCCCAACCCGACATCCGCAGACACACTGTAAACACCGTGACTCGCTTCACTCTCCCGACCCACTTTAACTCCCGCACCTGCAGCTTAGCATTGCATAACTACTTATTCGACCTCAACCTTGAATACGGCCTCCCCACCCCCATCGGCTGCCTCGATATCTCTGTTGTCCTCTCCTTCCAATGGGGGAACTATCAGGACCTCTCCAACTTATCCTGCCTAGCTTCCACAATAACTAAACTCCTCTCTACTCCCTCCGCCACGTACATTGTTATCACTAACAACGAAGTCGATAATCACCACCACAACTCCCAATACCCCAGCCAATGAACTAACCTAGCCAACCGAGGCACCCCCCCCCGTCCGGGGACACCTAACCACTCCCTCCTGGTCCTCACTTGGCAACACTCTCACTTCGGCCTCCTACACCTCACTCACACCTCCGCCACATGGGTTGACTCCCTACACCACCCCCCCCGCCCAACCTCCTCGCCCGCTCTCTCGCCCTCCTCTCCGCCTGGAACTCCTCCCCCCGCCCTCATGTCGGAGTCCTACGCTCACTCAACCCGCCCCGCCAAAACGACTCCGAAAGGGCATGGTCGTGCGGAACCCACGCCCTCCTACACACCTACTTCATCACCACAGCCCCCCCGGACCAACCTTACACTCCCCCCTCCTTCGACCCCCGGTCCTCGGTATACTCCCCCCACACTCTCCTATGGAACCACACCTTCCGCTCCGCCCCCCTCCCACAGGGACGCCCCCACCTTCTCGACGCCCTCCACCCCCCCCCCACACTTCCCCCCCCCCCCCCCTCAGCTCCCCACCCCTCCACACCCTCTCCCCCCCTCCCCTCCTCTCCTCCCCCCTCCCTTCCAACCTCCACCCGTCGAACGCCCCCCCGATGACCCCCCCCGCACCACCCCCTCCCTCCCCTCCCCCATCCTCCCACACCACACATCCCAACCACTACACTTCATCAACCTCAACACCCGCGGCCTACACACCTCCATTATGGATGTTGAACACCTCTCCGCCTCCCACCGACCGGACGTCTTAATCCTCACCGAAACCAACCACGACAGCCACAAGTCCCGCTGGCGCATAGCCCTCCCCCAATACCACCTCAAAAGCTCCCGACCATGCTACCCACATGTGCCCCTACCCAACGCATGCGTTCTCTTCGCGGTCCGCAGAGCCTCATTCCAATCTGCCACTGTCCTAACCCCGCCCCCCCCACCTCATCCCCCATATCGCCGGACTAAAAATCGTTCCCCACTCAGGCACCCCTTATTACCTCCTTATAGGAACTTACATGCCCCAGCTCTTCACCCCCCAACTGACCCGCCTATATGCCGAAGTTGCAGCGTGGGGCCTCCGCCTAGCTGACGACCACCCGCAACACCGCACCCTCTGGGGAGGGGACTTCCAATCGACCACCACCACAGGTACATGTCACCCTGCCCTCACATCCCTACTCAAACCCCACCTCCAACCCCTCCACAACCCCATCCCTACCTTCCCCCGCAGCGGAGGCTGCCTTGACCACTGGCTCACCACGCCCCCTTCACCTCTCTCCCTCCCACCGTCCTCTTGCTCGATATTCCCCTCCCCCTCCCACTTTACTGACCACTCTGCAATCCACCTCGTCATTCCCGCCCCTTTCTCCCTCATGGCACATCCCCCCCCTCCCCATACCCACCCCCACACACATCACACGACGCGCAAACTCAACTTTCGACTTCCTCTCACACCCGACCACATCAAAGCGTACCAATCAAGCACCCCCGACCTCATCAACCAAACAGCCGCCCTCCACGCAGAAATTCTCAACACCTCGCACATCTCGGCCTCCCCCGACACCCTCGACACCCTTGCCTCACAATTCACTACACTCCTCTCCCAACACATGGACCACGCAGCCACAGTTTGGCCCCTCCTCCCCGCCAAAAAACCCCGCCCACCCCAAGCGTCCCTTGACCCTACTTGGCTCACAAATAAAACACGCACTCACATACTCAAACTCCGTAAATGCAGCAAAAACAACGGCCCCCTCCCCTTCGCCCAAGCCCAAGATATTCAGGGGAGAGATAACACAACTGAATATCTCTCCCCTGCCGCCATCAAACAACAATGCCAAGCACGTATATGCCAGCTCCTTCACGCCACCACCACTGATAAGCTTAAGAAAATAAAACTCGAGCCAATACGGCCTACGACACCTGCCCCAAACTCTCCCACCGCCGACTGAAAATTAAAAGCGGCCTCCTACCCCCCGCCGGCGCCGCCTCCACCCTCCACCGCATTACTAGACCCGATAAAACTACCGCGTCCTCTCCCTCCGCCGTCATTGACGCGGTACACTCTCACTTCGCCACCGAACTCGACCGCGCCACCCCGCACGAACTGCCCACCCCCCCGTGGGAAATCCCCGACAACCCCGACAACTTTACCATCGAACCCCGTGGGGACCCATCTCTCACCCTTGCCGACATTATTACCCGTGACACGTTCGATAGAACCCTCAACTCCCTAGGCACCGGCGAAGCCCCCGGCCCCGACGGTATCCCCAATGAAATAATCTAATTCCTACCACCGGCGACCCGCTCCGCCCTCTTCTCTCTCCTCTCCCTCCTCGCCCACAAGTCCTACACCCCTCCTGATTGGGGCCACAGCACGACATGCCTCCTACATAAGAAAGGAGACCCCTCCCTCCTCGACAACTACCGCCCTATCGCCCTCATGAATAACCTCCTTAAACTATGGACGGCACTAATCAAAGATGCAGGCTCGAAGTACGCCGAAACCCACGGCATTCTCAGCGACCAACAGGACGGTTTCCGTCAACACCGTTGCATCCACGACGCCCTCTCCTCCCTCATTATGACGATGGGGGACGCGAAACTCCACAACAAAGACATCTACATCATGTACGCGGATTTCAAAGGTGCCTTCAACGCCGCGGACCACCGCATCATGTTCAAACACATGCGTCAACTCGGTATGCCCCCCACCTTTGTCGACGCCTGCGAACACCTCTACGGGGTCTCCACCACAGATTATATTACACCACATGGCCCCACCCCTTCTATCGACATCAATCGCGGCATCCTCCAGGGAGACACCCTCTCCCCCTACCTCTTCACCCTCTTCCTCGAACCCTTCCTCCGCTGGCTCACGGTGGGAAGCCGGGGCTACCGCCCAGGCCCCCCCGCCACTAACGTCGACACCACAGAACCCACAGCCACATACCCAGGACAAGGCTTCGCTGACGACCTCAGCCTCGCCACGGGCTCGACCCCCAACATGACCATCCAGCTCAGGAAACTCTCCCTCTTCAGCGCCTACACGGGCATGACCGTCAACATCCGCAAATGCTGCATCACCGGCGCCCTCTGGCGCACAGGCAACGCCCTCACCCTCGCCAACACTACCCTCCTCGCATCCCGCCTGCAAACCCAATTCATCAACCTCAACTCCACCCCGGCCCCCATTCCCTCCATTGGCCCCAAGGACACATACCGAGTCCTAGGGGTAGAACTGAACACCTCCCTCAACTTCAACAAGCACTGGCACGAACTAAAACGTACCAATGCATCCCTCATCACCACCTTGTCCACCTCCCCACTAACACAATCCCGCAGAATCAGGGTCATCCGTGGACTCCTCATCGGAAAACATTTCACCCTCCAACTCGGCCTCTTCACCGACTCCCAACTCGACACTCTCGAAGGACAAATCTGCCGCGCACTCCGCTCCGCCGTATCCTCGGTACGTAACCTCCCCCGCACCACCCTTCACCGCCCTACCTCAGACCTAGGATACGGCCTCCCCTCCCCCAAAGCCCACGCCGCACAACTCACAGTTTGCCACCTACATAAAATCATGAACAACCCCGGCTACAGGGGCCACATGGCCCGCGCACACGTCCGCACCTTATCCACCACGTACTCCCACTGGCCCTCGGAATCCATCATGTCAACCTGTTACACCCCACCCACACTCAAGTGCTTAGTCAGAGCTCAGCGAGATGCGGGCACCCTATTCCACAACATCCCTCCACTCTCCCTCACCAACCCTATCGCCTCCACAATCCGCGCCCACTTCACCACTCAAGACAACGCCCTCCTCGCCTCACTCCGGGACAAAGCCACACACATCACCGACCCTCACGCATATAAGCAAGCCTACTGCGAATTCTCTCCCCGCAAAACTCACGCCTCCCTCCTCCTCCGCCTCACCCCCCTCTAGAAAAATAACATCACCACGTGGCCACAAGTCCTCCTCAGAGCCACCTCATCCTCCTTAATCCAACGACCACTCGCCGAGCCTCCGCATAACGCACCTCCCCAAGCCATTCTTTCACACCGCCTTTAAACCGCTTTAGACCCTCCCCGGGGGGGAGTAAAACCCCCGACCGCACTTGGAGAGGTTGGACATAGGTGGTTCACGGTCTAGCCCTGACTTGTAAGTTCCCTGTTTGACATAGTTGGGAGGGCCCAGAGACATCAGCCGACGCATCCGGCTTTTTGGTGAAAAACCGGCGCATACGGTACATGTTGTAAACAATTTCAATTTCAATTTCAATTTCTCCTTAATCCTCAAATCATGCAAATCCATCACCACACTCACGAGGTCCACCACCCCACTCTCAGTTCCCATCCGCCTCCTCGCCGCAATCCTCACCGAACCCCTCGATACCATCCACAACCGCCTCCCCCTCACAGGCCTCACTACCAAACAAGCATCCCCCCCCACCACTATACACCCCTCTTGGATTCCCCTCCTCTCCCCACACCTCCCTCGCTCACCCCCCACCCTCTCATCCGGCATCTACACCTCCCGCACCACTCACCCCACCCCCACCGCACCCACCACACACTTAGACACAGAATACCTCACCCCCTCGGACCACCACTACCCCCCTGCGACGTAACGCGCATCATCTCCAAACACAAGGACACAAAATACGGCCAAACGCAGTACATGGTTGAATGGGCCCCGGAACACCTCACGGAATGGGACATTCAGTTACAACTCGACGACGGTATTGAAGGTTGGAGCGTAGAAAGGATGGTTACAGTGCTTTGAGCTCCATTCTTATATCCTCTAGAACCACACATACTAAAATAAATAATATTGCGGTTATCTCCAAAAACGCTTCTTGGACCGTTAGATCTATTATCCAACGGTCACAATTCAATCTAGCGTCAAATAGCTACTATATCGCATTTAATACCGATTTCTTCAGTACAGTGATGTAGCGACATGCAACTGCTCTCGACACTCCCCCTCGCTACTCACTACCACTTCCCATGATTGCTTTGGTGAGTTGCCCATGCTTGTCCGCAGCGAGAGGCTTGGTTAGTGCATCCGCGAGCATCACCTCTGTCGGACAATACTTCACCACAATCTCGCCGCTCTCCTGCTTCTCACGACAGAAGTGCATCTTCACGTCGATGTGCTTGCTGCGCCCCGTCGTCATGGTGTTTTTGCAGAGGGCGATGCAGCTCTGGTTGTCCTCGTGCAGAACAGTCCCGGGGGCCTGAGGTTGTCCCATCTGCTCCAAGAGTTGCCTCAGAAATAGGGCCTCCTGTGCTGCTGCTGTGAGCGCCATGTACTCCGCCTCTGCAGTGGACAATGCCACCGTCTGTTGGCGTTGGCTCTTCCAGCTGATTGCCGCACCGTTGAGCATGAACACAAAACCAGTTCGAGAGCGTCGGCCATCAGAATCGCCTGCGTAGTCTGCATCGGCATAGCCCTCCAAGGCTACCGACACTTGCCCACCACCGTACACCATTTTGCGATCCGATGTCCCTTTCAGGTATCGCAGCACCCTCTTGCCCTGCTCCCAGTGCACCATTGACGATTTCGCCATGTGTCGGCTCAGGTAGCTGACTGCCATGGTGATGTCTGGCCTGGTGCTCACCGAGGCATATAGCAGACTGCCAATCAAACTCTGGTATGGTAGTGACGCAGCTGAGCCACTGTCGTCTGTGTGCTCTGCCATAGAGCCAAGTGCCATTGGTGTGCTCACGGGTTTAGCGTCCAACATGTTGAACCTCTCCAGCATGTCTAAGATGTATTGACGCTGACCCAACTTAACCACTCGCGCAGCACGATCACGCTCCACCGTCATTCCCAGAAGCCATGCAACTGGTCCCAAGTCCTGCACATTGAACCTTTGACCAAATGCCCGCTTAAAGCTGACGATGAAGGTTCCACCACGACCGGCCAAGATGCAGTCGTCAACGTACAAGGCCAAGATGTAGAGACGCGTGCCGCTGCCATGGACGAAGATGCAGGGGTCTACCTTGGACTGGCGGAAACCGTACTCCACGAGCCAAGTGGTGATAGTCTTGTTCCAGTAGCGTGGGGCTTGCTTCAAGCCATACAGTGCTCTCATAAGCAGACAGACTTGCTCTTGGCCGTTCTCATCCGTCGGCCTCCTGTAACCCTCAGGCTGTCGCATGTAGATGGTCTCAGAGAGGTCAGCCTCCAGAAAGGCTGTATTGACATCGAGTTGTTCTATCTCCCAGTCATAGTGTGCAGCGAGAGCCATAATGACCCGGAGCGCAGCAACTTTTACAGTCGGAGCAAAAGTCTCGCCGTAGTCAACGCCATGCTCTTGGGTGAAGCCCCGCGCCACAAGCCTGGCCTTATATCTAGCAATGCTGCCATCAGGGTTGCGTTTGAGCTTGAACACCCACTTAGAGTCCACCAACTTACGACCCGCAGGTCGAGGAACCAGCTTCCAGGTCTTTCGAGTCATCAATGACTCATACTCGCTGTCAATAGCCGCTTGCCAGTGCTTGGCGTCCGGACTGCGCAGAGCTTGCTTATATGATGTTGGCTCGAGAGGCTGGTGAGGCTTTGCCATGTTGGCGGCAACATCATCATCACCACGACTGTTGGCCATCCACCACTGCCCCGGAGGTCGAGAGTGCCGGGTGCTGCGCCTCGGAGCAACGCCATCGCCAGGAACAAGCTCCCCCGACTCCTGACTCCCGCTCTCTTGGTCACCGGGCACAGTATCATGCTCCCCATGCTCTTGACTCCCGCTCTCTGTGTCGTCTGGCTCAACAACGTCTTCGTCTGTATCCGCGTGCTCCCCCGAATTCTGGAACCCAGAAGAAGTAATGAACGACGGGAGTTCGTCATCATCCGGCGCTGGCTTCGAGACAGCCGGCGACTCCTCCCCCATGCTGACGGACCTAGTGAATTTCGACTCATCAAACACCACGTTCCGACTGCGCTCCACACGACGTGTGCGAGGGTTATACACCAACCACACTGGGGAGTCCGGCGCATAGCCCACGAAGATGCCCTTCCACGCCCGGTCATCAAGTTTTCGACGGCGGGACTTGTCAACATGGACATACGCCGGGCAGCCGAAGACGCGGAGGTGGCTTAGGTCAACAGAACGACCAGTGACCAGCTCGAAGGGCACTCCACCAGCAGCCTCACAGAAAACACGATTGCGGACGTACACCGCAGCGTTCATGGCTAGACTCCAAAAAGAACGATCAAGGCCCGCTGTGTGAAGCATGGACTTGGCAGCCGGCACCAAAGTCCCCCACTGTCGCTCCATGCGACCGTGTTGCCAGTGCGAGTACGGAGCAGAAAAGTCGTGCGACACGCCGTGGTCATCAAGCACAGCCATAAAATCGCGACCCATGAAGACGGAGTCGTTGTCAAGACGCACGTGCTCAATCTTGTGACCCAAAGCCCGGACAGTAGCCAGAAACCGCCGAAACGACTGCGGAGCCTCATCCTTGGTTCTCAGCACGTCATGCAGGACGAAGCGAGACTTGAAGTCCGTAACGGCGAGGCTGTAGTAGCAGCCGCCCAAAGAAGCCACGCCCATAGGACCACAGAAGTCTACGCCGACCTTCTGAAAGACACGGTCAGGGTCCGCACACGGCGCACGCGAGATACACGCCACACGAGACTTGCACAAGGCGCAGGTCTCACAGAAGCAAAGGCGGTCCGACTTACTGACATGCACACCGGAGGTACCCAATTGCACAAGTCGATCCATACAGGACTCCCCCAAATGACCAAGACGCAGATGCCACAGAAATTTGGAGGGTCGCGCCATCGCCGGCGAGGCAGAGACAGACGGAACAACCGAAGTAGGGAGCCAAACAAGACCATGGGCACGGTGAAGGGGAATAGTGACACCACCACCATGCTGCGCATGGGCGCAAAGTACGTCGCACGGGTCCTCGAAGACAGTGCGATGCCCACGCTGCCGCGCCTGGGAGACACTAAATAGACGCTGATGGCTGGACGATGCTCGAGCCGCCAGATCCGGTACATAGAAGACATCGTGCAGCGTGATCGGGACAGCGTCGCTGTCCTTGGAGCGCAGCGTGACACGGACGCTCCCCACACCTTTGGCATAGGCACTGATACCTTTCACCCAAATCGGAGAAATCGGGCGATAGGCCTGGAAATCTCTCAAGACGCTGGTCATGTGATGGCTAGCGCCGCTGTCAACGAGCCACAGCCCAGGCTCCACATCGTGCAGGTACGGAGGCACCTTGACAGTGGCCGCCAGAAAGCCATCACTATCAGGAATCGAGGTCGACATGTTAGCGGGGAAAGCAACATACCCGCCGAACGGTGTTGCATCGGCAGTGTTCACCCGGGGTGGCCGTTTCACCCGACAGTCCTGACGCCGGTGGCCGCGTTGACCGCACGTAAAGCAAGTACCCCTGAAAGTTGGACGCCCTCCGTTGCCTCTGTTACTGCTCGCTCCGCTCTCTCCGTGGACACCCTTCAGGGACGCCACCTCTCGCTGCAAGTTTTGCAGCATTGTCCGCAAGTTGTCATCATCAGACACTGCAGGGAAAGCAGTCTTTCCGGGCTCCGACTCCTGCGCCTCTGCCAAGCGACGTTCGATGCGCACCGCAGTGGTAGCGAGAAGATTCTCAACGAAGTCCAGTGTCAAACTCGAGTCGCGCTCATTCAGAGCATCTGTCATGGTAGAATACTCAGGCCGCATGCCCCTGACGACATTCATGACGATACGCCGATCCGGAACCACCTCGTCGACTCGAGCAAGCTGCGCCTGAACGTCGAGAAGACGAGTGAAGAAGTCCACACAAGTTTCCTCTTGACGTTGCTTCTCGTCCACAGCATCCAGTAGATCCCCGCGCCGGTGAATGCCGTCGTGCTCGAATCGACGCAGCAAAGCTTGCCAAGCATGAAAGCCAGCTGCCTTGCTCTTCCGATCGACCTTGCGGGTGATGTGCAACGTAGTCTCGGGTAAAGCTAACACCAACAAGCTGTAGAGCTTCTTCTGCTGAGCAGCATCGTCCTCGCCTTCGGAATCCAGAGCAGCGTCACAGCCCACCGCATCCACGAATGCTGTGAACCGGGTTCGGAACAAGGGAAAGTCCGCGGCTTTGCCGAAAAAAACAGGGACTTTCACACTCTCAGCCATGGAGCGAGACGCCAGCAGACAACGAACTGGGGGTCAAAAGATCAACAGAAATAATAAATTCTCGTCCCACCAACCTCACTGGGGTCAACCTCCCCAACACAAGGAAACATACGGCACAGTAGAAGCCGGCTCGAGCTTGGCGCGTGCGTCGAAAGGAGATGAACAAGGTTCCGGTACAGCAAGATCAAGTGAAGACGACCCAATTACCCCCAAACAGGTATCAAGTAACAAGAAGAACAGTCTCCACGAGCTCGACAAGTCTCCGACAACAGACGAATAAGGTTCCGACACGTCCCGACCACACGCAAGGTTGCCAAGAGGGCCGCACCCTCAGAGCATGCCCCGCCTTCTGCCGTTTTCTGTGTTACCTCGCTATTTTATTTAGTGGAATATCTTCACACTAAGCGTGGCGACTAGGGAAGATGCAGCTCACTTCCGCGTTCCTCGGTCGGGGTTTCCAGACTTCCTGGAAGGCCCCCGCGCAACCCAGTGCGAGCGCTCCTCGCCAGGTGACCTGCATGGCAAAGAAGAAGGGGATTCGGTGCATCATCACCCTTGAGTGCACGGAGGCCCGTGGTGAGGGCGGCACTCCTTCCCGTTACGTGACGCAGAAGAACCGTAAAAACACTCCCGAGCGTCTTGAGATCAAGAAGTACAACAAGTTTCTGCGCAGGGTGACTGTGCACAAGGAAATTAAGTAAACGGCGTCCTGGTGACATTGTGTTTTAATATCACCATTTGCACTTGTTTCGTGGGGTTTAACGATGTGAATGATCAAAAAAAAAAAAAAAAAAAAAAAATCAGGTTCCGACACGCCGCGAACGAGGTCAGGCGATCCAAAACACCACCACGAAGCACAACAGGCGACACGGAAAAATCCCAGCAATCTTGTCAAGTACGTCGACAGCAAGTCGACCCAGTGGTAACGCTAGCGACAGGATAGACGAAATTATACAGTCCACACGCTCGTTCACACTTCCGCAGACCAACGGTATCACCAACGATATCAGGCAACACACGTCGCAGCAACCCAAGCTGTACTCACCACCAGAATATGGAGGCCACAGCTTCCGTATAACAGTACGGAATCGATCCTTCAGCCCAGCTCCAACACACAAATTGAAGTCGAAGCGCCGACAAACTTGTAATCCAGTAGCTCCTCGTTGACAAACTTCCCGACTTGGTAGTAGTAGAAGAAGCACTGCTGACGTAGCAGAAGTACTACTGTAGAAATGTAGTACAAGTACTGCTGTAGTGCTGCTGTAGTAGTAGAAGTGAAAGTAGAAGTACTGCTGACTCAGCAGGGGTTACGAGGTGCGTGGGAGTATTGGGGAGGGCCCATAACCTATTGAAGGTTGGAGCGTAGAAAGGATGGTTACAGTGCTTTGAGCTCCATTCTTATATCCTCTAGAACCACACATACTAAAATAAATAATATTGCGGTTATCTCCAAAAACGCTTCTTGGACCGTTAGATCTATTATCCAACGGTCACAATTCAATCTAGCGTCAAATAGCTACTATATCGCATTTAATACCGATTTCTTCAGTACAGTGATGTAGCGACATGCAACTGCTCTCGACAGACGGCTTTCGCCTCATCTCCTCCACCCCCACATCGGTATGCCTCCCCACCCCTTCCCCCACCGCCTGCTCCATCTGTCATGACCCACTGCACACAGAACCCACCTCCACATGCCGCACATGCCCGCACTTCGCCATACATTCCCAATGCCGCCCAGCTCAGGGACCCGCCACATGGCAGTGCGAGTGGTGTGCTCGCGGCCAACGACACGACCTCACCCGCCTCCACGAAGTCCAGTGGGCCCCATGCCTACAACTACACGACACCATAAGTGAGACCCCCTCCGGCCCCACCGCACTCACCGCATTTAACTCCGGCTTTGTCCCCTCCACCACACCCATTCTGCCAGAACCCGGACCCCCTCCGTGGTCACACCCCCTAATCACATTCAACCATGACCCCATCAACCCCGACCTCGACATGCTCCCTACCGGCAAATTCGCCATCCACGCACACCCATCACTCCACGACACCACCGTACTATGCACTCCCGACGCCCGCACGGTCACCACCCTTAACGGCCCCCGCGTCCGCCACCTCTTTCAACTCTTCCGCCCCGACCTCACGCAGCATACGTTCGAAGAGGAGGTCTACCACCTCCTCACCCGCCTAGGCTCTCGCTCAGAAATCCACTCACCCACACCCGCCACCACCACCCGTAATAGATGGGCCACTAGAGAAGACCTACTCACAGCTCTCCGTCACACATTCCACATACATACATAACTCTACTCCGACCCCCTCAATAAATCCCTTCACTCCCACACCTACCACTCCCTCTACCCCGAAGATATAGTCTTCTCATCTAGCGGCAGCAATGCCCCACACACATGGCAAGGCACCAACATCGCCAACCCCGAATACGACCACGAATGCATGCGACGAGCCATGGAACACGCAATCACCAGCGCACACCTCACAGCCCCTCACACACCCAGCGCAACCATCCTCATCCTCCCCCGATGGGAACACACACCCTACCGCCACTCCAAATACATCAACTCCCCATACACCCACCACCTTTACACCCTCCCCAATGACGCAAACACCTTCCTACGCCCCGACCAACACACAGGCACACCCACCCCTACCCCTTTCGGCACACGATGAATGGTCGACATATACCTCGTCGCCAACCCCCTCGCACTCTCCACCCTCCCATCACCCACGGCCATGACCGCACTTCACAACACTCTCGAATCTATCTACGACACTCACCTCCCCAACCCCATCATCACCCCCCACCTCCACACCTCTTTGACACCTAATCACCCCACTCAGTAGGTATATACCACCTCCCCCCAAACCCAACTCACCCTCTCACGTACCCCCTCCCGGAACGCGTGCATCTAACATACCCCCCAACCAGCGGTACTCTTGCTTGGAACTGGCAGGACTTTGTATATGTTAAACCCCAAGTGTAAACTGCGACAGTGTATACACCATACGTACAATGTATATACTGTCTAGCACTTGAGACAGTGTATACACTGTACGCCTTTTTGTGTACAGTGTATACACTGTGTCGCAATATTTCAGACAGTGTATATACTGTCTAGGACTTGAGACGGTGTATACACTGTACGTCAAAATAACGGACAGTGTATACACTGTACAAACCGCTACCCCTCTGCTACGTACAATATGGAAACTTGCTGAATGCGAGGCAAAACCCCGTTTTACCGGAGGTTTTCCCCCGTGCGCGGGAGCGCCGCACAATTCTGCAGGATCTGTCACCATTTCGCAGTGTCATCACCTCGATCAGCGCACGCACGACCGACAACCACCACGGACAGGCGGGGGACAGTGTAAATTGAAAAGATTTACCGGCGGATAGGCTATCGACACAACATGAGTGGCGCGTCAGAGTCGGCGGGAGGGTCGGAGGGCGGCGAGGTGGGCAGTAGCGCCCAAGCGGCGGGCAGCGGGAATAATACTTGTGTGGTGGGTACTGCCGCGGGCACCCCGTCGCTATCCTGCGAGACTAATACATGTAAAGACAGAGGGGCAGACATGTAGAGGGAGACACACATACATAGATAGAGAGAGGGAGAGATACACATACACGTAAATACTACACACAATTATAGACACATAACATACACGTTTACACATGCACACAAACGCGCGCACACGTAGATACGAAGACATTTATAAAGAATCACACACACACACACACACACACACACACACACACACACACACACACACACACACACACATTCACACAGATATGGTATGTGGAGAGGAATACACAAGGTCATACCTTGAGAAAAAGTGAGAGACAGTCTGACACATATGCAATTAAGAAAATCGTAAAAACACAAGAGCAGAAAATGAGAGGGAGAGGGAGAGATAGAGAGGGAAGGGGCGGCGGTAGTGGTCGTGAATTGGATGATGGAGGTGTTGATGAGGAGGAGGGCGGTGGTGGTGATAAGGGTGAAACGGATACACGCACAAACACACACACACATATGCACACACACACACGCACACACACACACACACACACACACACACACATATGCACGCACACACACGCTCGCACACGAAATCTAGAGAGGAAGACATTGAGACATAACGAGAGGAAATTGGAAGACATTCTCACACAGACGGAAACGCAATAGAGAGAGAGAGAGATACTGTGTGTGTGTGTGTGTGTGTGTGAGAGAGAGATAGATATAAATATCGTTACATATAGATGAGAAGTGATCCCTTCTTTCCTTGCATTCGTAATAACCTTTGCATTTGTCGAATTATAACCGGCCAAATGAGTTTGGGAAACACATACCGAATAAACACCAATACGTGCATCATAAGTCAAGTACCATCAATTAACTATAATCTCATGGGCGATGTTATGAGAATGATTACAATATGGCGACACCTAAAGATTGAGGCAACCTTGCACATTTACGACGTTGGGGGTTTGTTTGAACAACATATATTTCGTGGGTGGCAACTTGAGGTGCAGTACCGTTGGTGAGCAAGGCAATTGCACCGTCTACTGTCGCATTTTCCTTTGCAACCGCAACAATTTTCGGTGCTATAGCCTTGTCCACCAAAGCGTGAGGACTTCTTTGCGGCCTCACGCAGTGTCATTCCCTTCAACCAATTACCATCAGCATCCTTGTACACCGTCCATTGTCCGCCATCCATATTTTGCAAGACGTTGCCCATGCCAGCTGCCTCCACTCCAATATTTGGCAAATGCAAATACGAAGCATGCACACATCTTGCCAAGAGGCCGTGCTTTGTGGCGAGACGAAATAGTCCAGCATCCGTGACCTGCATCCGCGATCTAATCAGTGAAAAGCAAGGTCACAAGCCTTTTGTTGTTACTACGGAGCGAATGACAGCGGTATACAGTGGGTGACAAGTGAAAGCAGCGATGGGGAACGCAAGGTTGTCGAGAGTGTGGGAGCGAGTGGAGGCCTCCACGGCGGAGATGGCGATTTGGTAGGCGGCGCCTGGGATTGTGGCATGGGATGGGGCAGCGGAAGGGTGGGGTGGGCGGATGGCATCGAGGAGCGCAGCCGGAGGACGGACCCGCCCGTGACGCCGTACCATAGCCACGACGCGGAGCCAAAGTAGGCAACCAGGCCATTGAAAGAGGAGCCCGGCATGGCAAGCAAGGCGAGCACAACGGTGGCCTGTGCGAGCAGCGGCCAAATGGGCGTGCGATTGGTTTTGCTCAACTTGCCGAGAGGGGTGGGCAGATCACCCGATCTGGCAGCGGATTAGAACAGACGGCCACCCGTCGTGAGGGAGACGTTCATGGAGCCGAGCACGGAGGCGGAGACAAGCATGCCGGCGACGGTCATGCCCGAGGTGCCCAGCGTGACGCGCACGACGTCGAGCGCGACGGTGGAGGAGGCGGCTATGGCGGCGCTGGGGAGTACCGCGTCGTATCAAATGCAGATGATGATATCGAGGGTGGCGCAGGTGGAGATGGAGACCATGACGCTGCGGCTAAAGGCGGGGTGGATGTAGTCGCGGTCGCTCTTTGCTCTGGGCATCATCGGCGCCAGCTCCGCGTGAGCCTACCCAGGTAAGCCCCCTGAAGGTGTGAAGCCCGTACATGGAGAAGGAAAAGGAAGAGGGGGGGAGAGGGGGGGAGAGGCGAGGGTGAAAGGGGAGCAACATACCAACGAAGAGCTAAGCACAAGGACACCAACGAAAAGCCAAATGAGCAGCGACATGGCGGTGCTGCCAGCGTGCTGCATCATCTGACCAGGCGAAGCGAAGATTCTACTGCTCAACTGTGCAGGGTGGCAACATGGGGTGGTCATGAAAAATCGAAATAAATGAGAGTGTAATGAATGAAATTATCTTTAAGAATATTATTGAAACAAACACGCACAAAAGCAATGTCTTGCTCTCTAGATTTTGTGTGCGTGCGCGCGCGCGCGCGTGTGTGTGTGTGTGTGTGTGTGTGTGTGTGTGTGTGTGTGTGTGTGTGTGTGTGTGTGTGTGTGTGTGTGTGTGTGTGTGTGTGTGTATCTCCGTTTCACCCTCACCACCACCGCCCTCCTCCTTATCAATACCCCCGTGCTCCAATTCTTGACCATTATCGCCGTCCCTTTTGTGTTGTATATTCGTCCATATTCCGTATATGTGTGCATTTTTGTGCCTATGTGTGTGTCTGTGTGCGTGTGTGTCTCATTTTATAAATATCTTCGTGTCTGTATGTGCGCGCAGTTGTTTGTGTTTGTACACGTGTATGTGATGTGTCTGTCATTGTGTGAAGTATTTACGCGTGTCTATAAGTTTATCTCTCTCTCTCTCTCTCTCTCTCTCTCTCTCTCTCTCTCTCTCTCTCTCTCTCTCTCTCTCTCTCTCTCTCTCTCTCTCTCTCTCTCTCTCCCTCTCACTTTCTGTTCTTGTGAGTACGTTTGTATGTATGTGAGCGTGTCTTGTTCTCAGGGTTTGTGTTTGTGTATCCCTCTCTAGATTTCGTATGTGTGTACATGCTTGTGCCCATGTGTGTGTGCGTGTGTGTGTATGTATGTGTGTGAGTGAGTGTGTGTGTGTGTGTGTGTGTGTGTGTGTGTGTGTGTGAGTGAGAGTTTGTGTGTGTGTGTGTGTGTATGTGTGTGTGTGTGTGTTTATGGTATGTGTGTGTTTAATTGCGCGCAATTGTGTGCATGTGTACACGTGTATGTGTTGTGTCTTTCATTTTGTGTAGTATTCATGCGTGTGTGTTAGTCTCGCTCTCTCTCTCTCCCTCTCTTTCTATGTGTATGTGTGTCGCACTCGCTCTCTCCCTCTCTCTATATGTATGTACGTATGTTTCTCTCTACCCGTCTGCCCCTCTGTCTTTATATGTATTTGCCTCGCAGGGTGGCGACGGGGTCGGCGTCGGTGCCCACACCTGTATTATTCCCGCTGCCCGCCGCTTGGGCGCTACTGCCCACCTCGCCGCCCTCCGAGCCTCCCGCCGACTCTGACGCGCCATTCGTGTTGTGTCGGCGGCACGATAACCTATCCTCCGGTACATATTTTCAATTCAAACTGTCCGCCCCGCGCCCGTGGTGGCTGTCGGTCGTGCGTACGTGCGCTGATCGGAGTGATGCTACTGCGAAATGGCGAGAGCATCAGCGGTCGGTGACTCTGCGCAGTAGCGATGGGCGGTGGCGAACAAATAATAGCAATTTTGCGCCAATCTTAGCGGTAATGAAAATGACGGAGGCAGATCCTGCAGAATTGTGCTGCGCTCCCGCGCACGGGGAAAAACCTCCGGTAAAACGGGGTTTTGCCTCGCATTCAGCAAGTTTCCATATTGTACGTAGCAGAGGGGTAGCGGTGTGTACAGTGTATACACTGTCCGTTATTTTGACGTACAGTGTATACACCGTCTCAAGTCCTAGACAGTATATACACTGTCTGAAATATTGCGACACAGTGTATACACTGTACACAAAAAGGCGTACAGTGTATACACTGTCTCAAGTGCTAGACAGTATATACATTGTACGTATGGTGTATACACTGTCGCAGTTTACACTTGGGGTTTAACATACACAGACGGCTCGAAAAAAGGAAGCTCGTCCCCCCTCGGAGCAGCAGCTACCCACCCCGCCTCGGACACCAAAATCAAAATCATGGTGACCTCTACCCCTCCCTCGCACACAATAAATCGCGCTGAATTAGCTGGCATAGATATTGGCCTCCAACTATGCCGCACCCACCTCCTCACAGACAGTGCGTGCTCCCTCCGCCTCAGCATACAAGGATACTTAAACTGCCCTACCGCTTACAGACACAACATTCACCGTGACACGCTCCACTCCATCACATACACCCTCAAAACCCGCTGCGACGCAGGCATCCGCACACACCTCGGCAAAATTAAAGCACACAACCACTCCCTAGGTAACGACCTCGCAGACGCACTCGCTAACCAAGTCGCGGATGGATACCCACCCGACACCACATACACCACATGCTCAGAGGTCACGATAGGCCACTAGACCTGGCCATACACCCTCATTCCACAAACCCTAGGAGACCCCATCCCCTACAGATACACCAACCTCAAAGCTGACGCACACACCTAGAGCACCAAACACACACACACACACACACACACACACACACACACACACACACACACACACACACACACACACACACACACACACACACACACACACCTCTCTCGCAAACAACCAAACACGGTGCCCTCCTCGCCCGCGCCGCGAAGGACGGCGCCGATTTTTCTTACCACAAAAAACACTCAACCCTCACAAATATACAATTCACACACAAACAAGAATTCATGTGGGGAGTCCACAACACCCGCCTACTCACTCGTAACCCCACCCTGCGCTGCCCCCTATGTGGCCAATTCACTAGCAACGGCCACATGGCCGGTAACTGCCCCACCATGTCTGGCATAAGACAGGACTGACACAACAGCGCGCTACAACTCCTACTCTCCCTATTGGAGCGCCACAACGGAGGACGCTGGGAAACCATCACCGCAGACTTCGGTAACAAACCCATAAAATCCTTTGCTTCCCCCTCTCCTGCCCACACTCCGCTTGACTGTCACCCACCCCACCCTACCCACATGCCCACCCGCCTTGTTGATGCGGACGAAGGTCTCTCACCCGACTCCCTAACCTCGTGTCCCGCCATCCTCCCACCTGAGATTCTCCCCCCCGCGCTACGACCCTCCGCACACAAACCCGACTTTATCCGCCTTCTCGAACCTCGGTTCGTTGGCCACACTAACGGTCGCCGCCGTTACGCATCCATAAAAAAGATTCAGATAGGGGAATGGAAGTACTGCACGGACAACAACCTCTCCCACACAGCTCACCTCATACGTGCCAAATACACACCCCTTGCAAACGCCATCCGCAGCCACTGGCCAGGCACAGTGGTTGACATCCTTCCCATCGTTATGAGCCGCATAGGTACACCGCACTCCTCCACCATCACGAGTCTCACCTCCCTCCTCACCGCCCGCACCGACCCTCCTGATAAACTCGTCTCCAAAGCACGCCTCGACACGTCTCGCATCCTTGCACAACTCCACACGCATACTGTCCAATGGCTGCATCACCTCCTACTCATATACCGCATCAAGTCCCGCACGACCTCCCGCCGCGCCTCCGCACATTGCCCCTTCGCACGACCCTAAATGCACGCAGCCCTCACCTCTTCTTGCACACCTCCCCGGGGGGGAGTAAAACCCCCGACCCCCATTGGAGAGGTTGGATTTAGTGGTTAACGGTCTAGCCCTGACTTGTAAGTTCTCTGTATGGCATAGTTGGGAGGGCCTAGAGACAGCAGCCGACGCATCCGGCTTTTGGTGAAAAACCGGCGCATACGGTACATGTTGTAAACAATTTCAATTTCAATTTCATTCAAAAGTATTGATCTCTTACATTTTTGGCTCGCATTCACATTCAACGGGGCATTTCGCGCATTCTTCGTGCCCACCTTGACATCTTCGCGTTTTGTAGACCTTCCCCACCGGACTATATGAGGGTGATTTCGGGTACGAGTGGCGGGGCTTTGACTCTCTTTTTCACTTCACATGAGTCAAGTTTAAAGGTGCCATACGATTGCTATACGATGGCAACTCACCGGGTGCTTGGCTTCACTGCGGAGCGCGCCTCTCATGCCCTCGGTGCAATGAGGCTCCCTCGGACTCTCGTGGGTCTGGATCTTCGTCGACGGTATCGGGCGCCTCTATGTCGGGTGAGCGCTCCAAAGTTACTATGCTTATGGACCACATCCCCCGTGCCTGAGCTCTTGGTATGTCCTTCAACTCCACGACCGGATTGTCCACGTGCTTGACGAGTTCATGCTTGAAGCGGGGGCTACTAAGGGGCGGGACTAACGGCTGGAGGTCCGCCGCATTTGGTCGGGAGCTTTTCGATATCGGCATGGGGATGTGGTTTGGTTAGACTTTAGGGCTCCACACCGTCATCTTGTTGTTGATGTGACGGTTACAAGTACTCGCACGAACACCAATGTTCCTCGTATAGGTGCTCGTCTCCCACTCAATGGCAGCCTTGCATTGGGAGCTCAACAAGGCAAAATGGATGCGGACCTCCGCACTTCTGCTTTGCTTGGCAGGCCTTCGGTTCAGTCGATCCATGACTACTATCCCTTCGCCATGGAGGATGGGGGCCGGTTGACGCCTATGGCGGCTAAGTTGGTTGATCGCCTGGCTATTTGGTGGAAGTTCGTCGCTTCCCTGGCATGGGTGGTGCTGACTCTCACTCCTTGCGCTCTTACAATTATGTCCGTATGCAACATTTTGTTCGTCGATCTACTTTTGTTCCTTTTCGGTGTTTTTGGGGGGATGTGCGACGTTAATTCATGTAACGTCTTTCTTGTGCTCTTCATGGTACTTTGGGTTACTATCTCCGCGACGCTTTGCATGAGGGTAGTGCTGACGCTGTGGCATGCCTTCCTATTCCACGGGCTTGGGTATTTTCCTCTTTTCTTAGTTTTGCTTGGTGGCCTCCACTGCTTTTTCTTGTAAGAATTTCTTGTAGATAATTTATTCTTGCTCGCAAGGGACCTAGGGCCCGGTACTTACGCTAATTGAGGGAGTTGGGAGGGCGGGTTGCGTGAGTTGTGCTCGCGCAAAGGCAGAAGGTGGACGACCTCTGTGTGTCGGCGCGTCATATAGGGGTAACGCATGTCTGTGTTTTACCACTGCGCCTGCGTCATCCAGCGATTACAATTTATAACGTCGTGGAAACGCCCGACTATTTTCGCCCACAGTGATGTCGCCGCCGCTATTGTTACCCGTATTGTGACGATTCGTGCCGTCTAAAATTTACACCCTTATATTTTGGGCACTTTTTATTCTTTTCCCTATCTATCGTTGCGGCATCCCGGTCCTCTTCTCCCTGGTGCTTCGAAGTTTTAAACGACACAACTGCTAATTAAAATTAAAAAATCGCTAGTTGACAATGAGTATTCGCTGACACCGCCTCGGCGCCTCAACTGGTCAGTCAGTCACCTATGTACTCGCTGGCCCGTTGGTTATTGGCTATAGCGGTCGCACGGGCCAAGTAATGACTATACATGTAAGAGCGACTGTCACTGCCGAGCACCAAATCAATTCGTTGGGTTCAGTGAAATGCGTCAGCCGTCGCGGCGGGTTGGCGCTACGCAAGACAAGAAAGGTTATTTACAGCGGCAACGAAAAATTGTGGGCGAATAAGGAGCTAGAAATACCTATGCTGACCTGCAAATTTACGTTGCTCGCTACTCTGCCTACCCGGGTCGTATCATTTCTAGCCGTCGAGTCAGATCGGGCTGAGGCCGCGTCACCGGGAAAGGAGCAAACGAGATTCGAACCATCAGCGAGATCCCCCTCCGCTCCTACTGCATTCAGAGCGGGCGAGGGGGTGCTCCAGCTGCGTCGTATCTTCCAACGTAGCGGCGGAAGCAGTCGGGATTCGACGCTCTTCGGCGGCAATCATGGCGCGCAGCTTGTGCATTATTTCGTAGCAGCTCGGCCGCGCATGCGGGTCAGCGGCCCAACAGCGCGATATGAGGCGCGCGAGACGGGGAGGGCAGCCCTCTGGGAGGGGCGGCCGCTCATTGGCCACCGATACGTTGTACACGATGACCCCAAAGTTGGTCTGCCCCGCCCACGGCGACTCGCGCGCGAGCGCCTCGCACAGGATGCAGCCAAGCGCGTACACGTCCACTTTCTCGCTGAACTTATTCCCTGTGAACATTTCGGGCGCCATGTAGGCGGGCGTGCCGCCGGCCTTTGTGCTGAAGTAGCTGTGCTGCGGGTCGCGTTCGCGAGAGACGCCAAAGTCGATCAGCATCGCTGTGCCGTCATAATCCAGCAACACGTTCATCGGCTGTCAAGCACAAAAACGAACGCAGCCGCTTTCAGTGACATCCAAATAAGTAAGGCATCCGTGAACACAAGTTAATATCTGTAGGTTCACACACATACGTATAGACATGCGCGCGAGCTCACATACACACACACACACACACAAACACACACACACACACACACACACACACACTCGAGCGCTAAACACGCAGAACAAATTCTAATAGACAAATACACGCAAGGTAAGGGTTTAAGCAGACTCAAAACTGCAAACAATGACATACAAAACCCATTTGCAAGAGGCTCAAAGAAATTTGAAGACAAACATCACCAACACACGATAATATATACACAATATACCCCCCGTCTATCATAGCCGTCCTTTCACACATCCTCATTATCCCCATACAGATACACATGCAAAACGTAGACGCAAAGAAGACGAAATGTAATGCGCATGGCGCATCTAATGGCGTGATTGCGCAGCATATCGTGGTTCTGCAGCTGTTGGTTTCCTTATTCTAACGCATGTGTCACATAGAGGACAATTTTCACCATTGTAATCACTTCCGTTATTGTAGGACAGCAGGGGGAGAGGAAGGGGGGTGTACCTTGAGGTCGCGGTGCACGACGTAGGGGTGGAGGTATGCGAGGCCGCTGGCGATGTCGCAGCCGATACGGAGGACCTGCAGGCAGGTGAGTGGCGGGGCAGTGGGACTATAGATGCGATCGTGCAGGCTGCCCCCGGGGACATACTGGTAGACGCAGGCCATGCAGGGCTGCTGGAAGCAGGCGCCGTAGATGGCGATGATCTGACGGCACCCCCGCCCCATCCGCGTCATCATCAGCACCTCCGCTTTGAAGCTCTCCACCTGCTCCGCCGTCGCGCCCGCGTAGCCGCGGTTAAACACCTTCACCGCCACCTCCCTTCCCCGCCACGTCGCGAGGTACACGTCCCCAAACGCGCCGCTCCCCAGCACCGCCTTCAAGTACGGCTGAATCTCGCTCGTAAAGTCCACCTCCGCCAGCCCCGACCGCTCCCACTCCTCCCGGCTCAGCCCCCCCGACATACCCGCGCTCCACCCCTCCTCCTCACGCAGCGCCTCTCCACTCACCAACCCCACCTTCGTGGTCCTGTGCGCCACGCCCACCTTCCCCCCATCCGCGCTCCCATCATCCCCCGAGGCACTGAACAAGGGGTTATCTATGTTGAGGTCGGGGCAAGAGAGGCGGCGCGCGGGGGGGTGTGGCTGCGGGGAGGGGACCGGGCTGCTGCCGTTCATGGCCGCCGTGAGGGTGTCCAAGCGGCCGGGGAGCGTCTGGTGCACGCCCTGCATGCTCCAGCGACCCGTGGCGAGGTTGGGGAGGACGGGGTGGTGGGGTGCGGGAGGAAAGGGCGGCGAGAGGGGTGGAGGCGCCGCCCCCCTTCCCCTTCCTCCTCCTCCAACTGCCACCGCACCATCGCCCCCCTCACCCGCCACACTGGGCCAAATGCAGGGCAGAAACTTGTAGCAGCCCACATCGCCTTTGTAGGCGGAATCCTGCAGGCACGGCGCGTGCGCGTGTGCGTGTGCGGGTGCAAGAAGCGTCTGCGACGACAGCCCGTTAAGCATGCTGTTGGGGTGGGTGATGAGGAGGTGGTTGTGAGCGGGAAGGTGGAGGGAGCTGATGTTGTCCCCTTTGGTGCCCTTATCGTCATCACCACCGCCGCCCCGCGAGCGCAGCGACGCGCGGACCAGCAACACCCCCATCGCCGCCATCGCCGCTAACAGGCTCACCACCGCGCCCACCACCACCGCAATCAACCAGCCGGGCAGCGCGGTGGCGACCGCGGAAGCCACCCCGCCCGGCCGTTGCCCTACCCCTGGTGCCACCCCGCCACCCGGCGCCCCCACCTGCGATTCGATCACTGGAACGGTGGCGGACGGGGTTGCGGCCTCCACCCACGGCAGCGTTGGCTCCTCTCGCTCATCAGGCACCCGGCCACCACCCTCCGGCGACAGCATGTCTTCCTCCTCGGACTTAACCGGGGCGAAAGGTGTAGAAGGAGGAAAAGGGGGGACGGGGTCCTCCTCCTCATCGCTGAGTTCGCCGGGGTAGGCGATGGGAGGGAGACGGTCGAGGATAAAGGGAGGGGGCATGTCGGGGTTGGAGGAAGGAGGGGTGGGGTTGCAGCCCGCGGTGTCGCAGGGCGTGGCCCACAGGAGGCGGGGGACGCCGCAGGGGGTGAGGTTGGGCTGGAAGGGGGCGCACTTGGAGGGGGGGAGGAGGGAGAGGCGGGGGAGGAGCGACTGCAGCGACCGCTGCTCTGCGCTGTGGCACAGAAACTCAGGTGCCAGCAGCCCCGAGCTCTCCGCCCCCACCCGCGGCAGCACCGGACTGCACCCGGTGCTAAGTAGCCCGGGCGACACGGCGCAGCTCACCGGCACGCAGCGCCCCCCTGTCCCTTCCCACACTTCCCCTGACGCGTAGCGCACCTGCGTAGGCGGACTGCCGGGCGAGTCGTGCACATGCAAACGGACGACCACCCCCGGGGTGAGGTCCTGCACGAAAACGTCGGGTGCGAGCGCGGGAGCAGCCTGCGTGGCGGCAGTGGTAGAGGATGAGGGGGAAGCGAGAGTCCAGAAGCTGACGTCCTGGAGGGTCGCCACCGCGCCGCCCGAGAGTACAACCTGTGCGCCATCGCTGGGGCGCACGTTCAGCGAGGTGGCTTCCTCCACGAGGACGGCGCGCGCGAGGAGGACGCCCGAGGTGTCCACAGCCACAGCGCGACCCGCCCGCGCCGCCTCGTTGCCCTTCAGTAGCAGGTAACCCCCATCAGAGGTGTCACCGCCGCCGCCGCCCCATAGTAGCAGCTGCCCCGCCTCCCCAACCGCCACCGCGCCCCCCTCCAGCGCCCGGTTCCCCTCCAACCGCCCCCCCTGCAGCACAGCCAGCCCGCCGTGCAGCGCCAGCGCGCCGCCTCCACCTGCGCTCGCCTGGTTACCCACCATCCGCACCCCCGCGAGCAGCAGGGTGGCGTTGATGGCGTGCAGCCCCCCACCCCCCAGAACCGCCTCCCCCTCCCGGAACATACTCTCCAGCCCCACCACCTCCGCGCCGGCGCTCAGCGCCACGTGGCCGCCGTGAGTAGCTGCGCGGTTGGCACGAAAGGTAACGTCCGCGTTGAGCTCCAGCAGGGTGCCGCGGCCGGAGACATCCGCGCCGCCACCGCGCAGCGCGCCGCAGTCCGCGACGCTGCTGTTCAGGAGGCTGGCCGTAGCGGCGGTGCGCAGCGCCAGCGCGCCTCCGCCGCCCCCCGCGCTGTTCGCCACCACCTCACACCCTTGCACGTGCAGTAGCGCGCCGAGCTCCGCTGCAAGCGCGCCGCCGTCGCTGGCGCGGTTGCGCTGCATTCGGCACCCGCGGAGCAGCGCCGCGCTGCCGCTGCCCGATGCCGCCACCCCTCCCCCCGCACCCTCGTTCACCCCGTTGTCCTCGACCTCCACCCCAACCACCTCCGCGCTGCCACCCGACGCCACCCCAACCGCGCCCCCCGCCACTCCCGCCTGGTTCCGCCACGCGCCGCCCCCACGCAGAGCAGCCCGCCCGCCACGCAGCACGGCCACTGCGCCGCCCACCGCCCCCGCAAAGTTCCCACCAAAGGAGCAGTCAGAGCAGGAGAAGGCCGCCGCGCGGCCAGACACAGCCACCGCGCCCCCCACGCCCCCCCGCCCTCCGCTTCCCCCGGCGGGCGGCGACGCATTATTACGCTCAAAGGTCACGTTTTCGGCCGCAACCGCGCCTTGGCCGACGAAGATGGCGCCCCCCGCGGGTAGACGAGTAACAGAGGTCCCCCAAACTTCCATCGCACCGATGGGAAATGTAGCAGAGCTGCCCGTCTGCGCGTTGTTGTCGCTGAATACACAGTTGCGGAGGGTGACGCCGCCTCCGCCCTCCACCCGGATGACGCCCCCCGCGGCGGAGCCCCACCCGCTCAGCCGAAACCCCTCCACGTGCAGGCTGCCGCCCGCCTGGACGGAGAACGCGCGGCGTCCCCGGCCGTGGCCCTCCAGCGCGCACAGCTGCCCCTCCCCCAGCCCGCACAGCAGCCGGCTGCTGTGACCCTCAATTGGGGGGAAGTAAGTCGAGTTGTCCGCTACAGGCATCGAGCGGCTCGACGGCGCGGGCGCGGGTCGCCCGTCGTTCAGAAACCTGTTGGCGACTCTGCTTCCCTCCTCCGCGCTCCACGTGCTGGGGTCAAAGCCTGCCACAAACGGCACACAGAAACAGAGGAGGAGGGTCATAGCATTGACTCCATTGAATAGGCCTCTTCAGCGCAAAGAAAGGATCGATAGGAAAATATAGTACATTTGGAAGTTCGAAGGCTCATAAAACCACTTTTTCTTTCTTTCCTTCGAGATGGAACATTCAAAAACAGGCAGCAAAGGTTATGGAGCCAAAACTTGGCACTGTTGAATTGCGCAATGATATAGAGTGCATCATTGACGCAAGGGGCGAGGTTGTTGTGAACGGTTTGTGAGGCTTTGCCTGGTAGAGCGAAGGTAGGTGTGGGTTGATGTGCAAAAAAATGATGTTGAAAAAAACATCCTGTGACGCCAGGAAGTGCCTTTCACAAGAGACGACATTACTTCAAGTCAATAACTAAAGTAGACAGACAGACAAGGTTAGACCGAAACAAAGACAGACAATACGATTGATAGACGCAGATCAACCGGCAGACGCAAGAGAAGGCAAATAGAAAGACATGCAGGTGGGCAGGTGGGCACACCGAGAGAAGAATAGGTAGATATAGACAGATAAGGGGGTGGGCAGGTAGTCCGATGAACAGACGGGCACATACTGGAAGGCATATAAAGAGAAGCAGACTAGCAAATGGATGAAAAGATACACACACAGGCAGGCAGAAAGATGGGTACACGGATTGATAGACGAATACACATATGGACAAAAGGGAGGAATTGGGTGTTGATGAACATAGAAAAAAACACAGACAATTGCGCACAAGGGTCGATTGGGATACAAAGATAGGCATATAGAACGAATACATACATTGGGATACGAAGATAGACTAGAATACAAGAATACAAATGAGCAAAAGCACACACCCAAACGATTGTCCTCAGGGAGCCTGATGCATGCAAAATAAAGATACACACACATTTTCTCTCTCTCTCTCTCTCACTCACACACACACACACACACACACACACACCCCACCACACACACACAGGGGTCCAGATCCACAGATTAGCTCTGAGAATAGACGAAACCAGTAGTTGGTAGGCCGATCAGAAACCCTAAGCAGATGGATTTACAGGCGGACAAAGACGCTTGCATGAGGAGAGGCAGGATGTAAGAAAATTAACACAATCAGGGACAGACAAGCCCGTTACAGACTATTAGATATCGCGATACAAGTAGACAGATGGATGGACGGACGGACGGCTAGACAATTTGGCAACTGCTCATAGATTGCTGTATTTCTGCTTTGTGTGGCATGAGATACCATGAACTTATCACACATACGCGCGCGCGCGCGCACACACACACACACATACTGAATCTCCCTCGCACACACGCAGACACACACACACACACACACACACACGCGCGCGCGCGCGAACACACATACACACACAGCCCCTCCTCTTTCTCTCTCTCTCTATCTCTCTATCTCACATACACACACACACACACACACACACACACACACACACACACACACACACACACACACACACACACACACACACACACAGCCCCCCCTCTCTCTCTATCTCTCTCTCACACACACACACTCACACACACACACACACACACACACACACACACACACACTTCTGCTCCACCAACCACCCATACAGCACGTCCCTTCTCCGCACGCCTCCCCCTCTTGTCTGCCCTTACCATTCCCCCTTATAAAAAACCCAGCGTGGTAAGTATTAAGCCCCTATGAATCGTGATAGATCGCGTGGTTTTCCGTGTGCTTCGGTGCGTTCAGGGGTGGGTGAGAAGATAGAGGAGAAAGAGGTTGGCGGAGGACATGTTTGAATTTCGACGTACCACCTTGGAGTCGGCTTCGCACAACGATGTCCCTTTCCCGGTTGGACAACGCGTTGAACAGCTCTTGCATCGTGCTGACAGTGACCGGGACGGCATCCTGATCGCCGGTGCTCACCACCAGTAGAGACAGCAGCAAGCAAATTCGTAGGAGGGGGCACGTGGCGGGTCGCGCGGACGCCATATCGGATCAACGCGCAGCGGCACCTGCGCGGTACGTCGGCCGGGAAAGGCACGGTACGGGGTAGTTAAGAGCCGCACACCGTCGGCCGCAAGTGCCGCCCAACCCCTTCACAGTTAAGCACAGCTCATGCCCCTAATTCCTCGAGGAATATCGCTTGCTGATAATTAAGGATCGGAGGATGTGCCGGTGCTGGTAAGAAAATTCAACGTCTGTGAAGGCGGTGGTTATTTGGCCCCCAAAGCCAACGACGCATTATTCGTACTTCCACAGTCGACGGAGTTTGTCCGCGGACAGCAATGAAAATGGAAATGCAGTAGAACAACAGATATTCAATCACAGAGTCTCCCGCCCGGACGGTGCAACCTATAAGGACGACGCAGGCCAGCGCACCTTCACGGTATACACGCAGGGGTAGACGCCATGCCTGGATTAATCACTTGTGAAGTCTCTGGTGCGAAGCAGTCGTGCCGGGATAGAAGAATACGTGTTGCACCAGCAGCCCGCAGCGCGGTGGTCGAAAAAAAACCTCCTGCGGCGCTGTTAGTCCGGTCGCGCAGGTGACGACGGCAGCACGCGAGACTCTCAACGACAGGGGACAGTCCACAAGGCATATATCTACCAGAGCGCTAAAACTCTTCGGAAGGAACTCTACGCGTAGCGGCCCGCCTATTGATGCGGCTCACGACAAATCAACCGCGGGGGTGGAGGTGATGCAAGCAGCAGCGCTGCCTTGCGCAACAGTCGTCCGGGCAAGTCGCATATTTAGAGTGCTCTCGTACGGGTGGTATCTCAAGAACGAATACAGGTACGAGTACCGTTCGTGTATCGGGAAAATTCGTCGTCGCAGACGATCGCATGTGATGTGATGGGGTGGGTACACTGGGTCGCATACATGCTGTAAAATACCTATTTTGTAAATCAATTCCGAGTATTATTGATGTATTGATATTGGTGCCACATCAGTGCTTTTCTAATGAACAATACCACCATATCCTAATCGTGGTATTATTCTGAAAACCTTTCTACTAGGTATATTTCTGGGAGGACCCATACATCTAACAGTAATACCGTATGCATATATTTCTGGGGGTCGATTATTTACAAAAATGTCTTACAAGAAAAAGCAGTGGAGGCCACCAAGCAAAAAAGAAGAAAGGAGGAAAAAAACATAAGCCCCAGGAACAGGAAGCCATCATATCGGGGGGTCGATTATTCATCATCGCGCACGGATATATATATGCAGCGACGCTGCTACTACAGGTACGGGTACCTGTAGCCAGTGGTAAGTAGTAAGTAAGGTACGCACAAGCAGTAGACATCCTGCTGTACTACAAGCAGCCCCATTGGCCAGCAGTATACAATACTATATTGCCACTCCGGGGACGTGTACAGGTCTTCTGACCGCCGCATGGATGGCTTCAGTGCTCCGCCTCCGCCCATCAGGCGTCGCTCGCGCGCCATTTTACTGCAATGTATCAATCAGAAAAAAAACCGGCGATCCGGCGACTCGCATTGAAATTGAAATTGAAATTGTTTACAACAAGTACCGTATGCGCCGGTTTACAACAAGTACCGTATGCGCCGGTTGCTGTCTCTGGCCCCTCCCAATAATGCCATACAGGAAACGTAAAAGTCAGGGCTAGACCGTTAACCACCTAAATCCAACCTCTCCACAGGGTGTACGGGGGTTTTACTCCCCCCCCGGGGAGTGTGCGATGCGGGGTGATGGCGGCGTGCAGTTAGGGGCGTGAGTAGGTGTAGTGTGTGGAGGCGCGGCGAGTGGTCGTGCGGGATTTGATGCAGAATATGAGTAGGAGATGATGCAGCCATTGGACCGTGTGCGCGTGGAGGTGAGTAATGATGCGCGATGTGTCGAGTCGTGCTTTCGAGATCAGTTTGTTAGGGGAGCTATGCGGAGGGTGAGAAGAGAGGTGAGACTTGTGATGGTAGATGAGTACGGTGTACCCGTGCGGCTCATGACGATGGGAATTAGGTCGACATCGGTACCTAGCTAGTGTTGGCGGATGGCATTGGTGACGGGGGCGTATTTGGCGCGAACCATTTGGGCTGTGTGGGAGAGGTTGTGGTCCGTGCAATACTTCCATTCCCCTTCTATATCTTTTTAATCGAGGAGTATTGGCGGCGACCGTTTGTGTGACCGACGTATCGAGGTTCGAGGAGGCGGATAAAGTCGGGTTTGTGTGCCGGGGGTCGCAGCGCGGGGGGGGAGAAACTCGGTGGGGAGGATGGCAGGGCACGAGGTTAGGGAGTCGGGCGAGAGGCCTTCGTCAGCCGCAACAAGGCGGGTGGGCATGTGGGTGGGGTGAGGGGGATGACAATCAAGAGGGGTGTGGGTGGGTGTGGTGGATGCGAATCAGTTGATGGGTTTGTTACTGAAGTCCGCTGTGATGGTCTCCCATCGTCCGCCATAGTGGCGTTCCATGAGGGAGCGTGGGAGTTGTAGCGCGTTGTTGTGGCGGTCATGTCTTAGTCCAGACATGGTGGGGCAGTTACCGGCCATGTGGCCGTTGCTAGTGAATTGGCCACACATGAGGCAACGCAGGGTGGAGTTGTGGGTGAGGAGGCGGGTGTTGTGTACGCCCCACATGAACTCTTGCTTGTGAGTGAATTGTATGTTGGTGTGTGTTGTGTGTTTTTTGTGAAATGTGAAGTGGACGCCGTCCTCCGCGGCGCGGGCGAGGAGGGCACCTTGTTTGGTGGTGTGTGAGAGGGGTGTGTGTGCGTGCGTGCGTGTGTGTGTGTGTGTGTGTGTGTGTTTGTGTGTGTGTGTGTGTGTGTTTGGTGCTGTGGGTGTGTGCATCCGTTTTGAGGTTGGTGTATCTGTGGGGTATGGGTTCCCCTAGGACTTGTGGGATGAGGCCATGAGGGTGTATGGCCAGGTCTAGTGGCCTATGGATACGTTTGAGCCTGTGGTGTATGTTGTGTTAGGTGGGTGTCCGTTCGCAGCTTGATTAGCGAGTGTGTCTGCGAGGTCGTTGCCTAATGAGTGGTGGTGTGCTTTGATTTTGCCAAGGTGAGTGTTGATGCCCGACTTGCAGCGAGTTTTGAGGGTGTGTGTGATGGAGAAGAGTGTGTCGCGGTGAATGTTGTGACGGTAGGCGGATGGGCAGCTCATGTAGCCTTGTATAAGGCGGAGGTAGCACGCACTGTATGTAAGGAGGTGGGTGTGGCCTATTTGGAGGTCTATGTCGATGCCCGCTAGTTCCGCGCGGTTGATGGTATGTGAGGGAGGGGTAGAGTTCACCAGAATTTTGATGCGTGTGTCCGAGGCGGGATGAGTGGCGGCCGCTCCAAGAGGGGAGGGGCTTCCCTTCTTGGAGCCGCATGTGTATACGAAGTCCTACCAATTCCAAGCAAGTTCTCCTCTAGTGGGGGAGTATGTTAGTGTCATGCGTTCCGGGAGGGGGTAAGTGATGGGGTGAGTGGGGTTGGGGTGGAGATGGAGGACATGATGATGAAAGACAAGGCGTCGTGTATGCTGCGGTGGTTCCGGAATCCGTCCTCCTAGTCGCTTAGGATGCCGTGGATTTCGGCGTATTTTGAGCCTGCATCTTTGATTAGTGCGGTCCAAAGTTTAAGAAGGTTGTTCACAAGGGCGATGGGGCGGTAGTTGTCGAAGAGGGTGGGGTCACCTTTTTATGTAGGATGCATGTGGTGCTATGGCACCATTCGGGAGGGGTGTAGGCATTGTGGGCGAGGAGGGAGAGGAGGGAAAAGAGGGCGGAACGGGTCGCGAGGGGTAGGAGTTTTATGATTTCGTTAGGGATACCGTCGGGGCCGGGGGCCTTGCCAGTGTCAAGTGAGTTAATCGTTTTATCGAATTTATCGCGGGTTATCATGTCGGCGAGGGTGAGGGAGGTGTCCCCGCGGGGTCACGGACTGGATCCGCCATTTTTTTGTTGGGTTCGGATCAATGAGTACTTGATTTTTAAGGATCCGGAACTAGTGAGTACCTCTAAAAAAGGGATCCGGATCCCACGATTACCTGTGATTCTAGAGTTCGGATCCCGCGATTACCTGTGACTCTAGGGTTCGGATCCACCGAGTACATGTGATTCTAGGGTCCGGATCCCGCGATTACCTGTGATTCTAGGGTTCGGATCCAGCGCTTACCTGTGATTCTAGAGTTCGGATCCAGCGATTACCTGTGATTCTAGTGCCTCGGGGATATGTGTATGATATGATATATCATACACCGGCCTGTATGATTACGCGATTTGATAATCTGTACTTTTTCTGTTAAATACCGCTACGTACAGTCAGTGAATATCTTAAGTAGCGGCAGACACGCCTAAGCTCAATCTCGTCTGTACAACCGACTTCGCGCTCCTGAGCGAGCGACCATCCCTATCCTACGGTATGATATCACCACGCCCGCCTAACCGTGTAGGCGAGAAGGACATTGGATAGCGGGGGCGGAGCAGTGGGGCGTGTTTATTCCGTGCGGACCCGCTTCATGTTGCCAAGGGCGACCGGGTCTAGTCGCATGTGGTGCTCGAAGCAGTAGCGGCTTTAGCGGGAGCCGGGCATACACAAGGGAATCTCACATTGCACGCAGTAAAAAGACGTCTAGTGAAGGACACCCTCGTCGCGGTAGCACCGGAGGCAGCGAGCTTGCTTGCTTCGGCCCTTTTTGGAGCGGCCCAAGTTACCGGGGACGTGGGCGCGCTCGTCTTGGAGGATCCGTTTCGGTTCGGCCAAAGGTACGGATAATGTCCTTCCCCGACGTTGGGCCAGCACAGCGTGATCTTGTAGCCCGTTGTAGACCAAAGTCTTACTTAAAATCTCAGCGAAGTTCTTGATAGTTAGAGCTGAGTAGGGGTGGGAAGCGGAGACGTGGAACTTGATTAGCTTCCAACGGTCGGTAGCGCAAATACCGGGTAATTTAGTCGCTAGTCGGAACCAACTCTCTTTTGTTCCGACTGTATGGTGAAGTTGCTAGGACAGATGTGGCTGTGCATACTACCTGTAAACACTTGATAAACGCGAGCATCCCCTTTGAAAAGTAATCTATCTGATCGCAACACCTTGCAGCAACCGCGACCATGCGCGATGCAAACATTGCTTATGAAGTCTGCCGGCCGGATAATGATATAACAGTTGTGCTTATTGCCTGGAGACAATGATTATGATTACAGCCTTCACTGATACACTCACACACACACTGACACACATGCACCCAAACGCACACACAGACACAAATACACAGTGAGACACACACACACACACACACACACACACACACACACACACACACACACACACACACACACACACACACACACACACACACACTGGCACACCTACACAAATACACACTGACACACACTGGCACACACACACACACACACACACACACACACACACACACACACACACACACACACACACACTGACACACACACACACACACACACACACACACACACACACACACACACACACACACACACACACACACACACACACTGGCACACACACTGGCGCGCGCGCACCCACACACAAGCACACACGCACGCACACACACACACACACACACACACACACACACACACACACACACACACACACACACGCGCGCACACACACATACACACACAGGCACACACACATTACACACTGACACACACTGACACACACACACACACACACACACACACACACACACACACACACACGGTGTGTCAAACTGTGTGTGTGCCAATCTACCTTCGGTGCAAGTACGAAAACACACCAATTCCGTGAGTTGTGAGGTTGAGCATATCATGGGGTAAAATGATAAAGTAATGGCGGACCTTGAGCAATTTCGATGCAACATTCACCTCATGGCTTACAAGCTCGCACCTAACAAACGCCCCCGCACAAGCTAATGACCGACTAAGACGCGCGGTACGGTTGACACGATCGTTGACCTTGCCCATAGCTTCACACAGAATTGACAAGAAGGAGAAACCCACGGTGCTCGCTGATATGAAACCCACGAGCATCCTCGGTATTGGGTTTATTTTCCTTGGTTGACGTAATGTGACGGTGTCGCCAGGTACGGGTGGGACCCACACGGCGTCCTCGACGGTATCGTCGGGGAGAGCGGGGTCGCCATCGTCGTCGGACGAGCCGACCTCCATATCGAGGGCTTCGCTGGTGTTGCCGGGTATCTCCCCCACCTCGGTAGGTGGCGATGTGTCGCTAGAGCTGGAGTTAGCGGAGGACCCCCACGACATAAGGTCGATGGGTAGTGTGGGTTCGATAGTCGGCGGACCGGTATCAATCAATACCGACCCTGTAATAATTGGTACTAGTAACGCACTCTCCGTAACTGCACCGGGAATTTGCACCGTTGGCCGGGGGGGTTGAAAGGGCATTCGCACTTCAACGCGTTGTGCGTTGCTGGTTTGTGTTGGTGCTGGGGTTAAACGGCCTGCGTTGTCGGATTCGAAGCGAAAAGCGCGAGCCGACTCGTGTTTCGGCGGCATGCTATCCCAAATTACCACCCACAGGCCTTCACCGATAGACTCGCCGACTATCCCGTAGGTTCCGTCACGTTGTTGTCGTTGTGCACCATCATTTAGGGGCTGAAGGGGGGCTCTACGGGCGGAGACGCGCGCTCTTGTCGACAGGGAGTGGATCCGGCCAAGAAAACTAGGGTTCGAACCCACGAATCCGAGTAGATCCGAGACCATGCGCGTGCTATTCGTGCACATTTCGCTGCAATTTCGGGGTTTGAAGTTAGAGCATGTTTGCTCGGTAGGATCCGGATCCACTCCCTGCTAGTTGTCGTTACGGTCTTCCTCAAGGTGGTGGTGGTGGGTCGCCGACATGCGATCTCGGCAAATTGCACGTTTGAACCGCTTCCGCACCACCCCAGGTTCTGAGTCAACGGAGTTAAGCAGAGAGCACCCTCAGATACACGTTGCCAAAATTTGACGAAGTACTAACTTTTCCTCACGTGGGGCTGACCCGTTTTTTGCGAGACTTTGGTGTACGATTAGTCATACAAATGTAGTACTTATCATACACATATCCCCAAGGCACTAGGGTTCGCATCCAGCGAGTACCTGTGTTTTCGGTTCCGGAACCGAGTACATGAGTACTTCTAAATTTTTGGTTCCGTTGGATTCGTTGGGTTCGCGATTCCAACAAGTACTCGAAGTACTCATGCAAATTGATACAAATTGCGCATTTTGGGGGAAATTTGTACTGCAAATTAAATTTTTACATCTCTACTAGTTCTATGCGCCTGCTCATGCTTGGATCCCATACAGTAGATACGTACAATTCACTTCCCATACTTTCTGCCCACTGCACACATATTTAGTACTTTATAGTCTATCCCATACAATTTGGCAAAGCTTTTGGTCCCTCCGGCAAGTGCCACAAGCAACGTATGTGAGTTTATAGCCCTCCGGCTCAAAAAAGACACTTGCCATCACATGGAAACAGATTCCGATGCAGTAGCACTTTTCACAGATGATGTGACAAGGAATGCCAAATGGTTTATCGCATGGCCAGTGCGAGTCCACCAAATGAACATTAAATGCACAAAATATGGATGAAAACATGTTTAAGACAACAATTTCAATTTTTTTAAAGACAACCATATTATGGTGGATTTCAAGCGCGTACGCACCGTTTAACTGGCCCTTGGGTGGGCTACAATCGATTCAAGGCTGCGGAATGACAACAATCAGGGCTATTGAACCAATCCTAAACATACACCTCAGCAGATTTGCATTGCCAAATACCTCCCCAAAAAACAGCGTGTCACTTCGGGCAACCACAGAATCGTGAGATACTCGGAATCGTGAGTATTGATTGGGTATCGCGATTCCACATCGTTTTGCGAGGATGAGGTACTCGCGATTACCACGGATCCATTAAAGTACGATGAATACCGGATCCAACGATTACTTACAATAACTGGTACCGGATCCTACGATTACTTATAATAACTGATACCGGATCCAACGATTACCTGTGATTCTAGGGTTCGGATCCCGCGATTATCTGTTGAACCTAGGGTTCGGATCCCGCGATTACCTGTGATTCTAGGGTTCGGATCCAGCGATTACCTGTGATTCTAGGGTCCGGATCCCGCGATTACATGTGATTCTAGGGTCCGGACCCACGAGACCGAGTCCGAACCCGAGTAGTCTCGCGGATTCGCGGATCCGTAGGATCCGGATCCAGTCCCTGCGCGGGGTTCTATGACGAAGCGGTCTGGGCAGTGAGGTCGAGTAATTTTATGCAGGGTCGAGGATGCGCGGCTGTGAAGGAGGAGGCCGTGGGAGGAGGCCATTTTCAAGTGTCGTTGGAAGGATTTCGGGCAAGCGTCGTAGGCCGTATTGGCGGGGGCTTTTATTTTGCTCAATTTGTTTGCGGTGGTAGTGCGGAGGAGGTGGCGGATGCGTGCTTGACATTTGTGTTCGATGGTGTCAGGGGGGATGAGTCGGTCGTATTTAAGAGAGCTTGGGCGGGGGGAAAGGGGCCGCGGTTGATGCTACATCGGCGGAGTTTTTTAATGAGTTTGCGGGATTTTTTGTGAGCCAAGTGAGGTCCGGGGACGTGTTGGGGGGTCGGGGGTTCTTCGGGGGGAGAAGGGGCAAGATGGTGGCTGCGTGGGCCATGTGGTTTGAGAGGTGTTGTGAGATCCCCGTGGTGGGCACGATAATGGACACATCCGTACGTTGTACTCCGGGGGAGTCTTGGCCCTACTATCTCGCCAATAGTGGATGTGCTGCGGGAGCCCGTTGCTCGGGCAGTACGGGGGTATATATATGAGATATATCCCCAATGGGTACCGACTTTTCGGCGCGGTACTTCGTTACGGCGTACGGCTCCGGACACGGAGGTGCCGGGTTCGATTCCCGGTGATGGCACTTCCGTGTAACCCTTCCACAGGTTATGGGCCCTCCGCGTATGACGCGGGTTTGTAGGGTTTGACCGGAGTTGATCGGATAGTGTCCATTAGGGGGAGTGTTGTGAGGTCCCCGTGGTGGGCATGATAATGGACACATCCGTACGTTGTACTCCGGGGGAGTCTTGGCCCCACTATCTCGCCAATAGTGGATGTACTGCGGGAGCCCGTTGCTCGGGCAGTACGGGGGTATATATATGAGATATATCCCCAATGGGTACCGACTTTTCGGCGCGGTACTTCGTTACGGCGTACGGCTCCGGACACGGAGGTGCCGGGATCGATTCCCGGTGATGGCATTTCCGTGTAACCCTTCGACAGGTTATGGGCCCTCCGCGTATGACGCGGGTGTGTAGGGTTTGACCGGAGTTTATCGGATGGTGTCCATTAGGGGGAGTGTTGTGAGATCCCCGTGGTGGGCATGATAATGGACACATCCGTACGTTGTACTCCGGGGGAGTCTTGGCCCTACTATCTCGCCAATAGTGGATGTACTGCGGGAGCCCGTTGCTCGGGCAGTACGGGGGTATATATATGAGATATATCCCGAATGGGTACCGACTTTTCGGCGCGGTTACGGCGTACGGCTCCGGACACGGAGGTGCCGGGATCGATTCCCGGTGATGGCACTTCCGTGTAACCCTTTGACAAGAGGAGGGTAGTGAATTGCGATGCGAGAGTGTCGAGGGCGTCGGTGGAGACGGCGGATGTGGGTGTGTTGAGGATTGCAGCGTGAAGGGTGGCAGTTTGGTTGATGAGGTATGGTGTGCTAAATTGGTACTCTTTGATGTGGTCATGTGAGAGGGGAAGTTTAAAAGTGAATTTACGGGTGGAGTGGGGTGTGTGTGGGGAGTGTGTGGGGGCTGGGGCGTGGGCGATGAGGGTGGAGGGGGCCGGTGTGACGAGGTGGACGGCCGAGTGGTCGGTGAAGTGGGAGGGGGATGAGAAGACTGAGGTGGCGGCAGGGGAGAGACTCAAGAGCGAGGGGGGTGTGGAGAGCCAGTGGTCTAGGCAGCCGCCGCTGCGGGGGAAGGTGGGGATGGGGGGGTGGAGGGGATGAAGGTGGGAGATTAGGAGGGAGGTGAGGGCGGGGTTACCGGTAATTTGGGTGGTGGTCGTCTGGAAGTCGGCCCCATAGGGCGCAGTGGGATGGGTGGTCGTCGGCGAGGCGGAGACCCCACGCTGCGACTTCTGCGTGGGTTAGTTCGGGGTTGAGGGTCGGGTTAGTCGGGTTAGTCGGGTCAGTCGGGTTAGTTGGGGGTCGTGCAATTGCGGCATATAGACACCGAGGAGGAGGTAGGGGGTGCTTGAGTGTAGGATGAGGGATAGTCCAGCAATGAAGGGAATGAGGTGGGTTGGCGGTGTTATGACAGTGGCGAAGTGGAAGGCGGTCTTGCGTTCCGCGAAGAGAACGCATGCATTGGGTTGGGGCGCAGGTGAGTGGACGAAAACTATTGAGAAGGTATTGGGGGAGGGCAATACGCCAGCGGGATTTGTGGGTCGCGTGGTTGATTTTTGTGAGGATGAGGACGTCTGGGTGGTGTGTGCTAGTGAGGTGCTCGACGTCAAGGATGGATGTGTAGAGGCCGCGGGTGTTGAGGTTGATGAGGTGGAGGGGTTGGGCTATATGGTGCGGAATGATTGGGGAGGGGAGGGGGGTTGAGGGGTGGGGAGAGTCGATGGGGGGCTGGCTTTAGGGGGAGGGGAGGGGGTCGGAGGAAGGGTTGGGGGGTCCGGGGTGATTGGGAGAGGTAGGGCCGGGGGGGTGGGGGGGTGGAGGGGGCGTGGGGGCGGAAGGAGGGAGGAAGGATGGGGGTGGAGAGCGGTAAGCAGATGGGAGCGCCCGACGGGCATGGGAGTGGAGCGGAAAGTGTGGTGCCATAAGAGTGAGTGTAGTGACTAGACAGTGGTCCGGGGGTCGAAATAAGGGGGGTTATAGTCTTGATCGGCGGGTGTTGTGAGGATAAAGTATGTGTGTAGGAGGACGTGGGTTCCGCACGACCATGAGAGAGATGTGTCGTTTTGTTGAGGGGGGTTTAGTAAGCGAAGGGTACCGACTGTTGAGCGGGGGGGGGGGGGGGGAGAAGAGTTCCAGGAGGCGAGGGGTGAGAGTGAGCGAGTAAGAAGGGATGGTGGGGGAGGGTGGTGAAGGGAGTCAATCCATGTAGCAAAGGTGTCGGTTAGATGTAAGAGTCCAAAGTGGGAGTGTTGCCAGGTGAGTATGAGTAAAGAGTGGTGGGGTGTGCCCGGATGTGGGGGTGAGCCTCTGTTAGAGAGGTTAATCCATTGGCTGGGGAATAACTTATGGGTATAGAAGTTATCGACTTCGTTACTTGTTAGTAGAGTATAAAAGTCACATGTGTTGGAGTGTAGTTTGGCGAGGGAGGTAGCAATGGAGTAGATGTTGGTGAGTTCTTGGCAACGTCCCCATTGGAAGGAAAGGGCTGCGGAGGAGTCAAGGTGACCGATGGGGGAGGGGAGGCCGTGTTTAACGTTAAGGTCTCCGGCGACTCAACATATATGGGCAGATTGTTTTAAATCTGGAGTTTTGCAAAACTTACTTAAATATGTGACAAAACGCACACCCCAGCGGTTAAGCGTTACTATAAAAGCGGTGCATCTTACCCAGATCTCGAGGTAACCCTCGACGATTGGGGAAACGCCCGGCACAACGCCCCAAGCCTTGCCTCGAGCAACACTAGCTAGCGTCGACCCTTAAGCCGGTGCAACCCCCGAGCACTAGCACTCTATGCTTTGCGCTCGCCCATTTGGCTCGCACAATTGCAGTCTCGACTCTCGTAGTCGAGTAAGGTGTCATTTCACATTGCCTCATGTGCACTCGAGCGTCGCGGGACACTTCCTCCCGTTCAAACTTCCAAGTTGCCGTTCAACAACATGCAGCCTGAGCAATCTGCCTCCGCTCACGGAATCGACGCTCTACCCTTTGACAGTGAACATCGTACTACCGAATATATTCAAATTGCAGTTTCGGCCCTCGAACTCCGGTAATCTGAGCAGATATAAGCGTCCAACACCGCCTTACATTCACAACTTCATCGTTTAGCGGGCTCCAAGTTGCCCGCGAATCAACACTAGTCCATTCCCCTTGACGCGACAATTGCGATTGAGGGTGGTAAGGCGGCCCAAGAGCCACCTATCGACATGCTAAACGACGACTCCGAACTTCTCGAGCCTGAATTCGTCGACTTCTCCGCGTACGGAACAGTAATTCATGCCGGCCTAGAACGCCCCCCACGCGTGACATTGACGAGCCCCGCCTATGGACGCTGACGGACGACACGGCGCGTTTCCTTAACGACAAGATATCTCAAGCGGGGTACAACGAGTACTTCCACATAGGTTGCTATGCCTTCTTCGACAGCTCCACCAACGCAGCAATAAGCGAGGGCATGGACGCGGTGTCAGCCGGCCCTCCTCTATCAACGGAGCAGGCGGCAGCCGTTGCCCTCATTAGAGCAGGTCATCGCACCCACTCAGCAACGGAGGAGACCGCCCGTACTAGATTGGGCTTCCTCCGCCTCACAAAGGGCGGACAAATGAGCTCGGATTCGGACCGAGTGTTCGCCGAAGTCGCACACGAGCGTTTCTGCCGCCCACGCCCTACCGCGGTCTCCGGCCCAGTGGATGAGCTACGCCAGGCGTTCCTTGACACAACGCTCGAAGTTAGCATGTATGCCTCCGGCAAGGAAGCAGCTAGAGCAACGTTCGCGAAGGCAACGCCTGACAAGCCACCCGGACAAGACGCCAAGGCCAAGAAAGCGGCAGCGGACAAACGCAAGGCCGCAGATGCATCAACAACATCAATTGCTACCGGAACGAAGCCCGGCGACAGGACCAGACCATCCACGAAGAAGTGATGGTGTGGTCCGCCACGCCGATTCTTGCTCCCTTCATTTAAGTACATGCGTCACCGCGTGCGGCTGAGATGGCGGGAGTGGGAGCTTATCGGTGCGAGTGGTCAAATCGTGAATTGGATCTGCCATGGCGTGCGGGCCCAATTTCAAAACGGCCTACGTCCCAAATCACTCAACCACGGTTCTCAATGAAAGACGCCACCCAACCCCAGCTATCGACGGAACTTCCACGATACGATGCATGCGGAGTCTAGGAGCACGTCTACAACACCCGCTACGCCCCCCGCATGTTTCTCGTCCCCAAGCCCGGCGTTAACAAGTGGCGTTTGATAATCGACTTACCCGAACTCAACAGCTACTGCGCGAAGTTCAAAAACACTTAAGCACCTCCGCCACCTGTCCCGCCCTAGCGACTTCTTCGTCTCGCTAGACCTAACGGACGGTTATTATACACTCGGCATCAAAGAGGAAGACCGCGACTTCTTCACGGTAAACTACAGAGGCGAACTCTTACGCCTCGCGTGCCTCCGGGGTTGTTCCGGGTCCGCCTACTATTTTTGTAAGCTAACATATGCGTTCACGAACTACCTCCGGCGTCGAGCTGCGCCCCCGACCGCAAGGACGGGTACACCTCACAAACCCTCGAGAAGACTCTTGCGCAACATCCGGCGGCGCGGGACTCGACTGCTACCCTACATGGACGACTTCATGTTCATGGCCCACTCGCGCGAAGCAATACTACTCCAACGCGACCGCGTCGAGGCGTTGCTACACCGACTCGGCCTCCATCGCAACCCCAAGAAAGGCCTATGGGAACCCACGCAGGTGGGCGACCATCTCGGCCTCACAATCGATCTCCGGAACGGCGTGTTTCGAGCCCCCATCGACAAACTTAAGACCCTCGCCAAATAAGCTTCAGCACTACTCGGTCGTGCAGCGCGCAACGCCCGATGGCTACCCGCTAGACAGCTGGCCGCTTTCGCAGGGAAAGCGCAGTTTCTCTACCTCGCCATCGCGCAAGCGCGTTTCTTTCTTCGCGAACTCCACTCCGTATTGATTACGCGACACGGATGGGGAGGTCGAGTCCGCATGACACACCAACTAAAACGAGACCTCGAGTGGTGGCGGGTAGTGCCCGACTAGCATAACGGACGATGAATCTACAACCCATCGAGACAGCGTACCTCCACGCGGACTCAAGCGGTTACGGATGGGGCGCCCGGTTGAACGACAACCCCAACTTCCAGGCTCGCGGGCTTTGGTACGACGACGACCGGCAACAACACATCACATGGAAAGAGCTACGAGCCGTGCGACTTGCAATCGAGTCTTTTCTACCACTACTACGGTATCGCAACGTCTTGCTACACGAAGACAACACACCAATCGTGGCTACGTTGTCCAAGCTAACTACACGCTCCCCCGTAATGAGGACAGAATCACGGAGGCTGTGACACTTACTCGACGTCAACAACATGAGCATCCGACCCAAGTACATCCTCTCGACAACGAACATTTGAGCAGAGAACCGGGAGCTCGACCGCGACGATTGGCAGCTAAACCCTCGGATTTTCAGCTACCTAGAGGCCGAGTGGGGACCACACTCTATCGACCGCTTCGAATCAATGGAGAACACGCAGCTCCTCCGCTTCAACGCCAAATGGCGCGACCCCGCATGCGAGGACATCAACTCCCTACACCTACCGGACGCCGCATGGCAACGCGAAGCAAACTACTACAATCCCCCGTGGGCCCCACTGCCCTCCCTCTACGCAAAGGTGCACCAGTGTACGGCGGCAGCTACCGTCATTGCACCCTATTGGCCCTACAAGCCATGGTTCTAACAACTATACATAATGGCTACCGAAACTATCCACTACCCCGCCACACGCGACCTTTTCTTCCCCGAACGGCAAGGCTCGCGCGCTGGGGTCGGACGATGAGGAGGAGAGTCGTGGCCTTTCGGCTGCCACTCCAGCTAGGCTACACACACGCCGGGGCGCAATAGGACGCACTCTACGGACTACAAGTCTAACAAGTGCCGACCTGCGCCCCCTTGCCTACAACCCACCGGTACGACCAAGCCCAACCCGCTACCAGCTCCGCGAACCCGATGCCCACGCGCCGTGGACAACTACCATGACTACCACTAAGCACGATGTTTGAAACCGACCACATCGGGACCACAACGCTCAACTTCTTGAGCAGCTCTCTCGCACCGACAATTGACGCAAACTACGACATGGGTATGCGCAAGTACGCCGTATTCTGCCACGAGGAAGGCATTCACCCCATGCAAGCCACCACGTATTCAATCGTCCGCTATACCGCATGGCCCGGGCTACAAGGAACCGTCGTTGCAACTTCATTGTAATAGTACTACTCGACGGTAAACAAGTTCTTCCGCGACCACCACCAACAGCCGATAGCCGTCGGCGAACTACTCGTAGACGCTCGACGCGGACTCGAAATGCATCAAAAACGACTACTAGTGGCAAACTCACGCCTACCGTTACCAACCCCCCAAGCCCTCGCCCTGCTCGACGCCGCAGCCTAGCTCCGCAAACACTTCATATGGACACCGCCGACACGACACAACATCGCCACATTCTGGGCAGTGTTGGCGGTGTGTACAATCTACGCGCTTTTCTGCGGAGCGGAATCGGGTGTCCGCTGCCTAACCCATGATCTAACTGTCGATCGACCCTCTCGACAAGTTTGGCTCTTCATCCGGAAAGAAAATGGCGCCCAGCGACGCGACGCGACCGACAAACCAATCTTGGCTATCCCTATCGACGCCAACCCCGCCCTTGCTGACCTACTAGAATGGTATTGCGCACAACGCATCGCCCACTGCACAAAATTCTACATTAGCCCCCCACCAACCGCGATATGGAGCTTCGCCCCTTACGAAAATTTATGAACTATCAAGCGGTTGCAACTCTCTCCGCTTGGCTCCTCGAAGCTTACACCACCGTTGGAACCGCCCCACCAAAAGGTTTCAAATGGACATCGCACAATCTCCGCAAAGGAGCCGCCTCCGCTGCTAGCTGCATCGGAGCCCCACTCCACGTCGTCAAATACATGGGTGGTTGGGCCAAGAATTTTTTTGTGATTGAAGGAAAATACATCGTCCCCACCATGCCCCATCTCCAACGGCGTCGCAGTACTTCGGTTGGCTCGTCCCAACCCCACCGCTTCACTAAGACTAGACTGCGCAAGCCTTCGGATTTTGAAATAATGGCAAAACGTGCCCTCAAGTAAATAGTCAGATTGTTTTAAATCTAGAGGTTTGAAAACTTACATGTGTGAGGGAACGCACCTTAGCGGTTAAGCGTTAATGTAAAAGCGTTGCGTCTTACCCAGACCTCGAGGTAGCTCTCCATGATTAGTGAAACGCCTCGCGCAACGCCAGCCATGCCTCTAGCAACACTAGCTAGCGGCGACCCTTAAGCCAGTGCAACCCCCGAGCACTGGCACTCTTTGCTTTGCGCTCGCCCATCTGGCTCGCGCAACCCACCCATCCAACCCATAATTAACGCTCATGTTTCTCCATGCCATGCTTGTCGTGGTCTTATGGCCAAATTGTGTAAGCAAGCTAACATTTTAGGCAAAACGTACCCTCGGGTAAATCTAACGATGAATGAAAACATGTAGATACACGAGTGGCTACTTGTAAACCTGAAGACAAAAGTTCAAAAACACGCGCGCTTAAACAACAAGACAACATGTGCGTAGTTTGTCCTCGCTTCCGCAGCGATACGTCAAGGTGAAATGTTGATATCATCCTCCGCGTCCGCGTTTCCTCGATAGTTGACACACAAAAAACGTCAATATAAAGGCCCGCCAAGGTATACGCCTCCGACTTGGCGACGCATGCATCTCGTTACCGTTGGCACACTATTGTAAGTAATACTTACTAATTATTGATTTACATCCATACATATCTTGCAAACTATTCTAGATGTATTTAGTACATGCACTAACTTGACACAATTGTATACTGGACACTGGTATAATGAGCCTATGTAGAGTTGTCGCTACGTTGCAACGCTCCACTTCCTTCGTCTTGACACCAAGCCGCAAGTTGGTTGTTTCTATTTGAGGGACCGTGATTGTATTACGTCTGCGTAAATCGCTTTCCATACTGATCGTGTATGCACGGTTCAAGAGGTTATGGCCCGCGCCAAAGACGATAATTTCCTATGCGGATGTCGCATGTTGCGCCTTTTCCTCGTCCGTCAGCTCCCAATCCTTACGGCTGTGTCGCTCCGGTAAAAGCGGGAGGTCGGCGTACAACGGGTTACTCGCGTCGCCCGGGAAGCGGCGCTCCTTCGAGAACCGGTTCACAAGTCGCCCGCGCCTCACCGCGGGTCGGCTCGACTCGAGGTGCTCCGCCCACCGTTTCAGGTTTATGTACTCGTCCACGCTTAAGAACTCGCCCGCGCCGTACATGCGTCCCATGACCAACGCACCGTACCATGGCCAAACCATAATGTCGGCAATTGTGTAGATGTCTCCGCACATGTAGGTCCTGCGTTAAATGATAATACAAATCTAAATAAGAAAACGCCATATCAATAAGACGATTGAAATAAATCATATTGCTTATAATACGGATAATGATAAGTCATTCGCGAATGACAAAATATTTTCGTTAACGAGTTGAAGTATTGAGGGAACCGCAAGGGAAATGCATGAAAGCGGATCGCATGATTGCCGAGAGAAGACAAGTTTTAGCTTCCAATCGCCAGAATTAAATATGTAAGTAATGAAATTCTGAAGAATATTGCAGCATTTTTTGGTTCCACGTTCGGGCGCACTTCAATTCTACAATTATTGCAAATGAGAGATGACTTTTCGATGACATTCCACGTGCAAAAAATCGCATTGACGCATTTTTCCGCATGATATTCTTCTGACTGTTACATCGTGACAAATTGGGTATTATAGGCCCAAAGTAGGATCAAAACTGAAATAAACATATGTAATTGAATAACGAGAGCCCATTCCGGCCATTTCATTTACAACTATATGGTCGATATATACCGATACAATCATAAACAATGACAGTCATCGTTAGGAATGTTTGAAACTGATACTATCGATCCACAAAACTTATCCCTACCGTAGATCAGTACTTAAGTAATGTAAATGAAATTACGAAATTTTAATTAATTTGCACAGCGTTACCGGAAGGAACGACGATGGGTATTCCATTTGCCCTTATATCTAAGTCATGACCCCCGTGCCGTCACTCTTTCGCTTGTCTATGGCATTTCTTTTAATGAAAGGAACAACACGAATGAAATCTCGCATGAGTTGATTGAGAGTAAGACAAACAAAAGAACAAGCCGCGAAGAAAGGGCGGGTTTTTTGTGTTTTCCCGTTTCTTCTTTGCTTAGTCTGTACACAAGGCAGTCCATCCATTTGCCGTGTCATTGATTTCGTGACCCTCTTGTCACTCCCCTCCCCAATTCAAGTTCTCGTCTCTACGGTACTTCTTTCTATTCCAAATACGACAAAAAATCAATGATTTAGTAATGAAATGTATAGTTTATATTAAATTACAATGGAAGCCCGCAATGAATAATTAAAAGAAAATGCGCTGGCACTAGTGTACTTATTCTGAATATCTGCCTTAAATACGCCGGTACTGATTCGCACTGCATCATGCCGTAACATCAACGGTAATTTGAAAATATTACTTATTTCCGTATTTTATTAATAAAAATTTCTATAATAAATACCAGGATAAAGAATAATAAAGTGGAAATTAAGTGCAAAGAATAACAGCGATACATGCATTAATGATGACAGAGAAAAGGAACATAGTGCGGCGCTCCACCTACTTGTCGGCCAAGTGTTTGTCCAGGACACTCAGCTGGCGCTTGGTTTCCATTGCGAAGCGGTCGATGGGGTACTCCAAGTAACCGGCTGTCGGGTTCTTGGGCGCGTAGGCGTAGAAATGGCCGAGTCCGCCGCCGAGGTACGGCGGTGACCCGATGGCCCAAAACACCCAACTCATGCACTCAGCGCGCGTTGCCGAGTCGGCGGGTAACAATCCCGTCTTGGGATATTTCTGCGTGCGAGAAACATGGTATAGGTGGAAAATAAGATAAATGCAAAATATATGATACTACGCGCACAATTGCTATGCACAGAGAAAGACACTACGGCAGGGCGAGGCGCGACGACGGTGATTGACGAACTGCGGCAGCACCTCAGCGAGGTACATTACGATGGCGCCGCTTTCAAAGACGCGAACAGGTTTGGCCGGGTCGCTGCGATCTAGCATAGCGGGGATCTTGATGTTGGGGTTAATTTCAACGAAGCCAGAGTCGAATTGCGGGCCGCCGATGCCACGCATGAAGGCGTCGTACTCGAAGTCCGGGTACGCGCCGCTCTCGACGATCTCCTCCAGCATGATCGTTGCCTTCACGCCATTGGGGGTACCCAGCGAGTGCAGCTGGATACTGTGCGCACCAACAGGCAGCTCCCCCTTCTGCTGTGCTCCAGCTGTGGCCCGATTACTCCCGTGCTTGGTGCGGATACCCACTTCTTTCCAGACACGGGGCGGCGTGTAGCGGAGTGCTTTTGACGACGCGAACTTGTATTCCATATCAAATATAAAGAATATTATACAATAAATTTACCCGAGGGCACGTTTTGCCAAAGATGTCAGCTTGCTTACAATTTGGCCAAAAGACCACCACAGGCCTGGCCTGGGGGAAGATTAGCGCTAATTATGGGTTGGGTGGGTGGGTTGCGCGAGCCAGATGGGCGAGCGCAAAGCAGAGAGTGCCAGTGCTCGGGGGTTGCACCGGCTTAAGGGGCTGCCGCTAGCTAGTGCTGCTAGGGGCAGGGCATGGGGCGTTGCGCTAGGCGTTTCCTCAGTCCTCGAGGGTCACCTCGAGGACTGGGTGAGACGCGCCGCTTTTACAGTAACGCTTTACCGTTCAGGTTTGCGTTCTGTCACATATGTAAGTAAGTTTTGCAAACCTCTAGATTTAAAACCAATCTGACTATTTACCCGAGGGCACGTTTTGCCAGTATGTAATAAACCGGAGGTTTAGCGCAGCCTAGTCTTGATGAAGCGGTTTAGCGGGGACGAGCCAGCCGAAGTACTGCCAAGCCGCTGGAGATGGGGTCATGGTAGGGTCGATGTATTTCCCTTCTGTGACAGAACTGTTCTTGGCCCAACCACCCATGTATTTGACGACGTGGAGTGGGGTCCCGATGCAACTAGCGGCGGAGGCCGCCCCTTTACGGAGGCTGTGCGATGTCCATTTAAATCCGCTCGGAGGTGTGGCGCCGACGGCGTCGCATGCGTCGCGGAGCCAGGCGGAGAGAGTCGCAGCAGCTTGCCAGTCGCTGGAGTTTTCGTAAGGTACGAAACTCCATAGTGCGGCGGGAGGGGAGCTGTTGTAGAATTTCTTGCAGTAGGCGGTCCGCTGAGTGCAATAATATTCCAGTAGGTCGGCTAGCACCGGATTGGCAGTAGTTGGGATGGCAAGGATAGGCTTGTCGACCGCGCTGCGTCTCTGATCGCCCTTAGCTTTGCGTATGAAAAGCCAGATTTTCTGCGAAGGTCGGTCGACGACAAGGTCGCCTGATAAACACCTGACTCCCGACTCGGCCCGGCAGAAGAACGCATAGGTAGTGCACACTGCCAGCAGCGCTCGAAAACGCGCGATGAGGTGGCGGGAAGTAGGAGTCCACTGGAGGTGCGTACTGAGCGTAGCGGCCGCGGTGAGTAGCGAGAGGGCGAGCGGAGCTGGTAACGGTAGGCGCGAGTCCGCCGCCTGTAGTCGTTGCTGGTGCATCTCGAGTCCGCGACGCGCGTCGGCTAAGAGTTCGCCGACGGCGATAGGCTGCTGTTGGTGGTCGCGGAAAAACTTGTTGATCGCCGAGTAGTACTGCTGTAGCGATGCGGCAGCGACAGTACCTTGCAATCCCAACCAGGCCGTGTAGCGAACGACCGATTGAGTAGTAGCCTGTAGCGGGTGAATATTTTCCTCGTGGCAGAACGCGGCAAATTGACGCAAGCCGCTGTCGTAGTTGGTGTACGTGGTCGGGGCTAAGGAGCTGCTTAACAGGTGTAGCGCGGTGGTACCGATGAGGTCGGTGCCCAACAGGTTTCGCAGTCCGGTAGTCATGCTAGCAGTCCACGGTGCGTGTGCGTCGGGTGTCCGTAAGGAGTAGCGGGCAGGCCTTGCGGGCTTGTTCGCTTGCGTAACCATTGCGCGTAGGTCTGTGAGGCTGGCGTTTGCAGTCCGTAGCGTGCGTCCTATTGCGCCCCTGCGGGTGTGGAGCCAGGCCGGCGTGGCAGTCGAAAGGCCACGACGCTCCATCCTGGTCGTCCGACCCCCTCGCGTGAGCCTAGCCGACCGGGAAAGAACAGGTCTCGCGACGGGGGGTAGTGAATAGTCTCGACGGCTGAGCTGTGGAGGTCTTGAAACCACGGTGCGTGAGGCCAGTACGGGGCGATGACGGTAGCCGCTGCTCCTGATTGGCGTAGTTTTGCACAGAGGTCGGGAAGGGCTGACCACGGGGGGTTGCAGTAGTTTATCTCTCGTTGCCATGCGGTGTCCGGGAGGTGTAGACAGTCGACGTCCTCGCATTTGGGGTCGCGCCACCGGGCGTTGAAACGTGGGAGTTGAGCGTTTTCCATTGACGCGAAGCGGTCGATGGAGTGTGGTCCCCACGTTGACTGAAGGTAGTCGAATATTCGAGGGTTGAGCTGCCAGTCGTCGCGGTCGAGCTCCCGGCTTAAGCTGTCGGCCCAGATGTTCGCCGCTGATCGGATGTAGCGGGGCCGGATGCGGATGTCGTTGACGTCGAGTAAGTGCCAGAGCCTGCGCAATTCGGTCATCATGACCGGTGAGCGCGTAGTCAACTTGGAGAGCGTAGCCACGACGGCTGTGTTGTCCTCGTGTAGTAGAACGTGTCGGCCTCGGAGTTGTGGCAAAAAGGACTCGATCGCGAGACGAACGGCGCGGAGTTCCTTCCAGGTGATGTGTTGCTGGCGGTCGTCGTCGTACCAAAACCCGCGGGCTTGGTAGGCAGGGTTGTCGTTCAGGACGGCGCCCCACCCGTAACCACTTGAGTCGGCGTGTAGGTACGCGGTCTCGATCGGTTTGTAGATGGAGCGGCCGTTGTGTTGGTTGGGCACAGTGCGCCACCACTCGAGGTCGCGGCGTAGTTGATGTGTCATCCGTACACGTCCGCCCCATCCAGTTCGCGTAGCCAGCACGCAGTGTAGTTCGCGCAGAAAGAAACGGGCTGGTGCGATGGCGAGGTAGAGGAACTGTGCCTTGCCAGCAAACGCCGCGAGTTGTCTGGCGGGTAGCCACCGAGCGGAAGTAGCTGCGCGGCCGAGTAACGCTGAAGCTTGTTTCGCGAGGGCCTGTAGCTTGTCGATCGGGGCTCGGAATTCGCCTTTGAGGAGGTCGACTGTCATGCCGAGGTGGGTGCCCACTTGGGTGGGCTGCCACAAGCCTTTGTCGGGATTGCGCTGGAGGCCTAGCCGGTTGAGGAGGGTCTCGATGCGGTCGCGTAGCAGTAGAGCTGCGTCGTACGAACTGGCCATGAACAGGAAGTCGTCCATGTAAGGTAGCAGTCGTACTCCGCGCCATCGGACGTTGCGGAGGAAACGTCGTGACGGTTTGTATGGCGTCTCGGAGCCGGCGGTCATCGGGGTAGGCGCCCGACGCAAGTAGTTCGTGAACACCTGGGTTAGCTTGCAAAAATAGTAAGCCGACCCCGACCATCCCATTGGTAGGCATGCGAGGCGCCACAGCTCGCCGCGGTAGTTGACCGTAAAAAAGTCGCGGTCCTCTTCCCGAATGCCGAGCGTGTAGTAGCCGTCCGCCAGGTCGAGGGAGACGAAGTAGTCGCCTGGGCGGGACAAGTGGCGTAAGTGCTTGAGGGTCTCGCACGACATCTTGAACTCCGCGCAGTAGGTGTTGAGTTCGCGGAGGTCGATGATAAGCCGCCACTTGTTTGTACCGGGTTTCGGGACGAGGAACATTCGGGAGACGTAGCGAGGGTTGGAGGCGCGCTCCCAGGCTCCGCAGGCCTCGAAGCGTGGAAGCTCCGTAGCTAGGAAGTCGAGTTGAGGTTGAGTGGCGTCCTTCATGGAGACACCGTGGTTGAAAGGTCGGGGACGTAGGCCGTTTTTGAACTTGACCCGCACGCCATGGCGGATCCAGTTCACGACTTGACCGCTCGCGCCGATATGCTCCCACTCCCGCCATCTTAGCCGCACGCGGTGACGCATGTAGTTGGAGGACGGGGAGCAGGAATCGGAGCGGCGGGTCACACCATCATTTTTTGGTGGCCTTCGCTCCGTCGATGGGTTTAGTCCCGGACGCTGCAGCTGCTGCTGCTGCTGCTGCGGCCTTGCGCTTGTCGGCGGCTGCCTTCTTGGCCTTGGCGTCTTGTCCGGGGGGCTTGTCCGGCGTGACGCGAGCGAACGCTGCTCCAGCAGCTGCTTTGCTGGCGGCATGTAGGCTGACTTCGAGGGTCCGATCGACGAACGCTTGGCGTAGCTCGTCCAGTGCGCTCGAGACCGCGGTAGGGCGTGGGCGGCAGAAACGCTCGTGGGCAAGTTCTGCGAACACTCGGTCCGAATCCGAGCTCGTTTGTCCGCCCTTGGTGAGGCGGAGGAAGCCCAGTCGAGTACGGGCGGCCCCCTCCGTCGCTGTGTGGGTGCGATGACCCGCTCGGATGAGGGCAACGGCCGTCGCCTGCTCCGCTGGTAGAGGAGGTCCGGTTGACAGCGTGTCCAAAGCCTCGCTGATTGCCGCGTTGGCGCAGCTGTCGAAGAAGGCATAGCACCCGAGGTGGAGGTACTCGTCGTACCCCGCTTGAGATTTCCGGTCGTTGAGGAAGCGGGCCGTGTCGTCCGTTAGCGTCCACAGACGAGGTTCGTCGATGTCGCGAGGGGGTCGTTCCAAACCGGCCGGAATGAGTTTGCCGTAGGAGGCAAAATCGACGAATTCGGGCTCGTGGAGCTCGGGGTCGTCGTTCAGCAGGTCGATAGGCTGCTCAGGGGCTGCCTTACCACCCTCAGTCGCAATGGTCGCGTCAGGGGGAATGGACTGCTGTTGATTCGGAAGCTCGGTCGGGCCTGTTAAACGTTCGAGCTGGGCTAGTAAGGCGGTGTTAGACGCCTGAATCTGCTCAGCCAATCGGAGTTCGAGGGCCGAAACCGCGCTTTGAATCTGTTCGGAGGTACGCTGTTCGATTACAGAGGGGAGGGGGTCGACTCCGGGGGCGGAGGACGACGGCTCAGGCTGCATGATGTTAGACGGCGACTTAGAACGGGGGGAAGTGTCTCGTGACGCTCGAGTGCGCATGAGGCGATGTAAAACTGACACCCTGCTCGACTACGAGAGTCGAGACTGCAATTGCGCGAGCCAGATGGGCGAGCGCAAAGCAGAGAGTGCCAGTGCTCGGGGGTTGCACCGGCTTAAGGGGCTGCCGCTAGCTAGTGCTGCTAGGGGCAGGGCATGGGGCGTTGCGCTAGGCGTTTCCTCAGTCCTCGAGGGTCACCTCGAGGACTGGGTGAGACGCGCCGCTTTTACAGTAACGCTTTACCGTTCAGGTTTGCGTTCTGTCACATATGTAAGTAAGTTTTGCAAACCTCTAGATTTAAAACCAATCTGACTATATAAAGAGCAACCGCCCAACAGAGAGTCGTCAGCGACAAATATATCGTCGCTCATCTATCACACAACTGGCCTGTGGGGGTTTTCCTCCTCATTGTTTTTTCCTGTTTGCTTGGTGATTTCGACTGCTTTTTCGTTCAAGGATTAGATAGGCTTTTCGATTTTATCCTTCGCCAACCTGATTACGAGTCCGAGTCGCTAGGTCCTATGTGCGGTCTCATCCGACAAAAACTACTTAATGTCGCCACTTCTACTTTACCATGGGCGGTCCAATTGCGGTGTTTGTATGGTACGATATCCACTATTGGCGGGTTTTCAGAATTTGGATCTCGTGGTGTTGACTAACACAGTGAACCAAGACTTTTCCGATTGTGATGGGCCCGATGTCAAGTTGGTGGTATCTCCGGTTGACAATGCGGTGGCGCCCGCTACCCAAATGACTTGCATACAACTTCCGACTCGCGATGCTCTCACTCGCTTGTGTGGCGGTTAGCCTCTGAAAGCTAAACGCTAGCACAAATCTATTCTAGTCTGTCTAGTTCTGTCGTTGCAAGATGGCAAAATGATGTTGTCGAGAGGCAATGGTGAAAGATGTTTCACTGCTGTACTTAGGCAGTAGATGTTGTAAGTGAAAAATGGAATTGTTAAAAGGTTCTGTCACCTCCCTCTACTGCATTGGGCTTATATAGGTTTCTGCCCAGACTGCTTACGCATGCAAGCTACGCTTACGTGTCAGGCGTTGGGGCTGTCTAACCGTCGTCATTTGTTCTCGAGACGCGGCCTGTCTAGCATTGGGTTTCACGACGCGGCTCATTCTGCATCGAAGAGCTCGTTCTGGCGCGTCATCTGGCTGGTTAGATTAATTATGCATATATGTACGTACCGGGAGGTATTGGTCGTACTGTAGCATCAGCACCCTTATAATATTGCAGTAGCGACGTACCCACGAGTAAACGTCCGTCCTGTGGAAAAGCACGAATTGGAATCCGTAACGAGTACTTGTACAATGTCCTGCAATGTACTATTGCAGGATTGTACTCGTCACACTCGTACCCTCCCCCTCTTGACAGATCAATGAGGCCGCCGAAAGGCAAACCTCCGTGGTTCTTGGCTCCTTTACTGAAGCAGTTACTGGGACTCAGGAATGCGCGCTGGGTGAGCGTGCATGAAGTCGATGTACGCCTGAGTCTTGGCGAACTTGTGCCATTGGGGTGTCTCCAAGAAATCTTGTAACGCAATCGTCCGGTGTACCTCGTTTAACCGGTGCCACACGGGTGGAATGTCGTCATCACGGAAGTGCGTCATGAAGAGCAGATATTTGCCTCGTCGCCCAGGTAGCGACTTGATGCACACAGCAGAGATGTGTGAGACATCAAACTCCTCGTCATCTTCTTCAGGTACAGTCACCGGGACAGCTAGTCGTAGCGGAGTGGTAGAGCAGGGTCTCAAGTTGTTAACGTGGAACACAGGATGTAAGCGTACTGTCGCTGGAAGTTTTAACCTGTAACTGTGTTTTACAATCTGCTCCTCCACTGAAAAAGGTCCAAGATGCATGTCTCTGGGTTTTCGGTTCGGTTGTCCTCTCAGAAAAAAGGTTTGTCGTGACGACTGACACCTTGTCTCCCTTAGCGAATTGGGGCGTTGTAGACGGTTATGTGCGTGCTTGCATCTCGACTTTGTGTAGCTGTAACACTGAGCGTACCAGGGTGTGCACGTCATGTAACAATTTCAACCGTTATGTTGCGTCTTGCGAAATTGGAATCGAAGGTCGCATGCTGAACAGTAGGTCAAGAGGCTCCTCAGGAGAGAACCCAAAGTTAGCCTCGAACGGTGTGTGCTCAATTCCGAGTGCACGCGAAGCGTTGTACGCGAATTCCACTTGCGGTAGAAGTGTCGACCAATCAGAGCCATCATAGCAACAGAAGCAACGAAGAAGTTGTTGAAACGTGCTGTTCACTCGTTCTGTTAAGCCGTCCGTTTCTGGATGTCGGCTGGAAGACATGTTCAGACGCGTTCCAAGGCGTCTCCAAAGTATATGCCAGAAGGCACTGACGAATTTCGGGTCGCGGTCGCTAATCAGCACACGGGGCAGTCCATGTAAACGGTAGACTCCCTGTAAAAACAAAGTTGCAGTTTCTTCGGCAATAATCGACTCTGTACATGGCAGAAAATGGGCCATTCGTGTTAGATGGTCTACTACAATCAGCACACTGTTAAAGCCATTGCTCTCAGGCAAGTGTGTCAGGTAGTCAAGACCAATTATGTGCCACGGTCTGGGTGGAACATGCAATGGGTAAAGAGTCGTAGCCATCTGCGGTCGAATCTTTGCTCGTCGACACACGACGCAGCGTTCACAGAAATCTTTCACGTCTTGGCGGATTCGTTTCCACCAGAATCTGTCGAGTGCTTTAGCAAGAGTGCTAGCAACTCCTCTGTGACCAGATGACGAACTTTCGTGCAGCTCTGTGATCAATCTCAGTCGGAGCTCAGAGTTCAGTGGTATACAGAGGCGATTGAGGCGCCAAAAGTATCCGTCTCTGGCTTATATCCGGCTGTCTTTCGTCCATTCACCATCGTCCCCATAAAACGAGTCTTGTGAGTACCCCTCGCGAATGAGATCAGCGAACTCGGGATACAGCGGCAACGCGTTAACAGTCAGTAAGTTTAACTGCGCGTCTTCAAACAACAGCTGGGACTTCCGTCGTAACTCTCGATCTGACGGAACCTCGCCATCCCAAAACAATGGAACTGCAGCATGAGGTACGAAGTTTGGACGCCGGCTTAACGGGTCAGCTTCGTTTAGAGCTCCCTTGCGATATGCAAGTGTCATCGAGCCCACAAACGGTTGCAAATCCCGCAGGTATCTTGCTTGCCGCTTGTTCAGCCTGTTGTTCGGTTGCCTGAGCAGATGTCGCAGTGTGTCGTGGTATGTTACGACAAGGAACTTAGAGCATCCTTCAAGATAGCACCTCCAATGCTTGACAGCTTCGCATACGGCCAAAGCTTCTAAGTCGTACGCAGAGTAAGTGTTACCACGCTCAGCTGGATTCAGCTTACGCGCCCAGTAAGAGACTGGTTGAAGACCTCCCCCTTGGTCTTGCAACAGGACTGCTGCAATCCCCACTGTTGAAGCATTTGTAGCTACGGTGAACGTCGCGTCCGAGCCGACCTCCGGAAGGATCAGGCATGGCGCGGAAATGAGCCGTAACTTGAGAGTCTCAAAGGCTTCCAAACAGGCAGGCGTCAGCGTAACCTTCTGTGGCTGGGACTTCCGCAATAAGTCCGTCAATGGAGCCGTAAGGTCGCTAAAATGGTGTATAAATCTGGCATAGAAGTTGCAGAATTGTACGAAACTGCGAACCTCCTTCTGCGTCTTGGGCACTGGCCAGTCTGCAACGGCCTCGACTTTCTTTGTGGAAACCGAAATTTTACCGGCTGACACAGAGTAGCCCAGGTATTCCATTTCTTGCAGTCCGAAGAAGCATTTCTTAAGGCGTAATTTCAGCCCCTCCTCCTGAATCGTTGTAGCACTAGACGTAGGTGCTCCAGGTGCTCCTCCAGAGTTCGATTGTAGATACAGACGTCATCGAGGTAGACTGTCACGAACTTGTGTAAAAAGTCGCGAAGAATGTCATTCATCATCCTATGAAATGTAGCCGGCGCATTGCACAGGCCAAACGGCATGGCGACCCATTCCATTAAGCCATCACGGGTCTGAAAAGCCGTCTTGTGAACGTCTTGGTCACGCACTCGAACTTGCCAGAATCCAGAGGCGAGGTCGAGGTGTGTGTAAAAATTCGCGTCCTTAAGTTCGTCCATTGTATCATCCACTCTCGGAAGTGGGTAAGCATCTTTACGCGTAACCTCATTAAGGCCACGGTAGTCAATGCACAGGCGTAGCGAGCCATCAGCTTTCCGCACAAAAAGAATTGGCGAGCCGAACTCACTGTAGCTGGGACGGACCAGACCAGCCTCCACTGCGTCTTTGAGCTGTCGATTTAGCTCAGCGCGCTCTGCAGGTGACAATATGTTCAGCCGTTGGCGTCGCATCGGGCCAATTGTTTCAATGGGATGATCCCACTGTCGGCTTACATGTGGAGAGTCGACACGTTGCAGTAACTCCGGGAAGTCATCGAAGAGTAACGACCGGAAGTTATCACGTTGTACTGCTGTTGGCTCCTCTCCAGTGTGAAAGTCTGTCGGTTGTTTAGTGGCTGACGTAAGTTCAATGACGTAAAATTCAGCGTGACGTCCCCTGCTGCGGCGCGTCTTGCGCATGAGTTTCTGAACTTTCGTAGACGACAGCAGTAGACACTCGGGGCGTCGTTCCTCGAGTGTAGTCTTTACCGCTGTACCATCCATCAGTGTAAAAACTCTGGTTGTACCAAACTGTAAAGAGGCATGTTCGTCATCAAGCCATGGTAAACCCATGATTAAATCAGCTGTGCGTAAATCACGTAAGACGTAAAAAGTCCGGTGAAATTCGTGTCGAGCCAACTCAAAAGTGACATCACAGACTGTCGTAGAAGTCACTCGTTGTCCGTTGGCGAGTCGAACTGTGTCTTAGTCGCAGACTTCCGAGTCTGTAAAGCAAAGCGTCGTACAAAGTCCTCTGACACAAAATCAAGTGTCGCAGCGCAGTCCACTAATCCAGAAATTTGGTGTCCGCCATCATGAGTTTTTACAGTCAGCTCAGTTCGAATTAACGGGCGAGCTTCCGTGAGGTCAGTCAGTAGGGCTGTAGCTGGCGAAGAAAATTGTTGCAGCGTAGCGATAGACGGTTCCGCGTCGTCTAAAGGTACAGGTACCGAGTTGGGTTGGTCATATGTTGCAGGTGTTGTTAAGTCGGTAAACGCACAATCTGCGTCGACTAACCACAACTGTACATGCCAAGGAGCTGGAGCAACCACCTCCTGTTGCGCTGGGTTCTTCAGTGACTGACGAGTAAAAAGCTGTGTCCTCGCTGGGAATTCTTGATAGAGTTTCCAGTTCTTAGTCACTTGAGTAAATTTTGCCCATTTCGGTAGTACAAAAACAGCCATCGTAGATGTCGGAGATGTTCGACGACAATCCTCAAAATGCTGCGCAATCTGCTCAGCTAACTCCCAGGGTGGGTTAATGAACACCCGTTCTCCTGTCAAGTCCCTCTCAAGAATCGAGTCACTTGGCGAACAGTGAGGTAAGTCACCGTGCGAGTTTAGACCTTCATCATCAGCACATCCCTCTAATGTGAAGTTGAACCGTGCATGCAGAGGGTCAAAGACTGAGTCAACCAGTTTCCAGTCAATTGAACGTCTGGCTACAGGTTTACGACTCTGTCTTTGCTTAGTCTGACGACGACGACCTGCTACTAGAGTTGCATGTGTCGCGACTGTAGTCGATGGAGATGCCGAAGGTGTTTCGACGACCTCTGTCGCAAACAATGTCTCAGAACGAACAGTAGATGTAGCCGGCTGCTCCAGTTCGCTGGTAGAACAGCCTTGCCACCATCATTGCTTCTTAGATTCCATCGGTGCCTTGCCTTTCCACTCCGGGCATTGGAACAGTCAGTGTCCCTTCTCGTGGCACTTGAAGCAGAGGCCCTCCTCCATGTGACGCTTACGCTCTTCAGTTGTCATCGCTTTTGCGAGTGTGTTGAAATCTTCGCGGCCAGATGTTTGACCACGTCCACCATTGTTGCCTCCACCACGACCACGTCCGCGGCCACGACCACGGCCACCTTTATTACGTTTCCAGATGTTAGAGGCTTCCTCGAGAGGGTCTTCAAGGTTGCGCTTACGCGTCGGCTGGGCTGATGGACCAGTTGTAGACCTCGTATTGCCGAGTTCCGGCGAGTATGTAACGACGTCGTTCAAGAAGTTTTGTAGCTCCACCAGAGTAATATGGTACCCCTTCTGCGCTCGGTGTGACTTCGCGTGGTTCTTCAACGTAGTATTCGCTAAGCCATTAATAAAGCGCACACACTGAACATCAGCTGTCAGGTGCTGACGAGACCGACGTAAGTAGTCGCTGTACTGCTTAGTGTAGAGCGCGTAACTCATCGTGTTGCTCTGCGTAAAGCTGAGCAAAGCGTTAATTGCGTCGTCCTTGATGTTCGGAAGAAACGTTGAGTTGCGTAACTCCGTAACAAGCTCATTGTACGTAGATGGAATAGCAGCCTGAGTTTTCCGGTTCAGCCACCACCCATTCAGATGTCATGAGAACTGTGAAGTAACCCATATAACTGAGTTGTACGAATCAGGCGAAATCCCAAGCATGAGAAAACGCTGAGGCTGAGCTTCAAGCCAATCCTCCAGTTCATTAGCTACTCGGCCATCCTGTAGTGGTGAATTAATTGCAGCCTTACGCTGGGTCTCCGTGAGGGTAACATGTAGTCCAGCTAGGTTGTGGGTACGCATCGGCATTCCCACTCGTAAATCTGTAGGCCCTTCACCAGTCAGTCGGTTAATGTGTCCACGAATCAGCAACCAGACAGGACCAAAGTCGACCGTCGTAAACCGGGAGTGCAAGTGGAACTGTCTCGGGATAGACGTGTCGTCTTGCAGAACTGGAACGTGTTGGTAGACCGCTCGACAAAAGGGTTCCCATTGAGTCACGTAACCAAAGTTAAGTAACTCACTCTTGTGCTTCTCAGCACGAAGTAACCCCTTCTGAGCGGGCGTAAGGGTCAGCCCGTCAATGTTGATTGTTTCCGGGACGACGTAGGTGCCATCCGGATTAACTGTCGACTGTGCTAAAACAGCCTGCTCGACCTGAGCAGGTGTGCGTAAGTTGTTCGTAGCAAACATGACATGAATAGAATAAGCCGAGTACACGTAGACAAGCTGTCGTACTTGAGGTAGTGTAACGAGGACATGTTCACCACTCAACAGCGTTAAATCATCCGGTGTCAGAACAAGACCGGTCTCCTCGTGTAACTCACGAACAGCAGCGTCGACATGCTCTTCATTAGGTAAGACATAACCAACTGGGAACCAAGTTTTACCAGAACGAGGCGCACGTTGTAATATCAGCTTCAAGTCCGACGGTTTAGTTCCTCCCACATGAATTACCAACACCACGTAATGTCCGGGTCCTAGAGAAGCCATCTCAAGTAATCAAGCAACGTCGAGCGAATCAATGAGCAACGAAAGCGTGCGTCGACCAAAGAGCTCCGAAACTAGTGTGGCGGTTAGCCTCTGAAAGCTAAACGCTTGCACAAATATGTTCTAGTCTGTCTAGTTCTGTCGTTGCAAGATGGCAAAATGATGTTGTTGAGAGGCAATGGTGAAAGATGTTTCACTGTTGTACTTAGGCAGTAGATGTTGTAAGTGAACAATGGAATTGTTAAAAGGTTCTGTCACCTCCCTCTACTGCACTGGGCTTATATAGGTTTCTGCCCAGACTGCTTACGCATGCAAGCTACGCTTACGTGTCAGGCGTTGGGGCTGTCTAACCGTCGTCATTTGTTCTCGAGACGCGGCCTGTCTAGCATTGGGTTTCACGACGCGGCTCATTCTGCATCGAAGAGCTCGTTCTGGCGCGTCATCTGGCTGGTTAGATTAATTATGCATATCTGTACGTACCGGGAGGTACTGGTCGTACTGTAGCATCAACACCCTTATAATATTGCAGTAGCGACGTACCTACGAGTATACGTCCACCCTGTGGAAAAGCACGAATTGGAATCCGTAACGAGTACCTGTACAATGTCCTGCAATGTACTGTTGCATGACTGTACTCGTCACACTTGGGAGATTCCGGGGGCCACATTCAATGGGGCATTTCGCGCATTCTTCGTGCCCGGGCCTACCTTGACCTCTTGGCGTTCCGCAGACCTTCCCCACCGGACTATATGAGGGTGACTTCGGGTACGGGTCACGGCGCTTTGGCTCTCTTTCTATCGTCACATGAGTCCAGTTTAAAGGTGATATCCGGTTGCTATACGATGGCGGCTCACCGTGTGTTTGGCTTCACTGCGGAGCGCGCCTCTCATGTTTGTAAGTGCCCTCGGTGCAATGTGGCTCCCCCAAATTCTCGTGGGTCTGGATCTTCGTCGACGGTATCGGGCGCCTCTATGTCGGGTGAGCGCTCCACAATTGCTATGCTTTTGGACCACATCCCCCGGTGCCCGTGCTCTTGGTATGTCATTCAACTCCACGACCGGATTGTATACGTGCTTGAAGGGCTCATGCTTGAAGCGGGGGCCACTAAGGGGCGGGACTTGCGGTTGGAGGTCCGCCGCATTCGGTCGGGAGCTTCTCGAGATTGTCATGGGGATGTGGTTTGGTTAGACTTCATGGCTCCACACCGTCATCTTGTTGTTGATGTGACAGTTACAAGTTGTGACGAGTACATTCCTGCAACATTAGATTGCATGACAATGTACATGTACTCGTTACTAAATCCAATTCGTGCTTTTCCATCGGAAGGACGTACAATGTGGGTACGTCGCCACTGAAATTTAGCGAGGGTTTTGATGCGTACTGTACTACCCGTACCTCCCGGTACGTACATGTACGCACAGTTAATCTAACTAGCCAGATGACGCGTCAAGCGAGGTTTCCAATGCATAATGTGATTCCCCATGCTAGACGAGCCGCGTCGCTAAGACTGTTGACGAGTTGACGACGGTTGGAAATCCCTAACGCATGACACGTAAGCCAATGTAAGCAGGCGTAAGCTATATGGGCGGAAAGCTATATAAGCCTAGTGCAGTAGAGGGAGGTGACACAACCATGTAACAATTCCCTTTGTTCAATTACAATATACTGCTAAAGTGCCATCAGTGAGACATCTTCTCATCTCTCTCCATCTGCGGCGGTTAGCCTTCGGAAAGCTAACTGCAGACACAAATATATTGTGTTCAGTTCTCATCTCTCTCCATGTGCACTTCCACCTAGCAATTGAGCAGCGACAGAACATGGCAGAATAGATTCTTGTCTGCAATTAGCTTTCCTAAGGCTAGCCGCCACACAAGTGCTCGCACGAACACCAATTTTCCTCGTATATGTGCTCGTCTCCCACTCCCTGGCAGCCTTGCATGGGGAGCTCAGCATGGCAAACTTGATGCGGACCTCCGCACTTATGCTTTGCTTGGCACGCCTTCGGTTCAATCGGTCCATGACTACTATCCCTTCGCTATGGAGGATGGGGGCCGGTTGGCGCCTATGGCGACTGAGTTGGTTGATCGCCTGGCTATTTTGGTGGCAGTTCATCGCTTCATTGGCATAGATGCTCTTGGCTCTCGCTACTTGCGCTCTTACAGTTATATCCGTATGCAACATTTCGTTCGTCGAACTAGTTATGTTCCTTTTCGGCGTTTTTTGGGGGATGTGCGACGTGAATTCATGCAACGTCTTTCTGCTGCTCTTCATGGCACTCTGGGTTCCTATCTCCGCGACGCTTTTCAGGAGGGCAGTGCTGACGCTGTGGCATGCCTTCCTGTTCCTCGGGATTAGGATTTTTTTTTCTCTTTTCTTCTTTTTGCTTGTGGCATCCACTGCTTTTTCTTGTAAGCAATTATTTTTATTCAATAGAATCATAGGATCTGTC
>JAPMLY010000081.1:0-32500 GCA_026401115.1 Tetraselmis chui
TACGGGGTCTCAACCACAGATTATATCACCCCTCACGGCCCCACCCCTTCCATCGACATTAATCGCGGAACCCTCCAGGGCGACACCCTCTCCCCCTTCCTATTCACCCTCTTCCTTGAACCCTTTCTTCGCTGGCTCACGGTGGGAAGCCGGGGCTACCGCCCAGGCCCCCCCACCACTAACGTTGACCCCACAGAACCCACAGCCACATACCCAGGACATGGCTTCGCCGACGACCTCAGCCTCGCCACGGGCTCGACCCCCAACATGACCATCCAGCTCAGAAAACTCTCCCTCTTCAGCGCCTACACCGGTATGACGGTCAACATCCGCAAATGCTGCATCACCGGCGCCCTCTGGCGTACAGGCAACGCCCTCACCCGCGCCAACACTACCCTCCTCGCATCCCGCCTGCAAACACAGTTCATCTCCCTAAACTCCACCCCGGCCCCCATCCCCTCCATTGGCCCCAGGGACACATACCGCGTCCTAGGGGTGTGCGGGGAAGGTTACGTACCGAGGAGACGGCGGAGCGGAGTGCGCGGCAGATTTGTCCTTCGAGAGTGTCGAGTTGGGAGTCGGTGAAGAGGCCGAGCTGGAGGGTAAAATGTTTTCCGATGAGGAGGCCACGGATGACCCTGATTCTGCGGGATTGAGTTAGTGGGGAGGTGGAAAGGGCGGTGATGAGGGATGCAGTGGTACGTTTGAGTTCATGCCAATGTCTGGTGAAGTTGAGGGAGGTGTTTAGTTCTACCCCTAGGACGCGGTATGTGTCCTTGGGGCCAATGGAGGGGATGGGGGCCGGGGTGGAGTTTAGGGAGATGAACTGTGTTTGCAGGCGGGATGCGAGGAGGGTAGTGTTGGCGCGGGTGAGGGCGTTGCCTGTACGCCAGAGGGCGCCGGTGATGCAGCATTTGCGGATGTTGACTGTCATGCCGGTGTAGGCGCTGAAGAGGGAGAGTTTTCTGAGCTGGATGGTCATGTTGGGGGTCGAGCCCGTGGCGAGGCTGAGGTCGTCGGCGAAGCCGTGTCCTGGGTATGTGGCTGTGGGTTCTGTGGGGTCAACGTTAGTGGTGGGGGGGCCTGGGCGGTAGCCCCGGCTTCCCACCGTGAGCCAGCGAAGGAAAGGTTCAAGGAAGAGGGTGAATAGGAAGGGGGAGAGGGTGTCGCCCTGGAGGGTTCCTCGATTGATGTCGATGGAAGGGGTGGGGCCGTGAGGAGTGATATATGCTGTGGTTGAGACCCCGTATAGTTGTTCGCATGTGTCGACAAAGGTGGGAGGCATACCGAGTTGACGCATGTGTTTGAACATGATTCGGTGGTCCGCGGCGTTGAAGGCACCTTTGAAGTCCGCGTACATGACGTAGATGTCTTTGCTGTGGAGTTTCGCGTCCTCCATCGTCATAATGAGGGAGGAGAGGGCGTCGTGGATACTGCGGTGTTGTCGGAATCCGTCTTGTTGGTCGCTGAGAATGCCATGGGTTTCGGCGTACTTCGAGCCTGCATCTTTGATTAGTGCTGTCCATAGTTTAAGGAGGTTGTTCATGAGGGCGATAGGGCGGTAGTTATCGAGGAGGGAGGGGTCGCCTTTTTTATGTAGGAGGCATGTTGTGCTGTGGCACCAATCAGGAGGAGTGTAGGATTTGTGTGCTAGGAGGGAGAGGAGAGAGAAGAGGGCGGAGCGGGTCGCCGGGGGTAGGAATTTGATTATTTCATTGGGGATACCGTCGGGGCCGGGGGCTTTGCCGGTGCCTAGGGAGTTGAGGGTTTTATCGAAAGTGTCGCGGGTAATCATGTCGGCAAGGGTGAGAGAGGGGTCTCCGCGGGGTTCGATGGTAAAGTTGTCGGGGTTGTTAGGGAGTTCCCATGGGGGGGTGGGTAGTTCGGGTGGGGTGGCGCAGCCGAGTTCGCTAGCGAAGTGAGAGTGTACCGCGTCAATGACGGCGGAGGGAGAGGATGCGGTGGTTTTATCGGGTTTGGTAATGCGGTGGAGGGTGGAGGTGGTGCCGGCGGGGGGTAGGAGGCCGCTTTTAATTTTCAATCGGCGGTGGGAGAGTTTGGGGCAGGTGTCGTAGGCCACATTGGCTCGAGTTTTTATTTTTTTTATCTTATTCGTGGTGGTGTCGTGAAGGAGCTGGCGGATGCGTGCTTGGCACTGTTGTTTGATGGCGTCAGGGGAGAGATATTCCGTTGTGTTTAATAGGGCTTGGGCGATGGGAAGGGGGCCGTTGTTTTTGCTGCATTTACGGAGTTTGAGTATTTGAGTGCGTGTTTTATTTGTGAGCCAAGTGGGGTCAAGGGACGCTTGGGGTGGGCGGGGTTTTTTGTCGGGGAGGAGGGGCCAAACTGTGGCTGCGTGGTCCATGTGTTGGGAGAGGAGTGTGGTGAATTGTGAGGCGAGGGTGTCGAGGGTGTCGGGGGTGGCCGAGGTGTATGAGGTGTTGAGAATTTCTGCGTGGAGGGTTGCCGTTTGGTTGATGAGGTCGGGGGTGCTGGATTGGTATGCTTTTATGTGGTCGGGTGTGAGGGGAAGGCGAAAGGTGAGTTTGCGCGTCGTGTGTTGTGTGTGGGGGTGGGTATGGGGAGGGGGGGGGTGTGCCATGAGTGAGAAAGGGGCGGGAATGACGAGGTGGATTGCAGAGTGGTCAGTAAAGTGGGAGGGGGAGGGGAATATCGAGCAAGAGGATGGTGGGAGGGTGATAGGTGAAGGAGGCGTGGTGAGCCAGTGGTCAAGGCAGCCCCCGCTGCGGGGGAAGGTAGGGATGGGGTCGTGGAGGGGGTGGAGGTGGGATTTGAGTAAGGAGGTGAGGGCAGGGTGTCCTGTACCTGTGTGGGTGGTCGATTGGAAGTCCCCTCCCCAGAGGGTGCGGTGTTGCGGGTGGTCGTCCGCTAGTCGGAGGCCCCAAGCTGCAACTTCTGCGTAGAGGCGGGTCAGTTGGGTGTTGTAGAGCTGGGGCATATAAGTACCTATAAGGAGGTAAGGGGTGCCTGAGTGGGGGACGATTTTTAGTCCGGCGATATGGGGGATGAGGTGGGGGGGCGGGGTTAGGACAGTGGCAGACTGGAATGAGGCTCGGCGGACCGCGAAGAGAACGCCTGCGTTGGGTAGGGGCACAGTTGAGTAGCAGGGTCGGGAGCTTTTGAGGTGGTATTGGGGGAGGGCTATGCGCCAGCGGGACTTGTGGGTGTCGTGGTTGGTTTCGGTGAGGATTAAGACGTCCGGTTGGTGGGAGGTGGAGAGGTGTTCAACATCCATAATGGAGGTGTGTAGGCCGCGGGTGTTGAGGGTGATGAAGTGTAGTGGTTGGGATGTGTGGTGTGGGAGGATGGGGGAGGGGAGGGAGGGGGTGGTGCGGGGGGGATCATCGGGGGGGCGTTCTGCGGGTGGAGGTTGGAAGGGAGGGGGGAGGGGAGGAGGGGAGGGGGGGATGAGGGGAGTGGGTGGGGGCTTAGGGGGGGGGGGTAGTGTGGGGTGGTGGAGGGCGTCGAGAAGGTGGTGGCGGCCCTGTGGGAGGGGGGCGGAGCGGAAGGTGTGGTTCCATAGGAGAGTGTGTAGGGAGTAAACCGAGGAACGGGGGTCGAAGGGGGGGGGTTGTATGGTTGGTCCGGGGGGGCTGTGGTGATGAAGTAGGTGTGCAAGAGGGCGTGGGTACCGCACGACCATGCTCCGTCGGAATCGTTTTGGCGAGGTGGGTTGAGGAAGCGTAGGGTACCGACGGGAGGGGGGGGGGAGGAGTTCCAGTCAGATAGGAGATTGAGAGAGCGGGCGAGGAGGTCGGGCGGAGGAGGGTGATGAAGAGAGTCGATCCATGTGGCTGAGGTGTGAGTTAGGTGTAGGAGGCCGAAGTGTGAGTGTTGCCATGTGAGGATCACGAGAGAGTGGTTAGGCGTCCCCGGACGGGGGGGGGCGCTTCGGTTGGCGAGATTAGTCCAGTGGCTGGGGAATTGGGAGTTGTTGTGGTGGTTATCGACTTCGTTGTTAGTGATAACTGTGTACGAGGCGGTGGGAGTGGAGTGGAGTTTGGATAACGTCGTAGCAAGGCAGTAGAGGTTGGAGAGGTCCTGGTAACGACCCCATTGGAAGGATAGCACCGCAGAGGAATCGAGGCAGCCGATGGGTGTAGGGAGGCCGTATTCAAGGTTTAGGTCGAAGAGGTAGTTATGTAGGACGGTGCAACAGGTGCGTGGAGTAAAGTGGGCCGGGAGAGTTGGCGGAAGCATGGAGGTAGTAGTGTGTCGTCGGATGTCTAGCTGGGGGGTGGGGGGTTGGTTGTGGGGTCTAACCTCTGGGCCTTGAGGCCCGTCATGTGGGGGACTAATGATGATAAGCGGCCTTGCCGGCCGAGGCTTGTGGAGGGCGAGGGTGTGAGGCTCCGGAGGGTCCGTTCGTCGACGTCATGCGCATTTCGGCGAGTAGAAGCTCCTTGGAACGGGTGGTCTTCTGGAGCTTAAGAGAGGGTGGTAAGTGTAGGGATGGCGGGGAGAGGATGAGAGGGTAGGGGAGGGGGGATTGAAAAACTGTAATCAAGGTGTGGTAGGTATTAGAAGGAGGGCGATAGTGGGGAACTGTGACAGGGGGGGCTGTCGATATCATATCAAAAGTGCTTCGGGGCTTCCGAGAGAAGCCTCGGAGCAGGCCTAAAGGAAGTGGGGACTGTAGGGGCGAGGGAGTACGTGTGTCGCTGGGATTGTTACGGGTTCGGGACTGCCAGACTGATTCTATAAGGGAGGGGCGATATTTCCGGGGCATGGGGGTGCGCGGGGGGGTGGTTGATCGGTTAATTATTCGGGTAGAGCAGGTCGGGAGGGCTAAACTCTGCAGGGGAAGCACCGCCATTATCACAGCGACGGGCGAGTAGGGCAGAGCATGGGGCGTGTAAAAGGGGGGAGGGAGAGCGAGTGCACTAGGTTCTACAATGTGGTAATCGCAGGTAGGCGCGAATGTCTGTTGAGTTAGGCGTGTTATCGCGGTAAAAGTAAAAAAGGGAAGAAAGGTAAAATAGAAAAGGATGAGGCGGAGAGGAGCAACGACTGGAGCGAGTGAGGGATAGAGCGAGGGAGTAGGGGGGGGGCAGCAGGGGGAGGGGTGTCGGGGGTGTCTGGTCAGGGCGGTGGTTAGTGCAGTTGTAAGGATCAGGCCTGTAAACAAATTTTCTAAGGAAAACGACTTATTGCGAGTTACATGGTGGTGCATTATTGATCGAACTGTGCAGCTCTTTGGCTGGGAAGCACTAAGGTGGGGAGAGGGTTTCGATTTAAGTGCGCTGATAACCAGTGTATCAGTGCAGGCTAACGGGAGGGGTTGCTGGGTGCCATACAGGGCCGTATTGTGGGACGGGGGGTGGCGGTCGGCGAGCGGCGAGTTCGGGCGAGAGAGAGCGTATAGGACAAGGGCCGGCGCGACAGGCCAGGCAATTTGAGCGGCTGCGAGTGGACTAGTGTAGGTGCGGGGTAGGTGGGTAGCATGAGAGGGGGGGGGGGGCGTCGGTGAGTACAAATCAGGGCAGCGGCTTGTGCATGGGCAGGGATCAGGCCTGTAAAATAATTTTTTTTCTCTGAGTAAAGAAGATGATTTTCGAGGTACATGATGTTGCATTATTGGTCGAACTTTACAGCACAGTGGTTGGGACGCACTAAGGCGTGGGAAAGGTATCGGTTTAAGTGCGCGCTTAAAGAGAGTATTAGCATGGGCTATTGGGAGGGGATGGGGGGTGTTAGATTGGTCCTTACTGTGGGACAGAGCGGGACTATCGCACCGGTACATGTCCTCTGTGTGGGTTGGTGGGTCAGCGGCCCGTCCCAGGTCAGTGGTTGACATGGGGGCGGCGAGGACCAGAGGCGTCTGGAGTCCTCTGGCTGGTGGGGGTTCCAATGCCGGGTCCAGGTCTTGGGCGGATGGGGGTGGCTGGGACACCTGGTTGAGTAGAGCGAGCGGATGTCCCGCTGGATAGCTCCGGGGGTTGTAGGGGTCCGCGGCGGGCGCATTCACGCGCCGATCCCGCAATGGCATGAGCATGTGTCTGTGAGTGGGGGGGGGGGGGGTAGGGGTCGAGGACATTTCGATCGAGTTGGATTTCGAGTGTGTGAGAGAAGTAGTGGGGTTAATTGTGGCTTTTCGAGTAGGTGTTTGAGAGTCGTTCACGTGTTGGCTGCACGCGACCAGGCCCGGTGGGACCTGGGTTTGTTGGATGTTGGCGGCGGACGGGAACGTCCGGACGCTCGGAGGGGCGCGGTGTGGCGCGCCGTTCCCCTGGGGGGGATCTTTTTGTAAGTGATGGTTGTTATTGTTCTTTCGTAGTACTGTGACGGCTACATGTGAGGTTTTTGAAGCGGATGGCGCGGTAAATGTCGGGGGGATGAAATTCAAGTCCCTGAAAGCTGCGCCTTTGAGTGTGTACCGTCTGGTGTCGCTACGGATCCACTGACCATTGTGAGCTAGGCTCGGGTGGGGAGAGGTGAATGGTGCACGCCGTCCGGCGGCCCTGTCCACCAGTCTTGCGCTCGATGGGAGGCCAGGCCCAGAGCGAAGACGATCGGCGTTGCTCATCCGAGCTACCGATCCATCCCCGGGTTAAGTGGTTCAGTAGTACTTTAGTAGTACTTTGGATCTTTTTACTGTCTTTAGTGACGGTAGGATACGTTTTTTCCGTGAGACGCAAATGATAGTAAATCGTCGACGTAGGGTAGAATCACGACTCCCCTTCATCTTGTTCGGCGGACGTAGGTCTTCGTGCACTGGCCGGGTGTTGGGCACATTGGTTCCGGGTCCAAGGCGCGTAGGAAGTTGACGAGCGATAGCGTCATCTTGCAGGAATAGAACGGGGAGAGCGATCAACTCAAGGGTAGACCAACGAGGCGGCAAAGTTGTCCGCGGACTTTCACTCTGAAGTAGTCACGGCCGACTAGGTTGATACCAATCGCGCAAAGTTCGTCATGCATGTCGAAGCTGCACATGTAGTCGCCTTGCGTGATATGTCTTTTACTTCAAGTATGGTTTCCATCATGAGTCGCTTGCGCACACATAACTTGTTTCGCTGGCGGAGGTCACCAACCGCCACTGCTTGTCGGCCGGCTCGGGCACTATAAAGAGTATGGACACGTAGCTTTTGGAGGAAGAGGACTCCCAAGCCTCGGCCTCAACGAATCACGCTAATTCTCGGTTTAAATAGTCTAGTTGGGCATGGGTAGCGTCCAATAACGACACTCCTCGGTTGAATCGTGGGGGTGTGCGCTTGAAAATTGAAAAATGAAAATTATTTACAACGATAACCCAATTAACGGTTGATGTCTTCGGGCGCCCCTGTGATCATGCCTTCTGGCGTACCCTTCTGATAACAAGATATACGCCATAAATCCACTATTCCTAACCTCTCCAATGATCATGCCTTCTGGAGTACCCTTCTGATAACAAGATATACGCCATAAATCCACTATTCCTAACCTCTCCAATGGCAGTAAGGATGCCGTCAAATTCATGCAGTAAACAATATATATGTACACTAGTTATTAAAATAATTTAGCGCTAGTCTCCACAACGCGAAACTTGCTCTAGATGCTGCGAGGGCGCTGTATAGCCTAGCTGATTAGCTCACGCTCGTCGCGACGGGCCTACATGACCTCTACCCATGTGCGACTCGTGCCGGAGCTTGGGGGTGGGGGGTGGGGGGGGGGGAAGGCAGGCGAAAACCCCCCTCGCACATGTCGTGGACGGTCCCTTCCCGATCCACGCGCTCCCCCGTCCGAGATATCTCTGCTCCTTCCGTCGCAGCTCGCCTCCTAGCCTTTCATACCCCTCCGGGGGCTGGGGAGAGAAGAAGTCCATAGTTGCGAACGGTGTTTGGCTGGAGCTTCTGCCTCCGCGCTAGATTTTCTCATGTAACTTGTCCTTCTCCGTTTGTTTCCAACACCTATTTGGTTGTGCGAAATCCGCCATGACCCTCCCCCAACGGTTTATGTTGTCAAGGGTCCGCTTCTATGAGTAGAGTGCCATTGCGATAACCCTAGGCACTTTGCCTAAGGCAGCCTTTCAATAACCGGGTATCGACCTAGGGAGAGGTTGGTCGAACCTGCTGATAGAGTCGCCACTCCTCAAAAAATGTTGGGTACGGAAAGTATTTATCCAAAAACCCTCCGTACCGGGTGTTTCCTAGCGGCGGTCGATCCTGTGGACCTCCGCCGCAAGTCCGTGTCGCTCCTCCGGCTGCGACCCTCCTCCGTCTTGCGTAGCTCCTAGCCTCACTCCCAGGGAGACTTGAAACTCAAAGGGCTAGACGATTGTTAACGAGCGCCTTGGCCTTGCGCTGCTTCCCGCTTGCCCGCCGCGAGCTCCAACACTCGCATCCCACCGTTGATCCGTCCGTACCCCCTTTCGCCAAAAATGTTTCGCAGACACCGCCCCCGCCCCATTGTCGGGAGAGCATATGTGAGTATTCAGTCGCGAAAAAAACACATCGGACGGGCCGAGCGGGAGATCTTCGTGCGGGTGTACGGATATTATAATATTCCAAAACCCTCCGCACAAGGCTTCCCGACAATTGCTCATCCCGCGGATCGCAGCTGCCGGTACCTCGTTTAGCCCCCTACCGTGCCAATCCTCGCACGGCTACATGGTTACCAACGCCCACCGCGTGGAGGTAGAGGTAGGTGCCGACGGGCCTGCGAGCGCACCCCCCTCCGGGGCCGCCGCCGCTGCGCCGCCGGCGGGCGCCGGGTGTGCGCTTGTTTTTGAATGGAATAGAAACACCCTCCCTGATCCACTCGAGGGCTTCCGCGCTCGACCCAATGTTCCCCCACTCGCGCATGTTTTGTTGCACGCGATGCGGCATGAAGTCGGAAGCTGGATTGAATGAATCGGCGCGGCGGTGCACATCATGAGCCCTCCGCCTCGGGCTTCGTTTGTGGACGTGTCTTGTCCGTAGCGTGCTTGTCGGGCTTGTCTTTGTGCTTCCGCTCCTTGAAAACGCTGGAGACTCCTGTCCGGTCGCGGGGAAGGTCTGTCGGGGTTGCCTCCGTCGCCTCGCCAGGGTGTTGGTTGCTTGAAGTTAGACTTGAGCGGCTTGAGCTTTTGCGACCGCATGGATACTAACTTCGATGCACTTGTCTTCTCGGGCTGTGAGTAGTCCGTGGACTCCGTTGGTAACGCGGAAGGCCGAATGTGTGTCGAAGAAGTCGGAGTAGACGAGGCGCTTGGCGACTCACTTCTCTTCGTTCAGGGTCTTCTTGACATGAAATCGATTGATGTAGGTAAGTCGCGACTCGACGGCTTGCTACTCAGCCTTGTATGCCCGAACGACCGCGTCGTGTACATCCCGGGCGCGTGCGTTCTTTCCGCATCGGTAACGTTTGTCGAACGAGTGGTAGCTAGAGCTATTTCGAGCGCCGCGTCCGCGGGTGCTGAGTAAACCCCATAGCAAGTTGGGTGGCGATACTCGCCTCGAGAGGACATTCGACGTTCCTCTACTATGAACATGCTTGTTTCGTCGCGTCGAGGCGTGCACATGCCCGGGGTAGAGGCGTTTAGCAGTGGTAAAATGTCGTTTAACGCTCGGGGGAGTAGGTCGATCCGGACGCGCGGGTCGATGAACGTGGCCTTGGTCGGTTGAGCACATGGGAGGTGCACTCGTCCATGCTCCCACCGTCAGATGTGGCGTCGGCCGGGTCTCAAGGAATGTTTGTATGCTTGCATGGGGCGAATGGTTTCTTATGGTCGCCGTCTAATTAAGAAGCAATTGGCTAACATTATTCTACACGTTTTCAAACTGCCTTCCTGATCGATGGTGGCGTTTTAGTGTCGTGTCACCTTTGTCGTCTGTGTTGGATACATGTGTTGTGGTATATTGTCTATCATTATTACCGCATGAGATGATTTCGATAGTAGTCACAACGTGTGCTATCTAGTAGAGATCTTCACCTTGCCGGACTTCGAGAGTTGAGATAGATGCCGTTGCGTGAGCTCTACTCGCGCAAAAGGCATACGGGAGACGACCTATGTGTGTCGGCGTGTCATGTAGGGGTAGCGCTAGGTGTAATCTGCTAGCGGTTACAATTTGCAACGTCGTGGCAATGCCCGACGTATTCTCGCCCCTTCACTTGTGTTATTTTCAAAAACCTCTATATACACTCCTCCACAAAAGTCCGGACAAGATTTCGCACCTGCGCAAGTAGAAAATGCAATCATGCGTCGATTTTATTGACAAATATCCTGAAATCCCAGGCAATGCTTTTGCGCGCAAAATGGAATGCACCGACAACTGCGAGGGGCGAGTTCGAGCACTGCCGGGCATGTGTACTTGGGGTTATCGCGCCCGCACCCGTGCGGCACGCTCTTTCAAACAGTCGCCGTGCTTGGTAGACGAAAAGAGTAACGGGCGCACAACGCCGCAATATGAACGATGATGCGACTGTCGCGCAAATATTATGCATAGGCGACGGAGGGAGGAGGTGTTGGACAGGCCGCTGTGGGGGAAACGCAAGAAATCGCGTATGTAGACTTACCACCGATATGCGCACAACCCAAGGGCAAGCCGCTTTCGGCAACAATGCTCAAGCGATAATAACTTCCTCATGAACTGTCAAAACTTTTTATAAAATGTACCGTTGGACGCGTCTTTTTAATGCGCGTCGAAAACAGCTACTCCGGAGTTCAAACTCTAACAAATAGATTTGTTATAAATTATTCTAATTTACAAACTATTCCGGCACCGCTGAGCCGCAGTGCCAAGCAACACCCATGGAAGTCGGCTCACCTCCTGAGACGATTTGTGCGGGGTTTGTCGATATATGTTTACCAATTCTTCATTCCTATTGACCTCCGAGCCCAATTCCCGACGCGTGCCACGCGTGGGGCGGGTGTGGTTGGCACAAGCACATACCCAAGCATTCCAAACACCACCGTCAACGTGATGCGTCCCTAACGGCCAAGTTGGACCTCGCCCCTCCCCTAAGCCAATCGCCCTCGCATGTTTACAGCGTGCAGTGTTTATCCAAACCTGCGTCATGTGCGTTTTTGCTCGCTTGCTTTCCAAAAAATCACCCGTGCCAGCGGCGTGAACTTCCGTGCTCTATTCACACACCCGCAAACCAAACCTCGCGCATTGAACACGGCACCCACGCCTCCAAACCCCCTCCAAAAACCCCCCAAAAATACGGTTATGTGGAACACAGAGAAGTATGCAGCTTGGTATGAGCGCTTGAGCAATGCCCAAGCGTGGCGCTCAGAATGACGTGTGCAGTTCAGACAATTTCTCGGGAGTTTATGGGCTTAATTCGACAAACTCCACCGACAACACCCGCTTTAAGCTGAGGTCTAACCACCCCGGATGGCGGCTTACTGCTTGCTTCTCGGCTCTCCTACAATTGGGTGGTACTCGGGTATCGTCGTGCTTGACGTGGTGGTGAGAGGGGAGCGTGTTCTTGACTAGCTTATGCTTAACATAATGCATGTCCGGACTTTTGTGGAGGAGTGTAGAATAGTATGAACAGCAATGCTTTGGATTCCGTAGTGATCCTCTCGTCTCTCTTGCCCTTTGGTCCCCCTCCCTATTTCCCTGTCCGTGCTCGTGTTGTTCTGCTTGTAATCCTTATACCCAGCAATGTCGGTCGTGGCTGACGCACGCACTCCTACTCGTACACATACCCGTACTGAAAACCGACAGTAGTCGACCACGTCGCTGACGTACCTGCTTACATGCGTTTCGCAGACCATCTCCTCCACGACACTCGATGTCACCCAGGCATTTCTTGCGAGCCCGCGTCTTACCGATAACGACTCACTGCGACGGTGAAACCAGGCGCTGTGGTCTTAGGGGCCAGGTGAACCTCAGATAGGCTCGAGGGAGGGTGGCGGTATGGGGGACCGCGGGGTGTACGATCGCGACAAGAACATCGTCGTGACCCGAGGCACTAAAGTCGCGGACGTCATCGCCAGCTCAGGTCTCATGGGCGGCTCAGTTCGCCGAGTGTACGACGGGGTAAGGCACATCTCTGGATGGAGGGTGTGCAGCTGTGGAGAAATAGCTTGTTTGTTGGTCACGACATATCGCGGCGCAGCAACAACTCGAATTTTGGTTTCGAGGCAGCCGCTGACAGAAAAGAAGCGTCGCTCGGACGGAACCATCGTCACAGGCCGCGCAGCACTCTGAGCTGCGGCAATGCGGCATAACCCCGCGACAGGCTTGCTCAGCGGCGATGGATGGTCTTTCAGCTCGTCTAGGACGAGAGCCGAGTTTGCGAGGCTCTAGAAAAGAAATGGGAGAGTTGGGAGGGGCTCGTGGGGGCCGCGTGCAGGAGTGGGTTGCACTGGCGGTGTGATTCAGTTTAGTAAATCATTTGAGACACTGTGGGAGCAGCCCCTACCGTCCCTGCTAAGCACCGCTATTTTATGTGTGGCGGGGGTAGGCGGGAATGGCCGCGACCGCAGCCGCGCTGCAACGCAACCTATCGTGCCTGGATGGATCCCCCAGTGGACGGAGCTCCCCGCGTGGCGCAGCGTCTGCCTCAGGGTGAGCCACGGCATGGGGCAAGGGATGCCTGGTTGGGAGTGTGGCATTGTTCTTTTGTGTATGGGGGCTCTGAGAGTGCCAAAATTGCACAGGAATAATGCGTATCCATTTGGGTGCTAGTGCACTCAGGAGTGCAACTACAACCATCTGCCCTCCGCAAGCACGCCGGGTCTGAGGGAGAGTCTTGTCATGTTGCTGGTCCGCAGGACGCTCAGGTCAAGCAGGCCTGCCACGGCACGGGCTACGGGGACGGCAGCTGTGGAAGGGGGCAGCAGGCCACAGCGTGCTCTGAGTGCGAGGAGTGGCAGCCACAGTCGGGCTGGGGAAATAGTAGGACGACCCAACCACAGCCATCGAGCCAGCACAGCGCATGGTCATGATAGGAGCAGAGCTGGGGGTGGGTCGGGGGAGCGGGTGCATCGCGGTGCTGAGGTCTGGACGGTGGGGTGTGATGCTGAGGAAGAGGAAGATGCGATGCTGAATGCAATCGCCCGAAATCAGGCGCCAGTGGCGGCGGAGGAGAGCAGTGTGGGTGCGCAGGGATACGTCATGGAGGCGGTGGCGACCATGAGGGAGCAGGTCGGCGGCTTTTGGACTATGCATGTTACCCCTTGCCCCATCTATCACGCCCTGAATGTCCCTGCATGTGGCACACTCATGGGAGATGGGTGAAAGTGACGTGGGTGGGCTGTGTTTGTGTTTGAGTTGTGGCAGGACCTGGAGGGGCGCCTGCAGCAGGCTCTGCAGGATCTTGAGACCTCCCAGAGAAAGATTTTTGAGGTGCAGCACAGCGCGCGCAAGTTTGAAGAGGACGCGGCGGATGCGTCGCAGCGGGCGGAGGCGGCAGAGGCGGCGGTGAGGAAGGCGGAGGCTGCGGCCGCCATCTGCGAGTCAGCGCGCAGAAACTCTGACCGCAAGGCCAAAAGTATGACACCCGCCACCCTTCTCCCCCCCCTTTCTCCATTTGCGTTTCTGGAAATAAGCGAGCACATCTTACAAATTTGCATCGAAGGCTACCTTCCCCCACCACTGAGATATGAGTGCCCCCTTCCCTTCCCTTCCCTTCCCTTCCCTTCCCTTCCCTTTCCATTTCTTTTCTTTCCTTTCCTTCATCCTTCCCCCTATTTCCCCTTCTCTTCACCATTATCGATGAACTCATTGACGGTGAGCTCGCTGCTGGTCAGGTCTGGAAGGAGAGATATCCCATCTGCGGGGGCAGCTGGAGGAGTCTCGCGGCCAAATCGACAAGTGCGCCGCTCCAATTTATAAGTGTATCGTATCAGCTCATGTCATATTGCTGTCCTGGTCGATGAAGAGGGAGGAGGGCGATGCTCGCCACGTCCCACGCCTCCCTGATACAGTTCAACATGTGTCTTACGTTTAGTAGCTCATCCATTCGCCTTGCGGCTCTGATTTAAACTTTCAAGGGCAATTGTGTTTTTACCCTCCTCTGTTTTTTCTTACACTGCCACGTACCCTGCGTTATCCATGCTGGCCCCTGCTGTGTGCTTCACTCAGACTGGTTGTGGAGGCTGGGGAGTCGCAGAAGCATTGGGAGCGGGAGCGCGCGAAGCACATGGAAACAGTGAAACGGCTGCGGTCTGAGAAAAAGGCCGACGAAAAGGCAACGCAGGTGAAGTGATGAGCTGCTCTTTGGACATCAGCAGCTACAGGGTGGGTGGTGCGTTGGTTTTGAGTGGAGTGTGTAATGTTGATGAGTGTGGTTGGTAGGTGGAGGGGGACCGAAAGCGGGTTGAGCTGCAGCGGGAGGTGGACTGCCTCAGGCGCGAGCTCGGCGCTCGCGATGCCACGGCGGCTGCGCTGCGACAGGACCTGGAGGAGCAGCGCGGTGCGGCTGCTGCGGGGGCGGAGGTGAGGCAGAGGCTGGAGCGGGAGGTGCGGGATCTGAAGGCGGCACTGGAGGGGGCGGAGAGCAACGCGGATGCTCGGGAGTCGCAGGTGAGGCGGGCTTAGGCGAACGGCTGCACAGCCCTGTAGGTTTGATTGGTTCTTTAGGAACGTAAATGGCTGTTTACATTTACGTGCTACGATGCGTGCATTTGCTTTTTGTCTTTCAGTTTGTCTACCACACACACTCACGTGTGTGTGTGTGTGTGTGTGTGTGTGTGTGTGTGTGTGTGTGTGTGTGTGTGTGTGTGTGTGTTTATGTGTGTATGTTATAGCGTGATATAGATGGAAATCCGTAAAATGGCTATACAAGGTGAAGCAGTTTTCCGGTTAAAGTAGTGCTGCAGAACGTATGTTTCTATTTTTGTTCGGTTAAAAGTAAGGGTCACATAAACTGCAATCAGTCATTCTTCATTCTCTCTCTGCGACCGAATCATGGGCGCTATTATTTTGGGGGTTTCTATTTGCGCAGCGCGTGGCGACCCTTTAGATGTCTATCGGATTTTGCCACAGGCGCCATTTTTGCCTCATCTTTTCTTCCTTAACACAAATTTGACACCTTCTCCCAAATGCATTGACACCTCACATCGTGTTTGTTGTGCAGTATTTTGCAAAATACTGAATGTGGAATGGTGCTAGGAAAGTGCGGTGCTCCTTAGCGGCGGGGCGTCAGCCCTTCTCTTACTCTCCTCACCTCGCCATAGTCAACTTTACTTACCTCTACACTACTGAATCTTCCCTGTCGAAGCGTCATCTTATCTTGCTTGTTTTCTTTTCCTTACCATATATTATCTTATGTTGCTACGTTTAGTGCGTGTCGTATAGCTGTCTGTAGAGCAAGCAGCAAAACGGCTACTCGCAAGCGTGGGCCGGAAGCGCTGCGCTCCGAAAAAGAGACATGAAGTTGACGAAAATCGGTGGTGCGGCAGACGTCGGCTGCCATGCGAGCTTGGGAGCTGGCCTCAACGATAGGGGAGGCTGGGGATAAGGAGGCTCTAGAAGCGGAGCGGCAGCGGTCGGCAGAGCTCGGCAACGCGTTGCGGAAGGCGAACCGACAGTACGCGGAATCGCGAGAAAAGTATGTCTCCTCGTTGGCGGCGTTAGAGGAGCGCCTTGGCCGAGCCGAGGCAGCGCAAGTGGGCGTAGTGGACAGCTTAACGGGCAGCATGCAGGCGCTGATGGATCGAACCGCTGCCATGCTAGCGGGGAGGAAGGGAGGGGGACACAGTGAGGCCGCCAAGCGACGCGCGGTGAGTCACTTGCCAATGGTATCTCCAATACATAAACTCAACCAATCATGACGCGTGTTACATCCATCCCTACGTGCGCTCACAAGCACATTCCTGCCAACCCACCTCTTCCTCTTCCTCTTCGTTCCCTTTGTGGAAATTTTGGGAGCAACCAAGTCCATCCAAACTCAACATAAGCTCTTAATGGGTATTCAATTACAATTGCTTCTTGTTATCCATTGGAGTCTGGCCCCTGTTTTCTTCTAAGTTACGCTTTTGAATGGTCAGAAGCGAAGGATTGGCCAAGCCAACTGACCCAATCCATTTCATCCGGTTCATGCATCCAATGTCCCTTCCACAATAACAACCATCCTCGCACACCTCAGCCCTAGTATCCCATCTATTCGACGGACGATCTGACCCATGGGAGCAACCAACTTCAGCCCAGCCCCTCCCATGCGATTGTCACACCCAATCGGCTATTGATACAACCATCCATGCCAATCCTCCCCTTCGGCCCTTGTCTCATTTCTTAATTAATCATTCAATGAATGGTGAAAACGGTGGCAGCAACAAATGCCATCACCTAATTTATCTTCTTTACGCACCAAAGTAGCAGGCACCGTGCTTAGAAGTAGTTGCAGTGGTCAGCATGAGCAGCACAGGCAGTTTTGTATGGTGAGTCACGTGCTATCATAGGAAAGGACACGACACTGGCAGCAAGGTGCTAAAAGTAAAGCTGGATGCCTAGAATTGACTGCTTGTATGCAATAGGACAGATATTTCACCATCGATGCAGACTCGCTCAGTCTTTAGTTTATGCCTTTCCTTTGCCTCTCCACCATGGTTTCATCATCATGTATTTACGCCCCCCTCGCAGGCAAAGGGTGGGAACAAAAGTGCCGCGATGACTGTGCTCGAGGAGATGAATGACCAATTGGCGGCCGAGAATGCGGAGCTACTCCAGGAGGTGGCGCGGCTGCGAGGGGGCGGGGGCAGTGAGGCTACCCATCAACAGCCCCACAGTAATGGTACGCCTCTCAACTCACATTATTGCGGTCTCAGCACAATTTGAGGGTGTATGTGGCATATGTGTTTATATGCCTGCGGGTGTGTGTGTGTGTGTGTGTGTGTGTGTGTGTGTGTGTGTGTGTGTGTGTGTGTGTGTGTGTGTGTGTGTGTGTGTGTGTGTGCGTGTGTGTTTTTGAGATATCTGTATGTATGTTTGTCAGGGTAAGGCGGGTGGGGTGTTGGCCATTGTTGGGATTGGAAGTAATTGTAGGAGGGGGGGGGGCTGAGGACTGTTCATTGGTTTGTATCTAGTGAGAGCTACGCCATCGCTTGTGGCGCTGGCGGCGCGGGAGGTAGTCGTGTCTCAGAAGCGCGAGATTCTCGAGGACGAAGAGGGGGCGGAGGAGGAGGCGGCGCGGGCGCGGATGGAGGGCTCCATTGCGGTGCGACGCCTGAACCCTTGCTTCCCTTCTCTTCCTGTTTTCCTGCGCGATTGGCTGTGACGTATGCTGCAGCATAGGCAGAAACGGGGCAATGTCGATGCGCTTATATATTGACAGTCTGTTGTTTCGAGTTTTATGAGATAGATTCAGGTGGGCGGTGAGTTTGAATGTGGCCTATGCGATTAGAGTGGTGACCCATGTCGGTGGTTTTTACCCTCTGTTCGACGATGTCAGGGATGTGAACGCTGTTGCGTTAATGTTAGTAGCGGTGGGAGAGTCGTTGCGTGTATGATTAATGTGTATTTGGTATTTGAGTCCACTTCGAATAGGCGTGCATTTCGAATGCTACTCGGTTTCTTTTGGTTGGGGGTGTGTCTGTGGGTGATCAGTGCAATATGTATCGAGCAATTCACAAAAGCACTGAAGCAGTTCGAACGTGGACACATTTACTGTAATGCCATTTTCGGGGGTCGTCGTCGCCCCTTGCGTATTCAGTAGTGTATTTGAAATGTCGTGTCATTTGAAAGAACGATGGAATATATTGGCAGACGTATTCAACGCCACTGCTGATGGGTATCAGATATTACAACATGCGTAATATCAATCCACATCAAATTTGGATCGATTCACGATGGCGACCCGCTTCGAGTGACACTTCCTTCAGAATGAGTGTGCAGCCTCAGTGCCGATGCATTCAAATAGTCGATGCATTCAGACTGCGGTTTCCTGCCAAGCCACTCAGCACATCGGCTGATTTGTATTATTGACAGTCTTGAATGTACCTGCATTTAGCACTCACACAACCATATCTTCAGTTCTCCATGGAGTTAGGGTAGGTGCTTAAGCTCACGTATCGCCCATGTGTCTCTAAAGTGCCCTGACCTGACGGTGGGGCCAAGTAAGACGCCTTTGATGGGTTTATGGTTGTATTTCTCACTCCGTGCTGCCTTATTATCACTCTTATCTCTCTATTCGCTGCCTTGATTTTGAGTCGGATGCACAATGGGGTAACCGCAGGCGACAGAGGAAAACCTCACACTTCGGATTGAGATACAGGAGCTTCGCCAAGATATAGCGTCGCTCAAGGCGGCACGACAGGTGGCGGATGCTGACGCGGGGGCGAAAGGTGAGGCAGCGGCAGAGCGGGTGCGACAATTGCAGGAGCAGTTTGACGCAACGAGACTGGAAAAGATCAGCGCAGAGACGGAACTTCATCGACTACGCAGCAACTGGGCGCCGCCGGAGGCGCTCCAATCGGAGGCTGCCAAAGTGGAGGCGGCCAAGAAGGAACTCAAGGTCGAAAGCACACCGCCCGCTTTTGTTTATGTGTTGCACATGCGACGTGTGTGCGTGTGTGTCTGCGTGTGTGCTTGTATCTATGTGCTCATGCCTGTGCACGGGTTGCAATGCACGCGCGCACACACGTATCTGTACGTACATATGCTTGCTTCCTTTTGTTTTGGCCATATAATTGTGTTTCCAATGGATTCCAGTGTCTGTATGTGTTCTTGTATGCCAGTTTACAGTGAGTTTATTTCTGCATGCTCCTAAGTGTGTGAGTGGACGTTGAGTGGGTTTTGAGTTCGTTCATGTATGTGTCTGTAAGCGCCAGGAGGGGGGGGGGCTACAGTGTTCGTTTGATTTGTTTGCTACAATATTCGATTCAGCGAGCAGGCCTGTTACGGCAAATTAATGGGGTGTCTGAAGGGGGGATGAGATGTTGTGTGGGTCGTGTTAATGTGTAGGCGGCCAAGGAGGATGCGCTGCGTAAGGCAAACGCACTGTCGGCTGCAAAATCTGAGAGAGCGCTTAGGAGCGAGGCTGTGCAGCGTGAGGCGGAGGCAGTGTCACGGCTACAGGTGGAGGTAGAGGGGCTGAGGGAGGACATCCGGAAGAAGGATAGTCAGGTGCGGCAGCATAATTATGACGTATAAGCATACACCCACCCACGTCCGCACGCACGTACACGTACATACACACGCACGGATGCAGACGCGAACACACACACACACACACACACACACGCACCTACGCACCCATGCAGACACACACACACACATGCACACGTACACACACATGTACAGAAAAGCACACGCAAAAGCGCACGCGCACACAAACACCCCTCCCCCCCCCCACACACATACACACACACCTACGCGCCCATGCAGACACACACACACACACACACACACACACACACACGTACACACGCACACACACAAGTACACGCATGTCCACACGCATGTACACAAAAGCACACTCACACGCGCACGCATCCCCCCCCCTCCGCCAACACACACACACACCCACGCACGCACGTGCACGTACATACACACGCACGGATGCAGACGCGAACACATCCACACAAACACACAACACACACACACACACACACACACACACACACACACACACACACACACACACATATTTACGCACCCATGCAGACACACGAACATGTACACACGCACACACACAAGCACACGCATGTACACACATGTACACCAAAGCACGCTCACACGCGCGGGCAATCACCCCCCCCCCCCCCCCCCCCCTCCCTCCCTTCCACCAACACACACGCACATACACAAACGCAAATACGCACACGGAAATAGACCCATCCACCCACCCAACCCCACACCCTCACTGCCCCCCCCTTGCACCCCAGATGTTGAGTCTCGCTTCAAATCCCATCACATGCCACCATCTCCCAGTCACCCACAGCTCCGCATGGCGCATCTTTCCACACACATATGCAGCCTCTGTGTCAGCTTCTGTCCCACTCACCCTTAAACACTTACACACGGACATGCAACTAGAAAGTCCAATCGCGTAAACTCTCAACCCATCCGTCTCCCCATTCACACTCCACTCGTGCCCTTACTGCCAATTTGCAGCCAACCGGATACAAATCTCATGCGGGTTACGTTTCCGGTTTGCCGCCCAGGTGGCCCGGCTTAAGATGCAGCTCGAGGCTGCCTCTGGGCGGGATGGGGATGAAGGCAGCGGCGGTGTTGGTCGCCCCGGGAGCGCTCGGCCAGGGGGAAGCGGCACCGACTACCCCCGGATGAAGCAGCAGTTGGCGGAGAAGGAGGCGGCGATCGCCAAGATGAGCAGTGAGGCGGAGGCGATGGCGGGTGAGATGGAGAAAGCGCAAGCCAACTTGGGGAAAGTAAAACGGCAGCTGCAACAGCGCACGCAGGAGAAGGATGCTTCCATCAAGGTGAGTTGGTGATTGAGGAGATACTGCTAGGCTGAGGGTCGGGAGCAAAGGCAGGGGAAGAGGGGGGGGAGGGTAAGCTTATGGGATAGAGAATTGGATTGGTTTGTTGTTTTTCGTGGCGGGGTGTGTCAAGGTGGTTGCTTGCGGTGTTATCAGAGCTGACACTGGGTGTTGGTGTGGAAAGGCGTTGGAAGAGGAGCTACGTTTCGCGAAAGACATGTTGGGGAGACAATTAGAGGAGGAGAGGGCGGCTGGGGCGGAGGCAAAGGCGGCTGCGGCGGAGAGCGCCGTGAAAGTGGCTGCGCTGCGGGAGGAGTTGACGGTGACTCTGAAGGAGGCGGAGCGCGCGCGGATTGAGCACGACTATTTGAAGCAGCGCGCGGCGATGGAGAAGGGGCAAACGAAGCGGAAGCAGTTGGGTCTCTGCAGAGCTTTCGCCATCGACGTGAAGCCTCCTTGAGCTCCTCTCACAAGCGGCACCCGATGAAAGGAGAGCACACCCGTTACGTTGCGCTATTCGGCTCTCACACGCTTCCTCACAATAATAATACTCATATTAAGTTTTTTTGTAACCATATTTATTCTGTCTCTCATAATGCGGCCTCGTGTTGGGTACCAAGTCTCCAGTGTTGTCGCTCTACATATCTGCATGCCGCATCGTCAGTTCGTTGGCCGTCTTTTGCTCAGCTTCCAGTTATCATTGCGTGGGAATGACAGTATCGTGTCTATTGTTGGTATTTCACCAGCTTCATGTGCTTCCCCCGAAACAAGGAGAATGATATTAATCTCGTCTCAGGGTGACGACTCGCGAAGGTTGGTATGAATGCAGTGCAGCGAGTCACACCACGTGCATCTAGTCTTCGATGAAAAACGACACTTGTGTTGGGTTATTCTGTGGCTGACTCTCGAGCGACGGCCTTTATCCATCACCGAAAGAATTTGTTCTTAACGATAGATGTCTGCCCTGTCCTCTGCATATATGCACAGGACAGTGGCGAGTGAAGTTGACATTCTTCACAGCAATATCCCAAAAGAATTCCCTTTTATGATAAGGAATGCGTCAGTATAGCTCTGCCTATGCAGAAAAAACCCGGCAGTTTGCTGTGTCAAAATTGGCCATGCGTTACTCCTGCGGAGCCTACGCTTGCAAGAACCTCCTTACGCTTCGGTTTCGGGCTGCTGGCGCCGTGCCTTGGGAGGTCGAAAGGCATCCACCACTGCGGGCTTGGTCTGGATGTAAGGTCCGCCGAGGAGGTCGATGCAGTAGGGGATGGAGCGGAACACCTCGTCGATGGTTTCGCGGATAGAGCGTGGCGAGCCTGGCAGGTTAAGGATGAGCGCCTTGCCGCGCAGACCGGCCGTCTGTCGGGAGAGAACCGCGGTGGGGACGTGCTTCAGGCTTATGGCACGCATCTGCTCCCCATACCCCGGCATCATGCGCTCGCACACCGCCTCTGTCGCCTCCTGCACACCCAACCACATCACTCAGCCCATATGTCTGCATCAACCCGCACCATCATTGAGTCAAAAGGTATGATGACACCTTGCGCATGATGAAAATATATCGAAAGCTCAGCGCATCATCTAAAAGTAAAAAACTTAGGACCAAATCAGTCGCACGGGAATGCCATAATCTGAGTTGTGTGTGTATTTAGGGGGGTGTATGTGTGTGTGGGGTGGAGGTGCATGAGAGCGGCTGTGTGTGTGTGTGTATGTGTGTGTGTGTGTGTGTGTGTGTGTGTGTGTGTGTGAAGTGTCTTCGTTGACACTTTTACAGAGGCCAAGTGAGTGAAGAGAGGTACGAGGGAGGTTGTTCACGCTCACCGGCGTCACATCTCTAGGAGCCGGCCCCGTTCCACCTGTTATATGACAAGGTCGAGGTGTTTAGTAAGGCAACAAAGGGACTTGCCCGGCAGTAGAATCTCTGCCAGAGGGCAGTACACTTGTGCTTTGCGAGAAGGAAGTTGTCCGGCGTTGTGTCCGAAACAAAGGATAGTCAGCAGTGGAGCGCTAAACATTAACCGACACCGTGCTTAGCGGCTCTACGACAGCTCACCTGTGGTTACGACAAGCGAGCAGCCGATGTCGTCCACCATTTTGATGATCGCTAACTGCCAGTTCAAGAGTAAACGGGGGAGGCAACGAGTTAGTCACACGACAAACACGGCAGCACAAAACGACAGCGCCTCGTTAGTGACGGAACCTGTCGGCAATACGGTCGCAGTACTAGACAAACGAAACAGGAATTACTGCAGGGACGCGCCTGAATCTGTTCCTTCTCGTCTGGCACGACGACGTATTCCGCAACCCATTCGCTCTCGACCGCCTCCGCGAAGAAGTTGAGGATGGCCGGGCCGCTCTCGTCGCGGTACGTTCCAATGCTCGCGCGGTCGCTCACCGTCACGACACCAAACCGCGCCAAGTCGCCCAGACTACTCGTAGACCCCCCACTCAGTGGACCCCCCACCACTCCCTGCGCATGGTTGCCTGACATCCGATTCGCTATTAGTGGACTGAGAAGGGCACAACCTGCACGACGGGTTGGCAACTAATGGAAAAATTCGTGCCGTCACGGGTTTATTAACTCTTCGAGTGCTGGCTCTTCGTCCGGTAATTCAACTTTATCACCGTATTTATCTCTACGTACTGTGCTTGAAACACAATTTAGCCTTGGCAAAGTTTGCCAAATATTTGAGGTTTTTACAGTTGTTCCGAAAGGCCATCACATGCAAGGCTTGCTTGTGGGGACGATGAGCGCATATAATTATGGGGTTGGGGGGGGGGGGGTGAGGTTGCGCGAAACCTAGATTGGCTGAGCTCGAAAGCATAGAGTGCCAGGCTCTTATCCAGTTCTTGCTTATGAGGCAATGGCTAGTTAGAGTTGACCGTTGGGGAAGTCGTCTGGTCGTTGGTTGCGCCCTACAGTCAGTACAAGTCTAGTTGTCCCGGAGGTACGACGAGCCGTTACTAACGGTAACATTAACCGCGGGGGTCACTGCCTAGTGCACATGGGAGTTGGGTTTGCAAACCTCAAGATATCGATAAAGATTACCATTTACCCTAGAGCACGTTTGCTATTAAGTAAAAGCTAAAGGCTTGCATCGCCTAGTATTAGTAGTGTGGCTGGGCGGACGGAGTGAGCAAGCCGACGAAACGCCAAGAAGCATGAGATGGGAACATGGTTGGGTCGAGCATTTCCAGAGTTTTCGGCGTACATCTCCTACTTTTGCAATGGCTATGCTTGTTCCACCTAAGTGGGCTAAGTTCAACGACGTCGTTTCATGCGAAACCGTTTATGATATACATGTATCGATATACCTCACTCGCCATACGAAACTTTGCCAAGAATTATTGGTAGTAAGGACACATCTATTTACTCGGGCGCCCGCCGGCGGCGCAGCAGCGGCGGCCCCGGAGGGGGTTGCGCTCGCAGGCCCGTCGGCACCTACCTCTACCTCCACGGGGGGGGCGTTGGTAACCCCGTAGCCGTGCCAAGCATGGTGCTCGGTTTACCATGGTTGGATGATGAGAAAGCTATACAATTTGGCACGATACGTGTTTTCACTTTGATGAACGGTACATCAGTGGAGTTTCATATAGCCGATCGACGACATGAGTGTCTACTAATGTGGTTTGGCAAGGTTCAGAAGCTCATGCGCAAGGCGCGCCAAAGCAGGGGATGTAAAACTAACTTTGACGTGATTGACGTCACGCGAGCAGCAAAACAACCGGCGGAATTTCACATTGGAGAGGAATCAACAACGTGAATTCCGGACGTGAAGGCTTCCGGACGTTGTTTCACAACGACTTCCCGGAGTGAATGCAGCCATTGGACTCGCCGCATGTAAGCCGATAGTGGAATTACCCCATTAAGTAACTGACCCGATGAAACGTTAGCGTCTTAACACATTGTCACTTGCGGAGCGCGCTAAGCTTACCATACAACTCAAACACGCAGTGGAGGCTGGCTTAAGTCGTCTTAGTCACAGTGAGTTCGGCTACTTGCCGATTCTTTTTGTGCGTAAAGTTTATGGCTCGCTTCGACTATGCATTGACTACCGTGGCCTTAATGATGTTACGCGTAAGGACGCCTACCCACTTCCGCGTGTGGACGATACCCTCGATGGGCTAAATGACGCTTTTACACCCACCTTGACCTATTGTTTGGCTTCTAGCACGTTTGAGTGCGTGAAGACGACGCTCACAAGAAAGCGCTACAGACACCTAACGGTCTGATGGAGTGGGTTGCGATGCCTTTCGGATTATGCAATGCACCGACTACATTCCAAGGGATGATGAACGACATCATGCGCGAATTTTATAAAAGCTCGTCACGTTCTACCTCGACGACGTCTACGTCTACAATCGCACCATGGAGGAGTACCTCGAGCACTTGCGTCTTGTGCTTTAGCGTGTCAATGAGGAGGGCTTGAAGATGCGTCTCAACAAATGCTTCGGTCTTTAGGAAATCGAGTACTTGGGTTACACTTTGTTTGCTTGTAAAATTCCCGTTTCGACTAAGAAAGCTGAGGCCGTTGCAGATTGGGCAGTGCCTACGACGCAAAAGGAGGTGTACGCGTATTGTATCAAAATAGCGATGAAGTACGGGTACGAGCCGTAGCGATTTCGTGCTGGCGGGAATCTTTGGTGGTGACAATATCCCGCGAGCAACATGAAATCTCGCGTGGCCGAGATCATAACATATCATGGATTTCGTTTTTTTCACCTTGCACTCTCAGCCGCGCTTGCAAAACGCCGCCCATAGAGGGTGTCGATGAGGGTTTAACTGCCAGTTCCACATCCCCGGGGCGCAAAAAATAATAACTTAAATAAAACATTAAGTACTTGCCGTCAAGTATCGGTATGTCTTGATGTCTTTATATCTATATATCTGTCGGTCGGTACATATGCCCGCCCGTCCATCCGTACAATGTATGTTGTGTGTTTATTTATCTAGTTTTCGCTCAGCCTCAATGCATGTTTGTATGTACCGGGTTGTTGAGCAACACTAGATGATATAGTAATTGAAGTTCCTACTCAGCAATGCAAGTATGATGTACAAGTGTTGTAGTATGGAAGCAAGTTCCCATACGTTTCGGAGGCATAGGGCGGGGGATTTGGTTGCCTTGGCGGATGCGGCCCATGCCGGAGCGGCCCGTCTCCGGTCTACCCTCATCCCGCATCCTCTCTACTCTACGCTCCCCCACTGCTTATGCTTCTTGCTATCTCTCGGTTCAAGCTATGCGGGGTGCGTTCGCGTCGGCTGGTGTTGCCATGTCGGATGGTGCGTGGGCCACTGCATTTGCTGATCATTTGGCTCGATGTGGCGGAGATGCTTACAAGGAGAACAACATAAGCACATAATCTAAAGCACGGCAAAAGAAAGCACTACATTGTGCATAAACCTAGCAGATTAAACTAAAGAAACTCCTAGGCCACGCCGAGAATGCAACACGTGGTGGCGACACGCGGCGTCTCACGCGCCGCTCGAGGAAGCACGGGGACGCTTGCGGCCTATGGCGCGGGTGAAGAGCGCCGTGGCATGAGAAGGCATCCCAACCGAGGAAGAAGCGGCCTCCACACCGTCCGCGGCGGCGGACAAACCGCGCAAGACGTTGTCCGCGTGAGCAACATAGACGGCGAGAGAGACCTTTCGACGCCATGAGGCCAACAACTTGTCTACATGCATCCCATTAGACGCGGCTGCGTGCCTAGCCAGCTCCGTCAACAAGGCTGTGGCGTGGCCGCCGAGAGTATCAAATTCCATGACTGCAAAGGGAATGAAACGGATGTCGGGGCGACACCTAACCCCCTCCGAGTACTTTTCGAACTTGGTCTTCTCAGCATGGCGGAGAGCGACTTCGGGAGACGGGGGGCTAGAAATGCCGAACAAACCGGAAACCACGGCATCAAGGGCAAGTTTTGAGCCTCGGATGCCGTGATAGTGCAAGACACCCAAATCCGCGGGGAGGCCATCGGTGCCATTTGGGAGTTGAACTTACATCGTGGGATCTAAGAGAACCTTGACGCCAACCCCGAGTGCGCCACGAACCTCAGAGATGATTTCCGCAAGGGCCGTCACTAACCAAGAGTGAGCGGTGTGGACCGAAGCGTCTCCGCCACATCGAGCCAAATGGTCAACAAAAGCAGTGGCCCACGCAGCGTCCGACATGTCAACACTTGCCGACGCGAACGCACCCCGCATAGCTTGAACCGAGAGATGGCAAGAAGCACAAGCAATGGGGGAGCGTAGATTAGGGAGGATGCGGGATGAGGGTAGGCCGAAGATGCGACAGACCGCGACGTGAAAAGCTGCGTCGTAGTGCTCAAGGAACTTGTCACGGAGCTCGCCAAGGCGACCCGAATTAGGCGGGTCCGAAGCCAAGAACGCAAGGGCGCAGTGGCCGAGACGAGATACAAAACGCCTAGACTCCGGCCGAGCGCGGTTGAAAAACGTGGGAGCGAGCTTCGCGAAGCGAAGCGAAGGAAGTTGACGCGCTCACTAATGCCGGCTTGTAGCTTTGGAAAGATGTCCGTGGCAAACGCGAAAAGGGGTACGAGCGAGGGTAGGCCATCCAGGGACCGAGCAATGTGCTGATTGTTTGATCGGGCTTCGGCTATGCAGCCAAATAGGCACAGCGATAGCTTCCTTAATTAACCCACTGCTTGTAAAAATGCGATCCTATAATCCTTATTATATAATTGTGGAGGGGAACTCTGCTGCTCTCCGCACCCCCCGCGCGCGTCTGCGCGCGCTGCAGTGTGTGATGGCAAATATTATTGGCGGCGATTGGCATGCCGCTACCTTCATCAGAGACCTCACCTGACACCCAGCTTCGTCGGAGTTTGGGAGCACACGCCACTGTGGAGCATCGTTTACGCAGTATCCGATGTGCTGTGAGAGTGTTTTCGCACCTCGCAGCACCATCCGTTCCTGAGAGCGTCTTTTGTTTTCATCGGCGGCCGCTGTTCCGACAGCCGCCGCTGTTGACTCACAGCACCCACTGCCGTCGCGCTGCCTCGACTTGACCGCTGACCGAAATCTCTATGTCCTTCCGTGGGGGAAGCGGCCGGGGCGGCGGCGGTCGTGGTAGTCGACGCGGTGGAGGGCGAGGCGGCGGAGGAGGCCAGGTACACTGGCCCGTCATCATCCTGTCGGAGCGGGCAGCTCAGTGCCGCACGAGTTTTTCGTCAGTTAATTCGCGATTATTTCGGAATCCTCCTGAATTACTTCCTTGGACAGAGGTGGTGGGACCCAGAATGGCGCGCGCAAGAGCTGGCGCGCCGTGGCGTTGGTGGTGGAGGGTCCCCACGTATGGAGCTTGACGTTCGAACTATGGAGCTCACACTGCAAGCGTTGAAGGCGGGGCCAGAGACAGAGTTACAGGTGGCACCCTCACTCGCGGTTACTGGTTGAAGCACTATCCCTCCGTCACACGGCTTTGAAGCAGCACCAATCAGTGGTATCCTTTCTGTCTTTTCTTCAGATACGGGAGAACTATGGGAGGGATGGTGCAGAGCAGATCCATCTCATTGCAGGCCAGTTGGGGCTCTACAGGTTCTCTCCTTTCCCTCTCAGCCCCCTCCCAACTTTTATGGGTATAAATCAGCAGCACACACTTCCAAAACATTGCACGCATGCATGCATGCAACCTTTCCACGCCATGGGCTGCGAGGTTCACAGCACTTTGCAGCCCATGAAGACGGGCAAGGTGCCCACTATGTTGTGTGCTGCAGTAAGTCTTACGGGAAGGGGCGCAATACGGTGGTGGTCGTCAGCAAGCAAGTGCTGCCAAACTTCAGGCCCGATCTAGACACTCGTCGAGAGGAGAGACAGGTGTGGAAGTGAGAGACGTAGTCGATGGCGTGATTTGGCGTGGGGCTTGTTACTGTGACTCGCTCTGATGGGATTTGCTGTTGTTTGGTTCAGGTGGGGATGGATTCGCACGTGCAGAGCCTTGTAGAGAGTGCACTGGGGCAGAGCGGGCAGGTGCCTGCTCCACGGCAACCACACCGTCAATCACAGCCTGAGGGCGAGCCACCTCGCCAAATCAGACGTGGTACTCCGGCATCCGGGAGCATCAAGCCCAAGTTCCCCAAAGAGGGGGTCCTGAGCTCGTGGGAGGACATGTCGGAGGAACCAGCGGCCTCGGAAAGGCCTTCACAGGCTGCTGCTGGGTCCGCAATTACCGCAGGTGGAACTACTTCTGTGGGGCACTCAGGCCAGGTTGCTGCAGCTAACAGCATTGAGAGTCTGCAGCTGAGGGACAACCAGCTGCAGGCATCGCAAAGTCCAAAGGTGTGGGAGGTGTGAAATAGAGGCTGAACATTTGCAGGGTTGTCATTAGAACAGACTCCGACTAGCTTTCTTATGGCATGTTGCTCATTGTGGGTATTTCAGGTTCAGCAGATTATGGAGTTCAGGAAAAAGTTGCCGGCTTTTGACAAAAAGGTATCTCTTGTCTTCCATGTGCATGGTGTAGATGTGCGCTGCATGATGATCCGCGGCAGGTGGCTTCCTGTCACGTATGTTTTTTGTCTGTTGTGCCTGTAGGCCGAGTTGCTCGGCACAGTCTCCTCTTCGCAAGTGGTTGTTGTTTCCGGGGAGACGGGCTGTGGGAAGACTACACAGCTCCCACAGTTTGTCTTGGAAGAGGAGGTGGCGGCGGGGAGGGGGGCGGCATGCAGCATCATCTGCACACAGGTCAGCCCCTACGCGCACTCACCCCTTTACATCGAATCTTCTGCCGCTTGCGCTTGTCTTGTATGCTAGCTCGGCGTGTAGGTGTATGTGCTTTGGCTTGTTCTGCTCCCCCCTTCTTCCGTGTTTGAAATATAAATTTATGGAATGCCTGTCTGTCTGCGCACAGCCACGGCGAATCAGCGCAATCAGCGTTGCGCAGCGCGTGGCTGATGAGCGCGGTGAGGCGCTTGGAGGCATGGTTGGCTATCAGATTCGGCTGGAGGCGCGGCGCAGCGCTGCCACGCGGCTGCTGTTCTGCACAAGTGGTGTTCTTTTGCGTCGGCTTGCCGGCGACCCTCTCCTCCACGGTTCTCGTGCCTCTCCGCCCAGTCCCAAACCCATGCCATGCCGTTCTGTCATACGTAGCAGTTTAGTTTGACCCTGTACGTTCTACCTGCAGGTGTAAGCCACATCATTGTTGACGAGATCCACGAACGTGGTATGAATGAGGACTTCCTCCTCATTGTCCTGCGCGACCTGCTTCCGAGGTGGATCTCAAAGAGCCCATGCGACAGTCACTCGTAGTGAATGCTGTCTAAACCCTTGTCTAGGAGGGTTCTAAACAGCATTGTCTCTCCTTGCGTATTTGCTTGCATGTGTGTGTGTGTGTGTGTGTGTGTGTGTGTGTGTGTGTGTGTGTGTGTGTGTGTGTGTGTGTGTGTGTGTGTGCGTGCGTGTGTGTGTATGCTTATTTGTGTATGTGTATGTGTGTGTGTGTGTGTGTGTGTGTGTGTGTGTGTGTGTGTGTGTGTGTGTGTGTGTGTGTGTGTGTGTGTGTGTGTGTGTGTGTGTGTGTGTGTGTGTGTGTGTGTGTGTGCAGGCGCCCAGACCTCCGTTTGGTCCTCATGTCTGCCACCCTAAATGCCGACCTGTTTTGCTCCTACTTTGGCGGATGCCCTCGCCTGCACATACCGGGCTTCACGTTCCCTGTGGAGGACATCTTTCTCGAGGCGCGTCCTCTCGGCCTCTTGTGATGTTGATTGGAGCCTCCCTTGGCCAACAGTAACAGAATACTCAGCAGAGTTACATGCGGACCTGCTGACATGTATGTGGGTGGCTGTGGTGCAACAGGAAGTGCTGGAAATGACCAGGCATGCGATTGTGGAGGATATGGGGGGTGGCTTTTCGGGGGGCGGACGCGGGCGTGGGCGTGGGCGAGGGGGGAGAGGGGGGCGGTTCGGGCGAGAGGGCAAGCCAGGCGAATCATCGGGCGAGTTGCAACAGCACGGGACGCTGGGCTGGACCTACAACGAGATGGACTTTGGGCAGTACAGCCCCTCGACACGTCAGTCACTGGCGGCATGGGAGAAGGCAAGTGACGCGCTGTTACATGCCAACATGAAAACATTACTAGTGGTGTCCCTGTAGCGCGCATGTAGGTGGGCTGGGTGAGTGACGTGTGACCTGTTGTGTGGATCACTTAGGCCAATGCTAAGAAAGATGCCAAGCTCGATCTGGAGCTTGTGACGGCTGTGCTGGACCACATCTGCAGGTGGCCACCCCCTTGCCCCTGTGTCCTCAGCTTGTTTTTACGTCTCAGCCTGTTCGCTGAGTTGGTGTTCGCTGAGTACTAACGAATTCGGTGTATTGTGCGGTTTATATTCCAGGAATGAGGCGGAGGGCGCGGTGTTGGTGTTCATGACAGGTTGGGACGACATATCGAAGCTGCACGAGCAACTGCAGAGCCACCCGGTGCTGGGAAACCGCCACCAAGTCCGTCTAATGCCGCTCCACGGGTCCATGCCAACCGCCAATCAGCAGGCCATCTTTGCGCGCCCACCTCCCGGCGTTCGAAAGGTCCGTCCGTCCCAATCACAGGCCACCTCCTGTCTGCATCTCTCTTACTGAGCTATACCACCCCACTTCTAAACACTTTCCATTCACTTGTACCCTATCACACATCGTATTGTGGTTTATTTTTTTATTGCTGTGTATCAACCCAATATGATGTGCATTGCTCTCTTTCAGGTTGTCCTCACCACAAACATAGCAGAGACGTCCATCACGATCGATGACATTGCGTATGTGGTCAACGGGTGCAAGGTATACGCTCATGCCTGAAGAAATGGGGTTTGTGCCGTTATCATTTCAGAGCAGCTGATGGGTGTTGCTGTGCTGTTGCGCTGGCCTTTCTTTGTCATATCTCTGGATTGCACGAGTGGGGGAGGTGCGATTCGAAGTAACACCGTGCTGTTGCTTCTCGTTTGTGCACTGCTGTTACCTCAGGCCAAGGAAAAGACATACGACGCGGTCAATAACTTGGCATGTCTTTTACCCGCATGGGTCAGCAAAGCCTCTGCGCGGCAGCGTCGTGGGCGAGCAGGTCGTGTGCAGGTGCGGGCATAGCTTTTACTGGGGCACTAGCGTAGGCTGGAACGTCGGTTAACAGATAGCGGTGCAGCTGTAGTTTTGGCTACACAGCTGTTCACTGTGTTTGTGATTGATCTGTTTTTTTCAGGCGGGCAAGTGCTTCCATTTGGTGCCACGCCCACTGCACGATGATTATCTGCCAGAGCACCAGCTCCCCGAGCTCCTGCGCACGCCTCTGGAGGAGCTGAGCCTGCAAATTAAGGCCCTTCGCCTCGGGCGCATTGAGGCATTCCTAGCTAAGGCTATTCAGGTGCGTAAAGGCGAAGGACTTCACTTTGAATGCGTGTGCATGTGTGTGTGAGTCTGTTTGTGTATGTTTTTGTGTCTGCGTGTCTTCTCTGTATGTGTGTGAGTGTGAGTTAATTCCTATTTCAGGGCGCACGTAATAGGTAATTCCTATTTCAGGGCGCGTTTTAATTAGCATGCATATATTTAGAGTGTGTTGTGTATGTCCTCGCGTGTATGTTTGTTTGTATGATTGTTTCTGTTTTTATGAGCATATGTTGTAGTCTGTATTTATGTGTGTGTGTGTGTGTGTGTGTGTGATATTGTACTGATGTGTGAATCTGTGTGTATGTCCTATTGTCTCTCTCTTTTTCTCGTGTGTGTGTGGTGGTGGGGGGGGCTGGAGGGGGGGGGGGCTCTTGAAATGTGGTTCTGTGTGCCTTTCCTAATGTCTCCCTCTGTAAATGTGCGCGTGAGCGCGCGTGTGCGTGTGTGTGTGTAGAACGTTTGCGTTTGCCTGTGTGTCCGTGCTTATGTGTGCTTGTGTGTATGTGTATGCGTGCGTGTGTGCGTGCGCGCTTATGTGTGTGCGTGTGTGTGTATGTATGCGTGTGTGCGTGCTTACGTGTGTGTGTGTGTGTGTGTGTGTGTGTGCGTGCGTGACCTTGCGAGCGCGAGATACACGCTGCATTAGAGCATCGCATCTATCATCTCCAAACTTCCTGTCCAAACGCAATGCTGCCTGGCAGTTTGTGGAACATTTGATAGCTCACATGTGCATATTGAAATTCTTTGCCGCTTCATACGTGCAGCAACCAGACAGCAAGGCGGTGCACAATGCAGTCACG
>JAPMLY010000081.1:35000-212500 GCA_026401115.1 Tetraselmis chui
TGCACACCTGCTGATCTACACAACCACAACTCACGCGCCCAATTTTAGTGGACCCTAAAATATGAAGGCTCGTGATTAACACGCTGCACCGCAATTAAGCCGTCGTCGCCTCGCCTCTCAACACCGCAGGTGGATTCTCCTGATCTGGACATCATGGACACAGGAGGCCCTATTGTGGACGCTGTCATCCGTGTGCTGGAGACCAGTGGGGAGGCTGACGGTGGGGCGCCTGGGTACCGCTATTGAGTGACAGGCTACGGTGGGCGCCAATTATTGTGTTCGTACGGTGTGTTCGCATCGTTCGGACATGTTCTTGGCGTGGACTAGATTCTCATAGCGGAGCAGCCAGCTCGGTGTCGCTCATTGTCTCGTCGAGATGTAAAAGGCTTTGACTCTCAAATAGTTTTTTTTTGGCGGGGGAGGGGGGGTGACTAGTTTGGTTGGGACAAGGAAAATCGTTGTACCTAAAGCAAACAAGTTAAGGTATTTAAATTATTGCCGAGCGAATATGTGTTTACATTGTCTCAACTCCATTGACGGCTACAATTTGTCCACTAATGCTTTCTATTGAACTTTTGATAGGCGATGCCAGAGCACCATAGAGAGGGAAAGGCAGTAAACAGCGGGGTTTGTGTGTGTCTGATTTTCTCTACTTTGCACACTGTCGTTGTTGATGCAACTAATTTTGTGACTCCTCTTACTCAGCCCTTGTATAAATTTGCACCTACATTTCATTGTTTTCTCTCTTATTATATGCTTTCGCGCGTCGCCTCTTCTTGTCTCAGTATCAGCGTGACATGTATCCTCCCGTATACGATGGACTATTTTCTAGCCATTCTCTCGATTCGGATTTGCTGTCTAGTGCAGTGTCACAGGTTCCTTGAGCAACGATTATAAAGGCATGTATCGCTGGGTGTTTGTAGTATGCAGACGGTCGCTTTGTGCTCTTGTTAAACATGTTCAGACCTACGCGCTCAACCATCCCGTAAACGTTGGTTTGATCTGTGGGACTATTTGTTCTGAAGTCACCATCGTACATATGATGAATGTAGCTCACTGCCTCGAGCACACGCTACGCAAATCGGGTGCCAGCCCTCAAGGTGCCAATAGCATGCGAATTTCGAATGCAATTAGTACCTTGCTCTGACTAGGTTTCTTTTATTGGCTCGGATGCTGTCCAGTGTATACATATTTTGAGCTGACAATTGTTTCCAGACTCAAAACAAATGTTTGGTAGTTAGTCGTTCAAACACACCTCTTGCAGAACTGCGCGGTTCTATGTGAGCACCATGTTGTGAGACAATGAAACCGCCACAAAAAAACTCAGCAGATGTTCTCACATTATTAGTCTACAAAGAATGTAGCACGTTTCAGGAACGCAGTCAAACGCTCATATTTCGCCCATTCCAAAGAAAATGTAAGTGCTATGAAACAGCAAGCAATTGGACAGGATATATCTGACGAACGCGAGTAACAGTCGACACCACCAACCTATCAGAAAGTCGATTCCGCCATTGCAGAGGTCCAGTGAGCTGCCTCCTTTGTGGCGTGTATTCTACAAACAAAAAGCTCACGCGCCCCTCCTCTGTTTGAGCTTTTTCACCGTATTCTCCATTGCCCTCAACCTGCGAAGGGTAGTCGAGTATTGGCCAGTGAGGTAGTTTGTGTCAACGTAGTTGTCAGCAACGTCGCCGGTTTCGGTTGGGGTAGGTCCACGAGCCACGGGTGGCTTCCCGAGGGTGAGTGGGGCCTGGAGCTCCGGACGAGGCAGCGGCTAGAGGGCTGGAGGGGGTGGGGGTGTGCACCGTTGGCACCGTCTTGGGAGGTGCAGCATGAAAGGAGCCTGTGAGGTAGGGGGGGAGAGGATGTCCCCTTAGACGTAGTCGGGGGTGCGAGTGGCGGCTCGGCGAAGGAGAGGGGCCATTCGCTTTCATGATAGCCGCAGCATGGACAACTGGGACTCGGTAGTCATCATTTGCGGCCATAGTTCGGGCACAGAGGGTAGAGGAGGGATAAATCAGTGGAGTAGAGTTGCTCAGAGGTGTGTGAGCGGAGAGAGTAGGGGTAAAGTTGTTCGTAAAAGGTGTCTAGGTAAGGAACCCTGTGGCGAAAAGGCACCGGTCAGAGACCGGGTTTTTTGTAAGGAAGTCACAGTTTGGTGCGTGGATGTGGCCACGTGCGCGGTGTGCGATTGGAGTTGATACGCGAGTTCTGTCTGTAAGTATTGTTGTTTGGGTAATGTCTGCTTAGCGGGAGTGAGGGGGTATCAGTTCCGCGTTTTCGAATTTTGGTTTGACGCATGGTTGAGAGGTTTGCTTGTGGGGGCTGCCTCTCGTGCCCGCCGGAGTTGTGGCTTGCGGCCGGTGAGGGGGATCTCTACCGACAAATTGCACGGCTCGAGGATTCCCAATCGCAACAGAACGGGGATGTCATGCCCCGGGTTGCGATGGCCGCCGCTGTTGCCGATAGGGTAGTAGCGACGACCCACCGTGATCTTTAGCGTGTTTTAGTACTTAGTAGTAGTTCGTTTCCGGTTACTACGGTGTTAAGTGACGGTAGGATACGTTTTTTCCGGACCGCGACTACTTCACCCCGAGCGTGTGAGAACAGCTCTACCAACTTGCGGGGCTACCTATCCCCCTTCTGTCTTTGTAAGATGACGCTAACCTTCGTGAATTTCTTGAGAGAACTAGACCCATAACTACCTTGCCCGGCACAAGGCAATTGCACGAAGACCTACCTCATAAGTACGCGCTTGCGCGGCGCGAGGATTCTCTTCTACGTCGACGACTTTCTATTATTCGTGTCTACGGAGAAGGAAGCGCTCACCTTGCGCCAACGCCTCGCCAACCTCTTGGACCGTCTCGGCGTGCTCCGCCACCCAACAACGGGCTTATGGGCACCCGTACAAGTCGGCCACCACATTAGAATCGACATCGACGCAGCGTCATGATACTTCTACGCTCCGGAGTCGAAACTCGCCAAGATCGTGACACAAGCAAGACAACTTATCGGACGCGCTACTTAGAACGCACGCTGGTTGTCCGTCAAGACATGCGTCACTAACGGGACAATCACAATACATTTTCTTGGCCATTCTTGCTGCCCGATTCTATCTCCGTGAGCGGCACTCCGTCGTCGGGGGAAAAGTGGGGAGGCCTCGTCTAGCTAACACCCCAACTGCGTTGCGACCTATTGCGGTGGACACAAGTGCCTAGTTAGTCTAGCGGAAAACCCATTCACAAGCGGATTGAGACCGCGTACCTTCACACGGACAACTCGGGCTATGGATGGGTTTTAAGAGGCACGAGGATTCTGGAGCGCCGAGGACGAACAACGTCACATTACCGGGAAAGAGTTGAAGGCCGACCGTCACGCCGTCGAGAGCTTCTTGCCGCATATGGCCGGCCGCTACGTCCTCCTACATGGATACAACCACGCAGTATGTTACATTCTAACATGCCTAACCTCACGTTCTCTCGTGATAATGGACAATATAAGGCGTCTCTAGTATATAATCGACACAAATAACATCACCCTACGAGCACGCTATATCCGATCAGCAGCCAACGTATGGGCCGACAAGCTGAGCCGACACCTCGACAGCGACGACTAAAAGTTAGACCAAATGTCATTTTCGAAACTCAACCCCGAGGTTCGGCAAACACTCTATAGATCGGTTCGCGTCTGCGCTCAACACACTGCCACCACGATACAATGATGGATGGAGAGACTCGACTCAAGAAGTCGTGGACGCCCTTCACCTATCGGACTCAGACCGGCGCAAGGAAAACAAATGGTGCAACCCCCGTGGCCCCTACTACCGAACCTCGTTCAAAAACTTGGGCAGAGCGGCGCAACAACCACTGTAGTCGCCCCCACATGAGCATGTAAGGTTTGGCACTAGGGGCTGCAAGATGGCCTCCGAGGAATTATCCAATCTTGTTCCAACCCGGGCGTAGGCCGCCACGCGGTACAAGAGGTAGTCCTCATTGGGACGTCACTAGATTTCGAGTTCCCTCCCTCTCTAGAGATGAGAAGGTGTTTGATTGTTATTGTTACGCAATAGATCGTAATTGAACAACCGAATTGTTAAAAGGTTCTGTCACCTCCCTCTACTGCACTAGGCTTGAATAGCTTTCGCCTAGCTAGCTTGCACTTGCTCTCGCTTGGTCCTCGTGCCATGTGCTAGGGCTCTCTAACTGCTGCCAACAAACTAGCGACGCGGCTCGTATGCATTGGGAATCTCGTTCTGCACGTCATCTAGCTAGTTAGATTCGATGTGCATACCTATACGTACGGAGAGGTACTAGTAGCACAATACGCATCACTACCCTCTCTGAATTGCGTTAGCGACGTACCCACTATGAACGTCCTTCCGATGGAAAAGCACGAACTAGGTTTAGTAATTAGTACATGTACAATATCATGTAATACTTAAGACGAGGAGCTATAAGTGCTACGCTTGCACTTTTTACGGGACTGCACCGTGAGCCAAAAATCCCCAACTAGCAGTCCGGACGGCCTTCAATACCATAGTACAGAGTAAGCGTCACTGCCAACACCTCCTTGATCGAGACTATGAAACCGTACATGACCAAGATTCTCGGCTTTCACGTACTCGGCGCGAAGACCCTAGCCCTACTATCCATAGCATAGGCACCTCGCACAACAACGACATGCGGCAATGATATCCGCCGATACTTCGACGTTTGCGACGAGCACAAGCTCGCGCCACTAGATGCTACGCCGGCACGCATGACTAGGTACGTCGCGTGGCTAGGTCAACTAGGAACCATCAAGGCATCAAGCCTACAACGATACTTGTCGACGGTCAACGGCTTCTTCAAGGACCACGCCCTCGAAGCAACTGCCCTCGGCAACCTCGTCGCTAAAGTAAGGCAAGGACTTGCTTCGTCGCATGTAGCGATTGAAGACACTTCGGTATGCGTACAATTACCCGCATCTACCGTCGTTCAAGCCTTGCGCATGGCCGAAGCCCTAAGTCTCCAACTCGCGGAATCAACAACGCGTGTTTTATTGAGCACAAGCCCAAAACGCGATCAAGTACGACTCATGCGGGCATGCATTTGAGTAGTAGTAATGTACTTGTTCTTCATCAGAGGGGGATCACGTATCGATTGCCTAACCGAAGACCTCGTCGCCTTCAAGGACGACGGGATTCGCCTATACCATACAACACACGAGAAAAGGACAACATGGAGTGTCAGGAGAGCGTAAACTAATATGCAACCTACCGCCTATTGTACACACTCAAGTAATTCAAGTGTTACTGTTTTTTCGATTAACTTCGACGCATAATCTCCGGAGGAAAATTATCAACAACACGTTGCTGGGCAATCAACTTATCATAGAAGCACGAAGGATGGACCGCTAACACGCTCACTTGTTGGCTACATGATGTCACGAGAGCGCTACATGAGCGCCAACCCTCCCCCAATTGGATTCAATTGGACTTCGCACTCCTAAGGAAAAGAAGCCGCGACAACCGCCTACGACGTCGGAGTAACGCTATAGAAGATTAATTACTTCGCCGCCCGGTCAACCGAGTCGAGCATAGTTCTAGACTACATCGACCCTATTGTCCTTGCATAACGGTCGGAGTGGTTCTTCTTCGGCTGGCTGACACCTTGGGGTGGCCATCCCGATCAACCCGCCCAATGGCAACAACATATCAAACAGAGCCTCCACCCGCTTTGTAAATGGTCTTATTGATATAAAAGAGGTTTGACTTACTATTGAGGGCGTGAATAGTCGGGCGTTGCCACGACGTTACAAATTCTAACCCCTAGATTAGGCATGTCACAGTGGTAAAACACGGACAAGCGTTACCCATATATATGACGCGCCGACACACAAAGGTCGTCCACCTTCTGCCTTTGCGCGAGCACAGCTCACGCAAGCCACCCTCCCGATACCCTTAATTAGCGTATGTACGAGGCCCTAGGACCCCCGCGAGCAAAAAATGTAAGAGACCAACACTAATGGCAGACGGAGCCTCCATCTGCTTTGTAAGCGTAACGATTCTGCAATAATTCCGCCAAAGTCACGGCTACACCTGGTTGTTAAACAAAAAATTTCTTACAAGAAAAAGCAGTGGAGGCCACCAAGCAAGAAAAAGAAAGAAAGGAAGAAAAAACCTAAGCCCGAGAAACAGGAAGGCATGCCACAGCACCAGCACTGCCCTCCTGAAAAGCGTCGCGGAGATAAGAACCCAGAGTGCCATGAAGAGCAGCAGAAAGACGTTGCATGAATTCTCGTCGCACATCCCCCAAAAAACGCCGAAACGGAAGAGAAGTAGATCGACGAACAAAATGCGGCATACGGACATAACTGTCAGAGCGCAAGGAACGAGAGTCAGCGGCCCCTATGCCAGGGAAGCGACGTACAGCCACCAAAATAGCCAAGCGATCGACCAACTCAGCCGCCATCGGCGCCAACCGGCCCCCATCCTCCATGGCGAAGGGGTAGTAGTCATGGACCGACTGAACCGAAGGCGTGCCAAGCAAAGCGGAAGTGCGGAGATCCGCATCAAGTTTGCCTTGCTGAGCTCCCAATGCAAGGCTGCCAGGGAGTGGAAGGCGAGCACCTATACGAGGAACGTTGGTGTTCGTGCGAGCACTTGTAACCGTCACATCAACAATAAGATGGCGGTGCGGAGCCATGAAGTCCAACCAAACCACATCCCCATGACGATCACGTGAAGCTCCCGACCGAATACGGCGGACCTCCAACCGCAAGTCCCGGCCCTTAGTAGCCCCCGCTTCAAGCATGAACTCTTCAAGCACGTGGACAATGCGGTCATGGAGTTGAATGATATACCAAGAGCACGGGCACCGGGGGATATGGTCCATGAGCATAGCGGCTGTTGAGCGCTCACCCGACATAAAGATGCTCGATACCGTCGACGAAGATCCGGACCCGCGAGATTCTGAAGGGGCCTCATTGCACCGAGGGCATTTTCGAACATGAGCGGCGCGCTCCGCAGTCAAGCCAAGCACCCGGTGGGCTGCCATCGTATAGCAATCGGATGGCACCTTGAAACTGGACTCATGTGAAGCGAAAAAGAGAGCCAAAGCCCCGCGACCCGTACCCGAAGTCACCCTCATATAGTCCGGTGGGGAAGGTCTGCAGAACGCCAAGAGGTCAAGGTAGGCCCGGGCACGAAGAATGCACGAAGAATGCTACACCTGGTTGTCATCGATAGATCCGCCTATATATTTACAGTGGCCTCCACTGCTTTTTCTTGTAAGATATATTTACAGTGGCACCAGTGCCGCACCTGTACCGTGCGACCTGAAGCTCGACTCGCGATTCATATCGAGACAAAAAATATAGCAGAAATAAAAAGCCGTACTTTACGCACGAATAAATAAAAGGGTTGTAAGCAAAATATATAACAAAAGTACCACGCCACATTGTTCTGGATCCCTTCTGTTCCACTTAATTAAAGCGAGATTCCAAAATCGCTGCTTAGCAAAAGGATATTTGGTCGGAGCTTGCTGTGCTCAGCTCTCCATTACTGTTGGCTCCTTGTCCTCGCGATCAGCCTGACTATCTGTCGTTCTGCGCTCCAGCGATAAACAAAGTATGGGGGAGAAACGTTCCTCTTTCCTCGTCCCGACCGGTAAGTGGCATACCGTAGTTTATACGAGCTAACGAGCAATTGATTGTGCAGTTTAGGTACAGTAACAGCCATCACCGGCGCGCTGTACGACGAAGAGTGATTTTTTCAGGCAACTTCCCACTTTAACGTAGCGACACGGAACTACAAGCGTTTGTCTTCAGTTTGTCGAGCTCATCCATTGTATTTTTTGCAGATTTCTTGCATGCGCAGTGCCAAAGGCCCAGTCGACGCGTGTTTGTCTACTTACCGCAAATACGTAATCGAGCTATGCCGTTTGTTCGTAGTGCTCGGCACAGCTTATTGCCAAATGAGTGTTCGCGTTAGCATGACAGCGGAATAGTCACAGACGGGAGCTTCGTCCCAGGTTTTAGCTCCTCGTCGCTTTCCACTATTTTGTGCATACTATGCCTGTTGGACCCCCCATGCACGCGTGTCCAATAGTACAGTCACGCTTACGGGGAGCTGCTGATGGCGTTCCTTTACGACCAGCAAGCACACGTATCGCCTGCACGCACACTCGTGTGCTTATTCCGCATCTCCACTTATTCAGTGACGACTTAGCTGACGAACACAATACAACAAGCTCGCGTGACATATTCGTTCCCTCGACCAGGTGCTCCCGGAAATGACCGGAGCCTGATTGAGAATTGTACCACACTCGGGACTCGAGGTATAGCGCCCAAGGCATACCAGTGTTTTCTGCTGCTATTATAGTGGCTATGGCGGAAGTCTTTCTCGCTTTCTGCGGTTCTGCTGTGCCGTGCTGCGGAATACGTGCGGCAGTGTACCTTTACCATGGCTTGTTTATTTTGAGAGTTTTAGAATTTACTCATCTTTATAATATCTTTGGAGGTATCCTTCATTTCAAGTGTGTTTATCCGACAATCTTATTATTGGTAACTGTAAAACTGCCGTTCACTTTGGATGCTCCTGCTGCACTGCAGCGTGGGGCTTCAGGGATAGTGCGATTCCTAAGCTGACAACCATGGCTGGCGGGTCGCTCCTCCTCATGTCGACCAAAGGTGAGAGCAAACACGCACTAGCTCTTATTTCTGAATTGGCGAGTTTTTCCTGACGTTAACGTAACGCCCTTGAGCTTATGCCCTTCGACCCCGACGTCGCTCGTCAATTATAGTAACCTTCCGAGCGAGACAGTTGTGACTTTGTAGTGTGCTTTAAATGTCCTTACGGAAATTGGGAGGTTTTTTTTTTTTTGCTGGTGTAGCCCTCTTTATGTGGGTCACACACTAAACCTGTAAACCGAATTGTGTTGGTGTCTGTTTGGGAGGCCGACCATCCTTGGGAAACTGTACTCACGATATATAGGCTTTCGGGCGTTACTTCTACGCACAGGCAGTGAGCGCTTCAATCGGTTGGCAGAGGTAGACAGGGTGATGTACGGTCGGCCCGATATTGGAAGCCAAATTTGGCCGGCGGGTGGTGCGTCCGCCGGCCTCAAAACTCCGTTGTCATGTCCTATGATGTGCATGACGCGAAATCACAGCAATTAACCAGAAATGCTTGCTGATATCTTGTACATCGCACTGATGTATTTGCGCTCCTTTGGTTCTCGCTTTACCCCTAGGCACTTCCCATTATATGGGAGGCCGGAAAACACGTGGCACGCCGTTCACTGTTATCGTGGTACTCAGACAAGTGGTGGACACTCCCATAGCAAAAACAGTGGGAGGGGATGCTTTCTCAAAGGAGGTGATCAAGAAAAAATTTGGCTATAGAGCGGAAGGTAACATATCGAGCATACGGCCCTTGAGAGGCGAGACAAAATCATTCAACGATGCCCTTGACGATGTCATAGCAAAATGCTGTGAAATCCTGAGGGTAGATTTGACGGTTCGGTCTTATGAGCCTCAAATCCCGATACCTCACCATTTAAGGGCAGCAGCACCACAAGCCGGTGGCTCAGGCGGCGACTGCCGGTCTGCTCCGGAGACCCGGGATGGGTCAGAAGATCCACTGGGTATCGGTTCACCTGCCTCTGATTCCCCAGCGCACCCCGATGGTTTCACGGTGGCCGAGGACGAGAGGGAGGAGGGACGCCCACTCGGCAAGAGAAAGGTCGTCGATTATTTCTCCTCAGATAGCGAGTTGGAAGGCGAAGCAGACGGAGCGCCTTGCGATGAGGCAGTGGTTCCTACGTCTGCCGCCACCTGTGTGACGGATGTTGGTGGCCCTTCGAGCGGTAGCTCGAGCCTGCCAGCAACAGCACCTTTAGCGCCTCAGAAACCGCTTGAGCGGCACCGACATCATTCAGAGATCAATGAACATGATTTCTGCTCTTCACACCACCACAAGCGCGTACCACGAGCCATAAACATGGCGGCAGGCAAGTGTCCGGGTGTCCCGCCTCTTTCTAAAACCAACATTACATCCGATCAAAGACCCCAACATTCAAAGCCAATGACTCATACTTGACAGTGTCAGCGAGGGAGATATGTTTTCTCATGACAATCCTTATATCCTATTTGCTATTGCTATCCTTTCTTTCTGCAGGATCACAATTCAGCCCTGTGACACAAATAGACCCAGAGACGTTCAGCTCCAAGCCGTCAGCGCTGCTGGATGTGAAGAAAGACGGGAGCAAAAATTCTCGACTGTGGCTTGTGAGATGGGCTGGACGTCCAAGCGCGGAGGATTCTTGGGAGGAGGAGGAAGACTTGTCGAAGGAGTCCCCAGCTCTCCTGGTGAAGGGGCTATCCGCCTTGATTGATGTGCAGGGAAAGAAGCACGAGGAGGCCCAGGCCGAGGCTGTCGGAAAAGTGGTCGAAGACTTGACTGCGCGGCACGAACAAAGTCTCAAAGATGAAGCGCGCAAGCGCCAAAGAATGGTAACGCGCGTAGAGAAAAGGCGGCAGTTGATGGCTGCTCGGTATGGATTTGAAAATACACATGCCAGGAAGAGTGCGGCTTTATCCGCCAAGGCCACTGATGCCATGAGGTCCGAGCTAGAGGTTGCTAAGCGAGAGGTCGAGGACCTGAAGCGCAAGTCGAGGTCAAAAGATTATACGATCATGAAGCTGAAGAAGAGGAGGGGTGCGTGACTGCATTGTGCTTGAGAACACGTTGGACACGGAAAGTGACTAACCTATCCAGCTCGTCAACCCCTGTAGCGTCGCCATGTTGCTTATTCATAGATATCCGTGTCAACGGTTCTTGATGTTTGCCTTAAGATGAACTATATATACTACAAAGAGCTGTTACGGTGCCCCACGTTCCATCATGCTACTCGTATTTCCATCCAATTCGATGAACCCGGTTGGATTACCCATTCGTGTGAGGCTGCACGGGAAGTTTACTCTGCGTTGGCAATGCCTTCGTGCAGGGAGTGCGCCCAAATTCATAGTCATCATGTGCCCTTCCACCGATGCCTAGGCCATTCATTTGGCGCGTCATTCGAATTCACCGGAGTAACTGCATCGTCTTCATTATGGACCCCACCGACATGACCCTACCCACAGTCGAAATACATTATGGCATGCCCAAACTCGGGCATACCTTGCTCTGTTGGAGATAGCTCAGGCCTACGATGTTCTAAGTAGTCTAGCTTCGTGAGACTTTTTCGAGGCACAAATTACATACTCCCTTTTCCTTTTCGTTAGCTTGCATATGCGGCACGTGCTTGCATGCAACATGGCTTTGCGGGGCCATGAAGTCGAGCCACACGACATCCGCAGGTCGATCCCGAGAGGCACGGCCAAATACAACGGACCTCCCACCGCAAATCCCGCCCCTTGGTCGCCCCTGCCTCAATCGTGGGCTCTTCCAGCACATGCAATGAGCAACCCAAGCATGAAGTTGAACGACATGCCACGAAGACGGGCACTGGGGGGTGTGGTCCATAAGCATGGAGATTGTCGAGCGCTCACCCGACATTCCAGCCCCCGAACCCGTCGAGGAGCTAGAACCACGAAACAATTTTGGCGGCTACTACACGTGCAATATCTAGCGATACTCAACATTGGGGGAGGGGGGGGGGGGGGGGGGGGGGGGGCTGCGGCTAACACACATTGTTGGGGGTATATGTCCATACATACAACGCAATGACTGTACATACAAGCAAGCAAAAAACATCGTCATTAGCGACTGGTAGCAAGTTACAACTACCATTCCAACACCAATTATGGGAGCTAACGAAAATGAAAAGGGAGCATGTAAGGTAATTTGTCCCTCGAAAAAGTCTCGCGAAGCTAGACTACTTAGGACATCGTAGGGCTGAGCTATCTCCGAAAAGAGCAAGCTATGCCCGAGTTTGGGTATGCCATAATGTATTTCGACTATGGGTAGGGTCATGTCGGTGGGGTCCATAATGAAGACGATGCAGTTACTCCGGTGAATTCGAATGACGCGCCAAATGAATAGCCTAGGCATCGGTGGAAGGGCACATGATGACTATGAATTTGGGCGCACTCCCTGCACGAAGGCATTGCCAACGCATAGTAAACTTCCCGTACAGCCTCTCACGAGTGGGTGATCCAACCGGGTTCATCGAATCGGATGGAAATACGAGTAGCATGATGGAACGTGGGGCGCCATAACAGCTCTTTGTAGTATATATAGTTCATCTTAAGGCAAACATCAAGAACCGTTGACACGGATATCTATGAATAAGCAACATGGCGACGCTACAGGGGTTGACGAGCTGGATAGGTTAGTCACTTTCCGTGTCCAACGTGTTCTCAAGCACAATGCAGTCACGCACCCCTCCTCTTCTTCAGCTTCATGATCGTATAATCTTTTGACCTCGACTTGCGCTTCAGGTCCTCGACCTCTCGCTTAGCAACCTCTGGCTCGGACCTCATGGCATCAGTGGCCTTGGCGGATAAAGCCGCACTCTTCCTGGCATGTGTATTTTCAAATCCATACCGAGCAGCCATCAACTGCCGCCTTTTCTCTACGCGCGTTACCATTCTTTGGCGCTTGCGCGCTTCATCTTTGAGACTTTGTTCGTGCCGCGCAGTCAAGTCTTCGACCACTTTTCCGACAGCCTCGGCCTGGGCCTCCTCGTGCTTCTTTCCCTGCACATCAATCAAGGCGGATAGCCCCTTCACCAGGAGAGCTGGGGACTCCTTCGACAAGTCTTCCTCCTCCTCCCAAGAATCCTCCGCGCTTGGACGTCCAGCCCATCTCACAAGCCACAGTCGAGAGTTTTGGCTCCCGTCTTTCTTCACATCCAGCAGCGCGGACGGCTTGAAGATGAACGTCTCTAGGTCATCTTGTGTCACAGGACTGAATCGCGAGCCTACGCACAGGAAGAAGATAGATCAGTGGCTGTGTTACTTTGGATTCAGGAAAAGTGCAACACCCTAGCTGATATTGCCTACTGCAACCGGTTGGCTTTGAATGTTGAATGGAGGGACACACGGATGTTAGACTCGTTTTATTTCGGAATAGGGACACTGACCAGTGTTGTTGGCTGGAACTCCGCCCTCGTTGTGTGGAGAGCTGTTGTCTCTCACAGCAACCTCTGAAAGGTGCTGCTGCTGCCTACGTGGCTTCTGAGGCGCTACCGGTGGTGTTGCTGGCAGGATCAAACCGTCGCCACTCGAAGCGCCACTACCATCTCTCATGAAGTTGGTTGCGGACGCAGGAACCACTGCCTCGCAAGGCACTCCGCTTGCAGCGCCTTCCGACTCGCTGTCTGAGTATAAGCAGGCGACCTTCCTTTTACGGAGTGGGCGTCCCGCCTTCCCCTCGTCCTCTGCCACTGTTGAACCATCGGGATGCACTGAAGAATCCGCGGCATGGGAACCGTCGCACTGTGCCTGAGATTCCTCTGACTCATCTTCGCTTTCCTCGACAGAGAAACAGGGAGTGCTTATTGACGCAGCATGCTGCGTCGGTGGCAGCACCAAATTCTCTGGCATGGGAAATTGAGGGTCGGTAGACTTGACGGTCAAGTCCACGTTGAGGATCTTACAGCAGTCTGCTACGTACTGGTCCAGAACGTCGTTGAATGCTATCTTGGCGGGAGTGTTGGTTTCCTTGGGTCTCATGGCCCTCATGCATTGCAGGCGATCATTCGGATTCAGGCCAAAGTGTTTCTTGACTTCTTCCTTTAAGAAACTGATGTCCACCACTTTTCTGAGCGTCACAATGATACTGAATGGCTTGTTGCGAACCCTGTCGCCTCCCATCTGATACGACAGGCCTAGGAGCAGGATGAAAACAAATGGAGAGCAGCAGAATCATACATCAGTCTCACACTTTTGCCTTGGGATGAGAAAAAGCAAGGATCATGGCTAATCACACAACGGCCGAGCTTTGCGGCCGGCCGCACCATCCTTCCAAATTTGGCTTCCAATATCGGGCCGATCATAAATCACCCTGTCCACCTCCGCCAAGCGATTGAAGCACACCGTCTCTGTGTCGACCAGCAATCCCTTTAATCAGCCGACCGTAGCTATATTGCCCCTTTGAATTGCAAAACTTTATTGAGAAGCTCACAAATAAGTCAAAGCAGGCAATGTCCAAGAACTACCACATGCTTGGTACACATGTGTGACCCCCATACCACCCTCGCCCATTTGACTGAACAAACATGATAGCGAGTTGCAGTGACTACTTGACGAAGTGATAAACAAATCTGCTCATCGGCAAGGTAAAGTGTTAATTCGAGATTGCGAGCTGCATGCCCGTGGGCGTTTTGGCCGATGCATACGACTGCGGGGTAGTGTAGTGTGTGCAAGCCGTGAACAATGCTGATCCCTTCCTCGGCGATGCCGTCACCTTTTGTTTGATCTTCCTCACGAGGGCTTATCATGAGGAGGAGCGACCCGCCGGTCATGGCTTTCACTTTTGGAGCCGCACCAGCCGTGAAGCCCCACACTGTGTGCGATTCAGAGTGCACAGTTTGCAGGTAGCACAGCTCCCATTAAAGTTCAAGCTGCAGCTGTTACAGGCATACGGGAAACCCGGGGAACAGGTGTATATGCCGTGCTCGGGATGTTAGAATTGACAATATCCAGGTACTTGGGTGTAGCGGAAATGAAGAAAACACGAGGTGCTCGACTTTCTCTCGTAGGCAGCAGCAGACGACACTGGTGCGCTAAAGGTAGCAGTGGCGATACCTGGTGTATTGAAGATGGCTGACTTTTCAGTCAAGGTCACGTCATTTCCGGGTTCACCTAGTTGGGCGAAAAGACACCCGATTACTTAGTGGTATTTGTCAGGATCGTCAAAAGCGGCAAGAATTTGCTACACAGTAGTTGAAGGCAATGGTAGAAACGCGGCAATGGCACGAGCGAGCCGCAAATGTTTTCTTTATCCTTGTAAGACGCGCGGGATATACTTCTATAGTGGCAGATAGCGCACTTACTCTCAAGCACATTTCTACAAGTCGGTTGTGTGAAAAAAAATTGTGGGTGGATCAAGACCAGCAGGGGTGTATAGTGTACCAAACTCGAAAGCTCGACACAATCCAGTTTCCATGTGTGACGAAACGAACAGATGCTCTTGCAAGTAAATGCACCTCACTTGTCGACTTGTCGTCTGCTGGGATACTTCGCGTACAAACCTTCGAGCTGACAAACCCGACGCCATACCGGTAATATTTCGCTTTCGTGCGCTTCGGTACGTACCAGTGGCTCAGCCGCTAAGACGTTCAGTGCTGAAGTCCAATTTCACCAGCTTCCCAGTTGTTTGTAAGATTTATAACAATTAAGCCGGCATACCGGCGGGCGCACTGCTAGGCTTACCTGTCGGGACGAAAAAAAGGGAACGCTTGCCCTCCATGACTTGTTAAAAGAATGGCAAGTACTGGTCTGGCTACTTGGCTTCTGTCCTGGGAAAGCAGGGCACCCAATATTGTGAGAGCGAAAGTAGGCGGGCCGGAAGCCAGCGGCTGATGCTCACTGTGTTTGTGGAGTGCTTGTCGCCGAAGTGATGTGTCGGCAGAGCCAAGGATTAGCTAGAGCCACCGTTGTGCCGAGGTCACTGCGCACCCATTTATTGTACTGTACGTACAGGTACCGGTATCTGTATCGTCATGTAACGCGAGAGTACGGTACGCGACCCGTACCAGATACGAAGTGGACAAATCGACGTCTATTAAAAAATGTCTTACAAGAAAAAGCAGTGGAGGCCACCAAGCAAAAAAGAAGAAAAGAGGAAAAAACCTAAGCCCGAGGAACAGGAAGGCATGCCACAGCGTCGGCACTGCCCTCCTGAAAAGCGTCGCGGAGATAGGAACCCAAAGTGCCATTAAGAGCAGCAGAAAGACGTTGCATGAATTCACGTCGCACATCCTCCCAAAAAGGCCGAAACAGACCAGAAGTAGATCGAAGAGCAAAATGTTGCATACGGACATCGACGTCTTTTGGAATTTGTCATTGCCCTCTTTTCTTCTTTTTGCTATGAGGTCTCCGCTGCTTTTTCTTTCATAATCCTTAAAAGAAAATTTTTATTTTGAAGTGCCCCGACCTTGCTCACGAAGCATTGACTTTGACATCAGCTCCCCAAGAGCAGAGACCGACACCAATCTGGTCAGACACATGACATCGATATATGTTATGTACGACATTAATATAGTAGTTACATCAAGCTGATAACTTACTTGTAGCTGAACTTGATTACATACCCAACAAGTTCTCAACTACCACACCCACACATGTCATGTCATGACACACACCAACTGCTACAATGACTAGACTTGAGGCAGAAGTGCATGGACACACACCTGTGGACATGCACTTGCGAAATAGATAAATTGACGCTCAACTCACCTTGTAATCCACTTCTTTCCTCACACTCATCAACCTCGCTTCCTTATCAAATCCCTCATCCCTTCTCTCACTCAAGCTGGTCAATGACTTTTGCGAGCACACACAAGTCATCTACTTAATTGTATGAGAGCAATAGGTTATGGGCCCTTGACACTGCTGAGTCTGCCGTCACCTCCACGCTCGCCTAATTTAATAAGCTGGTCTATTAGCTCCGTTGACTTCATTGCATCACCTTCCGGTCGATTGCAACCGCTTACACTACCGACATTCTTTCTTTTATTACGACTTACGATGCAGCTCCATATTTCTTCTCCGATCGACGACTCTTCCGTCCCCCATCCTCAAGCCGAAGGACTTTGACGACTTACGACCGCGTCGCGACAAGAACCCGTTTGGTATGCTTGTCTGGCTCGTTAAGCTTAAAACTAAAAGTCCAATCCCGACCTTGTTTTTTCGACATCTTTAACGCTCTCGACACGACTACCACCGAGTCTTGTCAAAATGAGCTACTTTACCTGCTCACCACCCTCGTCGAAGACGGAATTGCCGCTGCTCATGTTCTCAGCGCCTCCAAGATGCACGCTACTCGGCGTGGATACCATCCATGCAACCTTCGTTGATGCCCTTGCTGGGCTTACCCCGTTTGTTCTTCCCCCGGGGCTCGTCGAGTTTCAGATGTGCAAGCTCTTGTTGATGACGCTGTTCGTCGTGCGCTCTCTCCTCCTCAAAACTCCCTTCACGTGCCTTCTTCTCGTCCCCCGAATCGTTGGTAGCAATGCAACAACATTGAATACACCATTACTGATTGTCGCAAAGCCAACGGACTTTGTGCTCAACTAGGCGCTCTCAACTATGTCGCCCCTTCTCCAACCCCACCTCTTGTTGCCATTGCAAACCCTTCTGGCCCTGCCCCGCAAGCGTCCCCCCTCGTAGCCCGCTTACGCGACACAGCATGCCTTGCTGAGGTGCGGGATTGGGCACTCGTTTCTCCTATCGTTCCGATTTCTAAGCCACATTTCCCTTCCCTTCCATCCCCCATGGTAGCACCGACGTCTCCTCATCCCGCTCGTCTTCATGGTCTCTCCACCCTGTCGAGCAAATGGATTCCATCCATTTCCGTGCCCAGCGAGGCGTGGTTTGCGCCACAGCCCCCGTCCTCCGATTCCTCCTACGATGTCGTCGACGTGCGACAATAACGTCGGTATTCAACGACAATGAGTTTTTTCTAACCATTTTTTTTTTCTATAATTATCTCCATGCTCGGCGAATTCCAAAGTTTTTCGTGATGCTGTGGACGTTCTCCACATCTTTCTCGCGGAGGCTCCGTCCCACGGCTCTCTTGATGTCTCGACCCCCGCTGCGATCTCGCTCACCATCACTCTCTCTTCCATTCGGCATGTACAATCCGACTTAGCACCCCTTCATCGCCTCGACCCTCGTCGTGTAATTCTTTCTTTGCTCTTCTGCCCTCCACGGCATCATTCATGATCTCCTTGCCGCTGGTCACAAGGTCTCCTCTCTAACCCTTTGCGACACTGACCCGGTTGTTCGCATTAGTAATGCTTCCGAGCTCTAGGCGCGCCATGCCCTCTACCCGGCTCATCTGTTACCCTCTTCAATTGTTGACTGCTATGATCGCTTGCATCACGACATTACCACCATCACCCCTTGCAAGCTCTCTTTTGCATGCCCTTTCGACCTCGTTTTAACCTCACCCCCGACTCAATCGTTCTCTGCTCTCAACCTCTCCGGACAATGTCTGTGTGACCCTCGCTCTCAACCATTATATGCCTCCGCCTCCATCATTTGAATCCTCATCGATCTGCAGCCGACTAGCGTCAACTACGTCATCGAGAACATCCGTGGCGCCTCCCGCCATGGTGCCATTATTGATGCTCTAGGTCAACTTGTCCTTGCATGTGCTCACGAGCTTGGTTCCTCGGCGCGCCGAGACGCCATCTTATGGACGAATATTGCAGCCTCCGACTTCCTTCTTTCGCACTTTAGGCGCATGCAACGCGCGCCCACTTTCGCGGGTAACTTACTTCCAAAGTTTGTTTTCTCACCCCCTTGGTCGGCTCGAGCTGCCTTGCGTCACGGCGTCTTCCCGCGCTTTGTTTCCCGCTTTGGCAGTCACGCCTACCGCACGCGTTCTCCCTCTTCCAACTCAAAATTCCCGCTACACTCCCTGTACTTCCGCATCATTTCCGGCATTTACCCTAGGGCACGTTTTGCCAAAGATGTCAGCTTGCTTACAACTTGGCCAAAGGACGCCCACAGACATGGTCTGGGGGTCAATTAGCGCAGGATTATAGGGATGGGTGGGTGGGTTCGCGCGAAGCCTAGATTGGCTGAGCGCGAAAGCAGAGAGTGCCTAGGCTCGTGGCTAGCTACGGCTTATAAGGCACGGGCTAGCTAGAGCTGACCGTTGGGGAAGTCGTTGGTCGTTGGCTGTGTCTAACTGCTTGGGCAAGGTAGTTGCCCTGCAGGTGAGACGCGCCGATATTAACGGTAACAGTAACCGCTAGAGTTATTGTCCCGTACACATGATATTGGATATGCAAACCTCTAGATTCAAATCAATCTGACCATTTACCCTAGGGCACGTTTTGCCAGTAACCTAAAGCCAAAGGCTTGCACAGCCAGAATTAGTGTTGCGGGGGGGACGGAGAGAGCCAGCCGAAGAACCGCCAAGCAGCAGGTGTTGGGGTCATGGTTGGGTCAATATATTTTCCTTCAGTCACGGAGCTGTTCTTGGCCCAGCCACCCATAAATTTGATTACGGGGAGGGGCGCGCCGATGCAGCTGGCAGCGGACGCCGCGCCTTTCCGTAGGCTGTGCGGTGTCCATTTAAAGCCGGCGGGCGCGGACGAGTTGACTGTGAGGAGGGCGAGGGAGAGCCAGGTGGAGATGGTGGACGCGGCACCCCAATCGGCGGAGGGCTCTGAAGGTGAGAAACTCCAGAAGGCGAGCGGGGGTGGCTGTTGTAGAATTTAGTGCAGAAAATAGCGCGTTGTTCCGTGTAGTAGTCTATCAGGTTCGCCAGGACGGGGTTAGCGGCTACAGGGACAGCGATGACCAGTTTATCGCTGGCGTCGCGGCGTTGGTCCCCCTTAGACTTCCGCACGTAGAGGCAGATTTGCTGCGAAGGCTTGTCGACCACGAGGTCGCCGGTCTGGCAGCGGGCGCCGGTTTCGGCGCGGCAGAAAAACGTGTAATTGACGCACACCGCTAAACAGGCCCTGAAGCGTTGCATCTGGGGGAAGGCAGCAGGGGTCCACGCGAAAGTGTCGTGGAGGGTGTTGGCGTAGTGTAGGATGTCCAGGGCGACTTGTGCGGGTAGCGGGAGGCGAGCGGTGGTAGGTACCAGGCGGTGCTGTAGCATTTCGAGGCCACGGCGGGCGTCCGCCAACAGTTCGCCCACGGCGACAGGTTGGCGCCGGTGGTCACGGAAGAACTTGTTTATGGCGGAGAAGTAGGGTTGGAGTGAGCTTGCAGCGACCGTTCCGCGTAGGGCCAGCCAGGCCGTGTAACGGACCATTGTGGCGGGTGTGGCCTGTAGCGGGGCGATGTTTTCTTCTGCACAAAAAATAAAAAATTGTCTGATTGCGCTCTGGTAGCTCGTGTACGTCGAGGGCGCTAGCGAGTTGCTGAGTAGGGCAACCGCCGTAACCCCGAGTCTGTCCGATCCTAGGAGGTCTTGGAAAGTTTCAGCTAAATCGGTGGACCAGGGCGACTGTGCTGCTTCACGGCGTAAGCCGTAGCGCGGCGGTCCTGTACGCAGAGGGGGGACGTGCTGTACAGGCGCTTTTAATCGGTCCGGGCGTATCGCTCGGCCAATCGCACCGCGTCGGGTGTAGAGCCAAGAGGGGGTGTTAGCCGAAAGGCCACGATGCTCCACGCGGGTGGCCCGACCCCTTCGTGCTTGCCTAGCCTGCCTGGAAAGAACAGGTCGCGGGACGCTGGGAAGTGCACGGTCTCGGTGGCCAAGCGTGCGAACGCGTGGTACCACGTTTTGTTTCGCCAGAAGGGGGCGATAACGGTTGCCGCTGCTTGAGCTTGTTCGAGTTTTGCTGCCAGCGCCGGTAGGGCAGACCAAGGGGGGTTGCAGTAGTTGTTTTCGCACTTCCACGCCACGTCGGGGAGGTGTAGGCAGTCGATGTCCTCGCACAGGGGGTCGCGCCAGCGGGCATTGAAGCGTGGTAGCTGCGTGTTGAGCATCGAGGCGAAACGGTCGATAGTGTGCGGCCCCCACCGGCGTTGAAGGTAGGCGAAAACACGAGGGTTGAGCTGCCAGTCTTCGTAGTCCAGCTCCCGGCTTAGCGCGTCGGCCCATATGTTGGCCGCCGAGCGGATGTAGCGCGGCCGGATGTTGATGTCGTTGCTGTCGAGGAGGTACCATAGGCGACGGAGTTCGGCCATCATGGCGGGCGAGCGCGAGGTGAGCTTGGTGAGGGCGGCGACCACCGCCGTGTTGTCCTCGTGTAGGAGGACTTGTCGGCCTCGGAGTTGGGGTAGAAAAGATTCCACCGCGTGTCGCACCGCTCGAAGTTCCTTCCACGTAATGTGTTGTTGGCGGTCGGTAGCGCTCCAAAAGCCCCGGGCTTGATAGTTGGAGTCCTCGTTGAGAACGGCCCCCCAACCGTAGTCGCTCGAGTCGGCGTGGAGGTAGGCGGTCTCGATAGGCTTGTAGATGGACCGGCCGTTGTGTTGAGTGGGGACCGTGCGCCACCACTCGAGGTCTCGGCGTAGTTGGTGGGTGAGGCGGACGCGTCCGCCCCACCCAACCCGTGTGGCTAACACGTTGTGGAGCTCGCGCAAAAAGAAGCGCGCGGGGGCGATGGCGAGGTAGAGGAACTGCGCCTTTCCGGCGAAAGCCGCAAGTTGGCGAGTAGGTAGCCACCGGGCGTTTGACGCAGCTCGGCCGAGGAGGGATGAGGCTTGTTGCGCGAGCTGTTGGAGCTTTGCGGGGGGGGCGCGAAACATGCCGTGATGGAGGTCCACCGTTAAGCCCAAATGGTCGCCCACTTGGGTAGGTGTCCAAACGCCTTTCTTGGGGTTGCGTTCGAGGCCGAGGCTGTCGAGTAGGGCTTGAACGCGCTGTCGCAGTAGGAGGGCGTCCTCGTAGGAGTCGGCGAGGAAAAGGAAGTCGTCCATGTAGGGTAGGAGTCGAATTCCCCGCCACCGCGCGTTTCGGAGGAAGCGCTTGGTAGGGCGGCGACTGTGAGGGGAAGTAGCCGTTGGCACCGGCTGCGGGGGGCGACGAAGGTGGTTCGTGAACACTTGAGTTAGCTTGCAAAAGTAGTAAGCCGACCCCGACCAGCCCATGGGGAGGCATGCTAGGCGCCATAGCGTGCCGCGGTAGTTGACCGTGAAGAAGTCGCGGTCTTCCTCCCGGATGCCAAGGGTGTAGTACCCGTCGGCAAGGTCGAGGGAGACGAAGTAGTCGCCCGGCCGCGAGAGGTGACGTAGGTGTTTGAGCGTCTCGCACGTCATGGTGAAGGTTGAGCAATAACGGTTGAGTTCTCGAAGGTCGATAATCAAACGCCATTGGTTGCACCCGGGTTTTGGAACTAAAAACATCCGGGAAACGTAGCGAGGGTTGTCCGCCCGCTCCCAAGCTCCGCAGGCCTCGAAGCGGGGGAGCTCCGAGTTTAGAAACTCGAGTTGGGCCGGCGTCGCGTCGAGCATAGAGATGCCGTGGTTGAAGGGCTTGGGGCGTAGACCTTGCTTGAACTTTACGCGAACGCCATGGCGGATCCAGTTTAGGACTTGGCCGCTCGCTCCGATGCGCTCCCACTCCCGCCATCTTCGACGCACGCGGTGGCGCATGAAGGAAGACGTCGGGGAGCAGGAATCGGAGCGGCGGGCCACACCGTCATTTCTTGCTCGAGGGTTTAGCCGGGTCGGTCGGCTTGGGGGCGGGAGCGGCGCGTGCTGCGGCTGCTGCTGCTGCAGCGGCCTTGCGTTTGTCGGCGGCGGCTTTGCGGGCTCGCGCATCGGGGCCGGGAGGCTTGTCCGGTGTGACTTTCGCGAAGGCAGCTCCGGCGGCGGCCTTGCTGGCGGCGTGTAGGCTGACTTCCAGCGTGCGGTCGACGAACGCTTGGCGAAGCGCGTCCAATGTGCCGGAGACCGCGGCAGGGCGCGGTCGGCAAAAGCGCTCGTGGGCCAGCTCGGCAAAGACGCGGTCCGCATCTGTGCTCGTTTGTCCGCCCTTGGTGAGGCGGAGGAAGCCCAATCTAGTACGGGCGGCCTCCTCCGTCGCCATGTGGGTGCGATGACCCGCTCGGATGAGGGTAATCGCTGCCGCCTGCTCTGTCGGTAGAGGTGTGCCGTGCGACAGCGTGTCCAGAGCCTCGCCAATTGCCGCGTTGGCGCAGCTGTCGAAGAAGGCATAGCACCCGATGTGTAGGTACTCGTCGTAGGCTGCCTGGGTGCGTTTGTCGCTTAGAGAGCGGGCGGTGTCGTCCGTGAGTGTCCACAGACGTGGCTCGTCAACGTCGCGAGGGGGACGTTCGAGGCCGGGTGGGATGACTTCGCCGTAGTAGGTGAAGTCGACGAATTCGGCCGCGGAGGGGTCGGGTTCGTCGTCAAGCAGGTCGATCGGTGGCACAGGGGCCTCCTTGCCACCCTCCGTCGCTGTGGTCGCGTCGGTGGGAATGGACTGCTGTTGATCAGTAGTAGCAGGTGTGGCTGTCGGCTGTCGAAGCTGAGCGAGTAAGGCAGCGTTAGCCGCCAAAAACTGCTCAGTAATGCGTTGTTCCGATGCCAAAACTGCCGTACGAATCTGTTCGGCTGTGCGTTGTTCGAGTGTGGTAGCGTGAGGGTCGACCGCTGCGGCGGATGTAGACTGCTCATGCTGCATAGTGGGGAACTGCGTAGCTGAACGAGGGGAAGTGTCGCGTGACGCTCGAGTGCGCATGGGACGAAAGGTAAAACTGACACCCTGCTCGACTACTAGAGTCGAGACTGCATTCGCGCGAAGCCTAGATTGGCTGAGCGCGAAAGCAGAGAGTGCCTAGGCTCGTGGCTAGCTACGGCTTATAAGGCACGGGCTAGCTAGAGCTGACCGTTGGGGAAGTCGTTGGTCGTTGGCTGTGTCTAACTGCTTGGGCAAGGTAGTTGCCCTGCAGGTGAGACGCGCCGATATTAACGGTAACAGTAACCGCTAGAGTTACTGTCCCGTACACATGATATTGGATATGCAAACCTCTAGATTCAAATCAATCTGACCATAATTCCGCAAAAATATGCACTTATGCACAATTGTTATAAATGCCTGCTAGCACAATTCCGCATTTCCGGCATAATTCCTCGCACTTCCTCTTGTCATGCCGAATTTTGCAAAATTCCGCACTTCCGGCACAATTATTTCCGTTATGCCGGAAGGTCGGATCTTTGGTAACATCTTTTCTAAAGATGAGATATATTTCTTATTTATTGCGGCCACAAGGATTATGTGCAACTGCTGCTGTCGCTTCCGACGAGAGGTGCAGCTTCAGAGCCCCTGCCCCGCCGTACAGGTACAGGAGTCTGCGGCCCACTACTCCGCAAGCCGCCAGGGCTGCGGTATCGTACAGCTACAACAACGACGTCAGGCCAGGCATAGCATGTTGGGCGTAGGCATCCATCCTATACGCATCCTATTATCAGCGAGGGGTCTTCGTGTGCGCTAGCCAGCTGAGTTGCGCCATGGACAAGTACCGATTGCACGGCATCATCGGGTGAGAGCGCCGGCACGACGAATGCGGGCGGGCGTGTTCGGACATACGAGTGTACTCCACTAACGGGACAGTGACAGGGCGGAGGCGTGGCCGACCCTGTCCAGTCAATTTGTGGTTCGAAGTGGATAGCGGTGTGTGCGGTATCGATGGGCGTGTCGATGGGGGTTTTCTGGTCGGGGAGCCAGCTCGTTTAGGTCGGTTTGTACCTCGAATAGGGCTCGGCATGTCTACGGAGTGGTCCATAGCAATGGATTATGGAGCCGTCGGCGTCGCATACACTCGCAATTTTTACAGACTCGTCAAAGTTGTGTGTAACATTTCCGAGAGAAAGCGCCAGATATCAGGGGAGTGTGGGGTTCACGGGTGCGTATGGTTTCCGAGGTGGCGAGGTTTCACGGGATATTATGATTTTTGCGGCTGTTAACACTGTGGCGTTGTGCTCAGGCAAGGGCAGTATGGAACTGCACACAAGGTGGAGAGCCTGGCGGACCACAAGCTATACTGCATGAAGCGCATACCCATGTCCAAAAAGGTCTGCACCCCAAAAAATGTTTGAAGAACGTGGGTGGATTATTTTCTTTGGCGGGTGGACTGTGTTCATGAACGATGCTGACCGTTGCACCAGGCATGAGCTTACGGCACTGGGATTGCTTTGAATGATTACAGGACGATGCTGACGGTGCCATGCGTGAGGCGCACCTGCTTTCTACGCTGAACCATCCCAATGTGCTGGGCTACCATGAGAGCTTCCTTCACGACGGGTCACTCTGCATTGTCACGCACTTCTGCGAGGAGGGGGACCTGTTCACCCTCATCAGGTAGCCCATCCCCTCACGTACTTCCTTCATATTGTGGCTAGGCGCCTGATTTAACGAAGAGTAGGCAAATGAACGCTTTACAGTCTAGTCCTCCTGACTCCCTTACATATCAGAATAGTGTCCTGTCAGGAAGAAGGGGGTATTGAACATGCCCCATGTAGGAGCGCACCCATCAGCACTGCCTTACTCAACGACTGCAGTGCTCTGACGTTGGCCGGCTTTGTGTCTCTGTGTCAGAAATCGTGCGAAGAAGAAGCATTATTTTTCGGAAGAGGAGATTGTGGACATGTTTCTGCAGGTTGCAATGGGGCTGCACCACATTCACACCAAGCGCGTGCTGCACAGGGACCTTAAAACGCAAAACATCTTTGTTGCAAGGGGTGGCATCCTGAAGCTCGGCGACTTTGGCATCTCAAAGGTCACATCCGGCGCCCACTCATGCATCCCTATTTCACAACTCCCGCCGATAAAGTTTAACAGTTACGGCAACATCAGTGCCACCTGACACTTTGCTGTGCAGGTGCTAGAGAAAACGGATGAATTTGCAACCACGGTGACAGGAACTCCATACTACATGGTGAGCCTATTTTGCCTAGCACTTTGAGAATAGCCAAGAGAGTTCTCGCCCGCTGTTGATGTGGCCCTGCTGTACCATCACCATGTTCCCTGACATACAGTTCAAAGCACTCAATGCCAGTAGCAACTATCCTTTTCAGTTCTGGTAGCCATCTTGCTGCTGCTGGTGGTGCTGCTGTCGTCTTCACACTGAGATGCATCACAACAGGCACCCGAAATCTGCAAAAACGAGCCCTACAGCCTGAAGTCTGACATCTGGAGTCTGGGCTGCGTGCTGTATGAGCTTTGCACTCTGAAGCACGCCTTTGCGGCGGACAGCTTGCTCAGTCTTGTGTACCAGATTGTCAAAGGGAACTTCCCGCCCATCCCGCAGGTTACACCCCATCCAACCCTACCCTCCTCATCTCTCACCCCAACACACTCTTACGGGTGCTCCCAGCCACCGAATGAGCTACAGCAGTGTGTGAGGGTCTCACAACCTGCTGTCCCGGAACCCACAGGACCAGTTCTCCTCTGATCTATCGAACTTGGTGCAAATGCTGCTCGCAAAAGATTCCCAAATGCGCCCAACTTTGCAGGTACGGCTTACACCCACACTTTTGTTGTGTTTTTCGCGACTCCCTGGTCCGGAGTGATGGGCACTAAGGTCTGTAAATCGCGTTGCCTCTCAGGATGTGTTTGATTTGCCATTTGTGGAACAGCATAAGGTGGGGCGGCCTTGAATTGCTAGCACGGCTGTTCTATTCTTGCCTCAGTGTGTATACGGTTGCAGTATCCACCGTCTCCCCCTCGTTTCTTCTCTCCTTTCCAAACGCTGTGTTCGTTTCTTTTCCTGTGCAGCAACGGTTCATGCGCAGTCAGCGTCGGTTGAATGCAGCGGGGAAGGACAACGGGGGCAAAGCGAAGCACCGCATCGCGGACGCGCAGCACTACATGGGCGGTGCGCCGGTGACCAACCCATCGGTCCATGGGCTGCAGGAGCAGGAGCGCGCGCTGACACCGCGCGAAAAGCTCCGCCTTCGGAAACAACAGCAGGCAGACCAGCGTGCGATGGAGCTTAAGGTGGCTAACATCAACATGAACCCACACAGAGAGGTACGCTGCACCCCGCTACACCTAGACCTGCACCCCACCCCCCCCCCCCCTCTGCATGCAGTGTCACGGGAACGGCAGTGGGCTGGGTGTGTAATCCTGGGTTTTGGGAAGCTCACTGCCTGACGCCGCATTCGTGGGTCAATTATCAGCTGACTCAACAGGAGATTAAAGACCGCAAGTCGCAAATGATCCGTGGCAGCACCTTCGGCTCCGCACCCCGCCCCTCGAGCGCGCGCAGTCAAAGGCCAGGCAGCTCATCAGGGCAGCCCGCGTACGGGAGCGGCGCATACGGTGACAGCACGGTACTGATGGGGTCAGTGGCACAGGGTGCTGGTGAGACAGGTGCGTATGGGGTCGGCCCCGGTGGCTTCTCCGGCGGCCCTGGTGGCTACTCTGGATACGACAACGTCAATATGGGCACCGTCAACCTGGCGGGCACGGAGCGCTCGCAGTACGCCACCGGCCCCTTCGACCCCACGGGCGCGAGCGTGCTGATGGGGAGTGTGGTGGATGGGCGGGAGGAATCCGGGAGGCCTGGATCGGGAGGCTCTAACTTCCAGTATGGTATTGACATGCGGGCACCTTCCACGTACGTTCCCCTCTGTCTATGTACAAACGCATATACACGCGCGCGCATGCACATGAACATGTGGATAATGTACACCGGACACACACACACACACACACACACACACACACACACACACACACACACACACCAGAACCACCCCACGAGCACACCCACACACCAGCACCACCCCGCAAACACACACACACATACACACGTACACACACCACCACCACCCCACAAACATACACACAAACACCACCACACCCAAAACACACACCACCACCCCACAAACACATACACACACGCACACACATACACACACACACACCACCACCACCACCACCACCACCACCACCGCCACCCACGATCGACGCAGAAACTGACAAATGATCACATTTTTGCCCAGCTAAAAGTACACTCTCTCTTATCCTTGCAGAATTCCTCGCATTGCCCTCTACACGCCCTTACTCACACACAGGCACACACGCACATACAGACACACGCGATCTCAATCGCAAACAAGGTCAATCTTACTCTTTTCATACGCGCACCTGTACTGACTCCGGAGAAGCGAAACTGACTTAGCAGCTCTCACACACATACATACAGACATACACAGAAATGCGTACGCGCATACGTATGCACGTACACTGTTACACACCTGATGATACATAGTTGTGAGCACATTGACAGTGATATGGTGAGCATTCTCTCTCATACGTGCTATTTATCTCACGCGGACACATACACATATGCACATTTGTTGTCATAATTGCTGGACATGTTGCCTGCATGGATTTCTATGGTTTGCAAGGCCATCATATGCACGAGCAAAGAGGTGTATCTGACACGGGATGCTTGAACTGCCCCCACAGACCATTGCACTTCCCAAGCTCTCCCGGGAATCACGACTCAAGGCCCGCGGTCTCCAATCAAGAGCTTACCGCGAGGAAGACGTCCCGTCTGGTGGGCGACAGCGCAACAGGGACACCCGCGCCGCCCTCCCGCCCATCATCATCCGCCAGCCACATCGGCCCGGTGGAGGTGGGCGGCTTTCGCTTTGGTGTTGAGCCCCCGGCCCCCGCCACCCCCAGCCACGCACCAGAGCCCGCAGTTAGATCGCCACAGCAACCGGCAGCCACCGCTCTGCCTCCATCCCCTGCACAAGTTCGCGTACCACCGAAAGCGGTGAGTGCCGTCATTAGACAACCCTGCGTCCACCACTTTCACCTCTTGTCTAACCCTCAATCCATCCCGCCTGCATTGCAGCTGCGAGACGGAGTCACTGTCATTATCTTTGGTGTCGTGATTATTTCGGTGCGGTGATGTGTGTTCCAACACAGAGCTTGCGGCGCCACGAGTTCAGCAGTGAGGACGACAGCGATGAGATCGATGACGAGGTAGATGACTCTGCGGATGAGTACAGCGACGACTTTGAGGATTACTCGGACGATTTTGAGGAGGACGAGTCGGAGAGCGAGCATGCGCAGCGAAGGCAGATTGGGACGCCGGGCACGCCGCAGGTGCAGTCCGAGCGGGAGGCCATGATGCGCAACTTGCGCCGGATGAACGCGAGCCAGGAGGACACGCCGCCGGGCAGCACGCTGGAGGAGACGGTGTCCTCAAAGGTACGTAACACCAAGCTGGACCAGCTCCGCGCTCGCTGCCAGGCCGCCTTGGGGCGTGACTACCAGGAAGTGTATCAGTACCTGCGTCACGCGAGGGAGTCATTTGGCTACGGGGTATGTCGCCCTTCGCCACCCAACACTGCGTAGATTGCTCTATTTCGCTGTGAATGGCTGCGCGTGTGTGGGTGTGCTTGTTGACCGTTGGGTACAGTGGGGCTTGGCCTCCTACTGGGTTGCTGACTGTCTCATTACATTTTCAACAGGATGATGAGAAGCTGAAAATGAAGCTTATCGAGATGGTTGGGAGGCGTAAACTGGCGGCTTGCTTTGAGTGCGACCAGCTCGTGTTTCAGGAGCTACTGCAACAGTAACACCGCTCGAGTGACAGCTGTGTTTAGGTGACGGTGCTGCTCCCGTGGTAGTGCTCATGATGTGTCGCACAACAATTAATTGAGTGGAGCTCACTCGCCCTCATTCACAGCCCAATGATTGTAAAAGGAAACAAAGTATTGTGACTGCTATGCACCATTCCTCACCAACAGACGGCGCTTTGCAGCTTCGCATTTGTGCCATGGTGATGGTGATGTTACCGTGATACTGCTACTATGGTGAGTCTGCCTAAAACTGGTTCGGAAAGTCAAACGTTTCGAAAGACGGTGTGACAGCCGTCCGTGCGTATTAATTTACAGCGGGAGTTACGCATGGCACTGTAGGACGGCACACGGCTCTGTGGGGTAGACGGATCGAGTGTAATGCAGCTGTTCAGCCGAATCTTGCCTGAGCCATTTGTTGGGTGCATCGGCACGCCGCGTTAGATTCTCTCGCCGACCAGAAACAACATCACTGTGCGGGCAGGTGCGCTCCTGGTGACCTCCGGCGACGGATGTGGCTGCGAGCAGCTTCACAGGTGTGAAAGAGTGCGTGGCAAAGGCCTTCCTGAGCCCAGGAGAAATATGTTGCCTGCCCATCTCCTGCGCTTGACTCGCCAGCCAACAGTCAGCAGCAGAAAGGAGGCTAGGCACCTCAAACCCGACCTCTGCAAACGCCCATAGCAACCGCACCAGCCCATAGCTGCTGAGCTGGTGGACGGTGCGCACGGCATGCTCCTCGATCGCCCCAAAGAGAGACGCCCCGTCGTGACCCACGCGAGCCATGGCTGACACGGTCCGCGCAAGATCTGTGGCCGCAAGGGACGACACGCCGCGCAGCATCACCTCCCGCTGCAGCGCCTCAAACACGGTGGGCGCCTCGTAGCCCTGCGCTGCAAACGCCTCAGCCACCATGGCGAGCTCCACGTGCATGAAGGAGCGAGGGGAGGCGAGCACACGACGGGCAACCGCCTCTAGCAGCTCGGGCGTGTCATGCTTAAGGTTGGCACACGCTGAGGCCGCTTTTACAAGCCACTGCGTGCCGACTGCCCCCTCCGCCTCAGCCAGGCTTACGGACACCATGTCCAGCATGCGAGGGGGGAGATACCCGGCATGCCCACACGCCCATGCAGCTGTGGATAGCTCAGCAGCCGACAGCGCAGCAGCCTTTCGCTCCACTTGGGTCGTCAGAACTGAAAAAACACCGACCTGTGAGGGGTCCAAGATGGCGTAGCCCCACAGGGAAGCAGCGAGCGAGGGCCCAGTGAATTCCGGCGCCGACTCCATTATCCGAGTGTGCAAAATTGTCAGCAGCTTCGACCTGCAGGTGTGCCCCATCTTAGCGAGCGCCCACACCGTGTTCCCGATATCCTGCGGTGTGAGTTCACCCGAAAGGGAAGCCGCTCTCTTCTCCAGAGCATTTAACAGCCTACGCGAGCTGTACCCCGACCTACCACACCCCCACAGCACCTGTGCAACCTGCCCCCCGCTCAGCTTAGGAGCCTGCACCAACAGCTGCGCCTCCACCGCTTGAATGATGCCTCGCCGCTTGGCCTGGCCTGCGCCCCAGACCAGCGTGGCTAACTCCCCAGGGCGAAATGTCAGGTTTGCAGCCTGCTTCTCAATCGCCGCACACATATCGTCCATTCCTTGACCGGCATGTCCAACCTTGGCACAGCCATACAAGAGCTCCACAACCTCCCGCGAGCTGTACTGCCTCATCTCTCCTGCCGCTTTTTCACATAATTTGTGAAACAAGGGTGTGTGGGTGTGTCCGGAGCTACCCAAGGCAGAGACCATCGCAGCTGCTTCCCTCGGCGAAAAGCGGATAGAGTGAAAGACAGCTTGCTCAGCCATTGCCGCAAAAAAGGGACTGTCCGACATGCCGACCGTAGCAAGCGCACGTAAAGTCTTTGACAGTTCAGCAGGGCCAAACTCTGCGGACCTCCTCAAAGCATGGTCCCCCAAAGCATGCAGCAACCCCTGCTGCTCACTCCCTTGCCCGGCCATTGTGATAGCAGAGGCGGTGGTGGCGATGTCCGTGGCATTCAAGCTGTGCACACCGCTGTGCAAAGCATCAAACAGACTGCGCATAGCCTCGCCTTGCGGGCTGCACTTGGCGTAGGCCCACGCCGTCCTACTGAGATCGGACGGCTTGAAAAGGTGCGCTAGTGTGATCACGCGTGGGGTGAGCGCAGCAAAGAGGTCTGGAGAGCCACAGCCAGCGCGCGCACATGCCCAGGTGAGACGACAGATGTCAAACGCCGCCAATGTATCACTCGACACATTAATGGCTCCTCCCTTCAGCATGGTTCCCGCCCGGTGGGCCAACTCCGGTGTCATGCATCCCAGCGACGAGAGCGAGGCCATGGAGAGTGCGAGGGTGTGCAAGGAGTGGTCGTGCATGCGAAGTGACAACTGTTGGCTCAGCAGGGAAAGAGACTCTGCTATCTCTGGCACTCTCATCCGCCCAGCCTTCATCCGCCCTGACAGCTCAGTCAGCGCGCGTTGCGTATCCTCTGCCCCAAACGCGAAATGATGATGCATGACCGTGCTCAGCAGCTCCTCATTCCCGAGACCCCTCCCTATGCCTTTTCCCAGTGTTGCCTTGGGAGAAGGACCACCAGGCAGCGCGCTGAAACCACCCAACTCACGTCGTTTGTGTGGTCTGTCGCTGTGTGACAGAGCATTTCGCACATTTCCCCGCTGAAGTGGGCGGTCCAGGCGTGGCGGGTCGGCCTCCTTGGGTTGTTGCTGCAGCGCCTCATCACTCTCCAGCTGGTCAGCTGGCTCGGGCTGGGTCTGCAGAGTGGAGTGCTGCCGGCGGAAGACGCCACCCTTGTGCCAGAGTCCTGAGCCCAGGGTGTAGCCCGCGCAGGAGGGAAGCAGCACGGCGCAGGTAAGGGCGGTGGTGGCGGAGGCGGGGCTGAGCGAGAGCGACCCTGAGGCGGACTGTAGGGACAGCCTAGAGCCGGACAGTAGGTGTCGTGCCGCTGAATAGAGGGAAACCATGCCGAATTCTGGATTGGAGCGCTTACAGTCCCATCGGGAGCCCCTGCGTGAGGTGGTGGCCGTCTGACGGGGGAGAGAAGCGAGTGAAGAGCTGTAATTTACTATTCTGTAATCAAGTCACTGGTATGCTCTTGGGGTGGACTGCTTGCGCTAGGATGACCGCCAGTGGAAGCAGACAACGGCACGCGGGGACGACTTCTCAAGGGAAGTACTCACGAAAGAGTCCAGCCAACGTGCCACCTGTTACGAACAGTGTGTTACGCGATCAGCAGGTGTGTCTGTGTTTAGTATGGACAGCTACCGACTACCGAGTTCCGGAACCCTGCTGCGCCATCACAAATACCCCCCTCTGCAGCTTGCGGTGAACTTCCAGGGTGAGGTCCTTGAGATACAACACCGCAACAGAATAAATCAAATCGCCCCCTCTCAATCCTGCCCCGCTACACTCCTGATTACCCAGGGCAGGGGCTACAGGTGACTAACTTACTTGACGGTTCGAGGTGCCCAGCACACCTGCCACCTTAGTTAGTGGCGGGAACCCTACTCACCCGGCGAAATTGCTTGGCAGCTTAAGATATCATGTTTTGCGGATGGTGGCAAAATTCACCTAAGAACCGGCACCTTCCAAGTAGGTCTACATAAAGTACTGAGTATTATTGCGGATTACCGCCAATAATATGGATGAGTGACCGCCAATCGCTAAATTCATACAGGTAGCGATGTGATGATCGATGACGAGTACTACTACGGGGGAAGTCGTGACAACAATATATTATTACGTAATATGTTATGTAACATACCTACTGTGGTACGTAGCAGCAGTCGTACGTGCGATCTAATATACTATTGTAGTTGTGCGATGAGTATGTCGTGAAGCTGTACGTTTTGAACTTCTGCTCTCATGCACTCGTCGTGCTTGCAAAACGCCGCATGTAGAGGGGGCATGTGCGAGCTTCCCTGCCAGTCCCATGACCCATATGCCGGGGACGCAGAAAAAATAGAAAGAACAAAATGGGTATGGTGGCGCGTTTTTCATCAGTCCATCAAGGTTGCGTTCTCGAGGCCATGTTCTTCGCAATAGTTGCCTCCCGGGTATACAAACAGTTGGCTGCGATTGCCCCGAACGAATCCGTTGTCTGCGGTTATTTTGATGATGGTCACTTCATGGGACCCCTTGCGTCTCTCGTGGCTATTGGCGACGCCATGCCCGAGGCGTATGCTAGCGTTGGCCTCACAATAACCATCCGCAAAAACTGTTTGTATTCCCCTTTGGGTGTCGGTGATGCTTTCGATAACTTACCCGACGGCCACATCATGCGGGGAGTAAATGTCTCCACGGAAGGGACGAAAGTATTGGGGGGGGCAATGGGTACATCCGGTTTTGCTCGAGACTTGTTCGAAACGGCCTTAAGTAAGTATGACGCCTACGGCGAACGTCTAAGGGGTCTAGCGGCTCACCGGCACTCTCACACTGCGCTTCGTATCCATCAACATTGCAACCGCCGCTTCGGACACTTTGCCCGTACATTCCCCCGAGGTCTTGGCATGGGCGAGGGCTACGGTGACACCGTCGTAACCTTCCTCGAGCGCGCTGACAATACCACCCTAGATGTGGCGGCTGAGATATTGGGCCTTCCCGCAGCTAGCCTACCCCGCAACACTCGCTCCGAAATGTCTCTTCCCATACGTTTCGGAGGCATGGTGGTGGGGGATTTGGTTGCCTTGGCGGATGCGGCCCGTGTCGGAGCGGCCGGTTTGGCATTTGGCTCAGCTATCCGTTTCCTTACAGCACAAGATGCTCGCGTGCGCGGGGATTCCCAAGACAAAGTTCCGATGGAGCCGACCATGAATGGACGGTTAGCGACTGCTATGACCACAACGGTGTCCCGAAGGCATGGTACACCGGACGGAGACGAGGGCGACAACGAACCCATGTGGTCGTTAGAACTCGCTTCGTCGTGGGCGCGCTTAGATGCTGCGTGCGGTTCTCACGCTCTCGCCGAGTCTGAACCGTTGATAACCACAACCTTAGCGATGCTCCCCCTGCAACGTCCAACGGTGGCTCGCGCAGCCTGCGTAGCCGAAGCCCGATCAAACAACGAGTAGATTGCTCGGTCCCTGGATGGCCTACTCTCGCTCGTACCCCTTTTTGCGTTTGCCACGGACATTTTTCCAAAGCTACAAGCCGACATCAGTGCGCGCATCAACTTGCTTCGCTTTGCGAAGCTCGCTCCCACGTTTTCCAACCGCGCTCAGCCGGAGCCTAGGTGATTTGTATCTCGTCTCGGCCACGGCGCCCTTGCGTTTTTGGCTTCGGACCCGCCTACTTCGAGTCGCGTGGGCGAGCTCCGTGACAAGTTCCATGAGCACTACGACGCAGTTTTCCGCGTCGCGGTGTGTCGCATCTTCGGCAGTTCGGCCTACCCTTATCCCGCATCCTCTCTACTCTACGCTCCCCCATTGCTTGTGCTTCTTGCCATCTCTCGGTTCAAGCTGTGCGGGGTGCGTTCTCGTCGGCGGGTGTTGACATGTCGGACGATGCGTGGGCCACTTCTTTTGCGGACCATTTGGCTCGTTGCGGCGGAGATGCTTCGGTCCACCCCGCCCGCTCACTCATGGTTAGTGACGGCCCTTGCCGAAATCATCTCCGAGGTTCGTGGCGCACTCGGGGTCAGCGTCGAGGTTCTCACAGATCCCACGATGTTAGTTCAACTCCCCGACGGCAACGACGGTCTCCCCGCGGATGTGGGTGTCTTGCACTGTCACGGCATCCGAGGCTCAAAACTTGCCCTTGATGCCGTGGTTTCCGGTTTGTTCGGCGGTTCTAGCCCCCCGTCACCCGAAGTCGCTCTCCGGCATGCTGAGAAGACCAAGTGTCCAAGTTCGAGAAGCACTCGGAGGGGGTGAGGAGTCGCCCCGACATCCGTTTCATTCCATGTGCAGTCACGGAATTTGGTACTCTCGGCGGCCACGCCACGGCTTTTTTGACGGAGCTAGCCAAGGAGGCTGCCGCATCCAAAGGGATGCATGTGGGCAAGTTGTTGGCCTCCTGGCGTCGAAAGGTCTCTCTCGCCGTCCATGTTGCTCATGCGGACAACGTCTTGCGTGGTTTGTCCGCCGCCGTAGACGGCGTGGAGGCCGCCTCTTCCTCGGCTGGGGTGCCTTCTCCTGCCACGGCGCTCTTCACCCGCGCCATGGGCCGCAAGCGTCCCCGTGCTTCCTCGAGCGGCGCGTGAGGCGCCGCTTATCGCCTCCACGTGTTGCATTCTCGGCGTGGCCTAGGAGTTTCCTTAGTTTAATCTTCTAGGTTTGTGCACAATATAGTGCTTTCCTTTTGCCGTGCTTTGGATTCCGTGATCCTCTTGTCACTCTTGCCCTCTTGTTTCCCCTCCCACTTTCCCTGTCCGTGCCCATCTTGTTCTTCTTGTAACCAATCTCTGGTGGCGCTGTTGATACACTGACAGACTACTGCGCGCGTAGCGGCTGTCAATTTAGGGTTTAGGGTACCACAGGTACACTCTGGTTTGTGTGTGCTGTGGCGGGGGCGTGATGCTTTTATCCGCCTCGATCCGGCCCGCAACGGCTCTCGCGACAGCCTGACCTGCATCACATCGACCTGGCTAAAGATATGACATCAGCACTCTAATTGGAAAGGTTCGCGGGCAAGTAGGTACTAGAAGCGGCGACCTTCGCTGGTTACCCGGAAGATTTTACCTCTAGAGCAGCACGCTAACGTACTTCAAATTCTGTACGGACAACGGACGCCCACCGTCCGTCACACAGCTGGCAGTCGTCAAGCCCCGCCGACAACTCGCGCCATCACACCCATCAGACCACCTCCCTTATAATCCAGCTTCTCAATACTACACGCGCAACAATGCTGTATCAATTTGCCATTCCTAGCTCCCTGGCCTCACTGCCAACTCAAGCAGTTGGCACTACGGGGCGAAAAACAGAGGTGCGACCTCCGATTCGCTTTCTTTCGGAAAACGCCGCGTCCGTGCCTCCTGCTCACCCACCCCCACCTCTCCCTTCTCTGATGTTCCTCTTACTCCACGAGTGTTGTTGTACCTTTCGTCTCGCGACACTTTGCGGCCATTTAAAATGCTGAGTGATGAGACGGCATTTGTTTCCATCATACCTGCTGTTGTATTAAGCTCCCATCTCGAACCGGCAACCGACGCACTCGTTCACCGTTTTTTTTTTTCAGAAACTGAAATTCCTTCCATTCTCTTCCCCAGGCTGGCTTACGTTCCGTGCACGCGTTTCCACGCACTCGGTCCACGGGAAGTACGTGAACACCCGCTGCTTATCAATTTGGCTTATTATAGCCCTTGCTGACGGCCTACCTTCATCGTCGCGTTTCCATGATCGATCCGCGTCTGTTCTTTACTTTTTTTTTTTAGAGACTTTCCGCGCGGCACGGCCAGCTGGGCGGGAGGCGCTGACGTCGGCGGCGGCAGGCAAAAGCGGCACCGATGGGAACGTGATCGACCGACCCACAACCCTCCCCGGAATGGACGTCAAGTAGGTGCTCCCGCCTCGTGCTATGTTTAGTCGTTTTTCAGGTTGTCCTCCTCGAGGCGCCGCACGTGCTGCCGGGGTGGCAGTTTGATAGGCAGCCTGACGCTGGTGATCTCCAAGCCTGGGTGTGACCGAGCTGTGGTGGCGTCGCGGAACAGGAAGCAGTCCTCCAAGAAGCGGCCTCCGATGTATAAGTTGCTGCTGCACAATGACAACAACAATCGACGGGAGTATGTTGTGAAGGTGCTGCTCAAGGTTGTGGACGGGCTGACCATGGACGACGCCATCAATGTGATGCAGGTCAGTGCCGCCGCCTATACCTTTTATATTGCAGCATGACTCCACCCCATATACACTCCACCCTATGTACTTACCTGGGCACCTGTGTGGGCTCATCTCAACCGCGGCTGTGCTGCTTGGTTGCATGGGTGCGTGGATGGATTGGCAGGAAGCGCATCTGAATGGGTTGGCCTTAGTGATCTCATGCGCCCAGAGCATGGCCGAGGAGTACTGCAACGGGCTGCGAGGCAATGGCCTGGTTGCCACCATTGAGCCCGACGCCTGATGTGTGCCACATTGGCAGACCATGTCTGATCTTCATAGCCTTCACTCTCATCGTATAGCTCATATGATGCGCCGCATGGCAGGAGCAGAACATCGTGCATTCAGGTGTCGGAAGGCCACAGCAGGCATGTGTGTTTGTGTGAGCCCAGCATCCCCGACGCGACGCACGTCATGAACGTCATCGTGGGGCTGGTCGTACGGTGGTTGCGGGATGTGGTCTCGCATATGTTAATGTAGATGTCAAAGTAGGCTAGCCATATTTCAGAAATGATCTTCCATATGTCGGATATTTTCTCTGACATGCTCACAACTTTTGAACGATAGAACTTTTCATTAGGCTCCCAATGTCACACCGGCACGCACACACACACACACACACACACACACACACACAGGTTTTGGCATGAAATATCTGATGGACTCTACACTGTCATGTTTGCGGGGAAGGGATCTCTCCCTATCGTGTCATTTACTTCTTTTTAGAATATCGAGCAGAGTTGAGAGTCACTATATCCGAGACCTTTTTCGTGTGCAAGGCCATATCCTATTCACAACAAGCTCAAGTAAATTATTATCATGCGACTACATTAAATGTTTACCTCAGACGAATGTTGTGTCGTGCCACCCAGTCAGATTCTTCCAAGGCTCCACATTTCAGCCCCTATCCCCCCATCGAGAGATATTACCGCTCAATATGTGCTTTTAATTAGCGTGGCCTATTCAATTCAAATGCCACTGGTTTTGTCTCTGTAAATCATGACATGATATTGCAAAAGATATCTCATTGACAAAGTGTCCGACCACGGAATCTCCAATCTTTCTGTGGATATGCCGTTGCTCCGTCAGAAAGATGGAATCTACACTTGATCTCAGCCTCAATCGACAACGGCGGCTGTCACTACCATCATAGTTCTCTGTGGGTGACAAAGGATGTGTTTGCCCCCCTCAGCTTCACGAGCAGTGCCAATCTCAGACAAAGCTAGCACTAGCTTCTCCTCTGGCATCTTGATTCGCAGAAAATATTAGGCATGTCGCTGAGTCAAGGGGTACAAGGAGGAAAATCTTTAAGCATGTGAATGTATTGCTCGACCTGAGAGACCGTCACTACATGCGTCAAGCACGTGTGTAGATGAGCACTCCTGCGAAACGATGCGTGGGACTCTGGGTAAGCACGACTGCGGCTCTTTCACTGCCCAATGCTGCTAATTCCCCTGATTAAGTCACGTGTGTACAACTGATTACACTGCACAACACGGACAGTCGACAATTTTGCAATGAATGTGTGATGCGAGTGGCGCCCATAACACGAGGTACAACAGTGTCAGCGGGGGACGCTCTTTTCTTCACAATTTGAACAACGCTCCACTGCATTCAATGGAGTTGGTTTGCGATATACATTCTTGTTCATTGTGCCCCGTCTTGGCTAGCTATCGAAGACCGGAAGAACCTTAAGATCTCCTTCCGCTTGAAGAAACCGCATGAAGTCAAGGGTCGAGAGTGGCACCTCCTAACACTCGACAAAAAAGTATTCCTCTCTAGTCTTCGCGGAATGAAGCGCACTTTCGTTGGCATTGAATTTCAACAATAACATGCTCTGCGATGACTCTTCGTTCTAATGGCCCCCGTCCTACACCATGAAACCTAAACTATTATTGAGGCCCATGCGGTGTGCCGCTTTGCAAATGGTGGGTAATTTAATGGCCCGTTGAGTTACTCGTTGCAGATTGATCGCAGGCGTCCATATTATTATAAAGGCCACCGGGATGTTAGTTCGCGGTAACTTAGTATTTGTGCGAGACATGTTACAAGGAGATGGCGTATCTCGTGTATTTCCACTTTGCATATGCATAGTTGAGTGTGGCAGGTTCAAAATGACGATTATGCATTCATCGCAAAGCGCTAGAAATTACATCCCGACAAACCAATTTTTTCCATATGCTTTTTTGGCACGTATTCAGCTCATCAAGTGTAGCAAGCAAATCCATACTAGATCATAACCATTACGTTGAAGTTGCCGAACAAAGAAAAGCATTAAATGTCTGACTACTTCGCTTGGCTATTAATATCCCGGGAACTCGGCGAAGTGAGCGGTGATGGCGCTTCGCCGGACTTTATCATCGTACGAGGTACTACAAGCAGGCGCCACCTCCCTATCGGCAGGATCCGGAGGACTAGTCTTTGTAAGCTTTCGAAATACCTTGATGGTATGGAGCCGCACATTATTATTGGGCTCTAGCTTGAAGTGAATGGCGACCGTGTAGGTCACCGATACGTTAAGTCGTTGGCGTGACGGAAGAATCTCGCGCTCTAGGGGCATGGAGAGAATCGGCTTGGCTATGGGAGAGGCACCGCAACGGTGTATCGAGGGGGTTAGCGGCTGATTACCTCCTTGACACGTTTACGGCTTACGTGTACGTACTGCGTATGTATATAGCGCGATAAGCTTTCATATCCAGAATTTTGTAAACCATCATTCTTATCAAAGGAGCTTGAAGTCGCCAAAATGACTTCCGACTTTTCCATATCAGCGACCCTCGACAACCTTACTCAAGATTACGATTTCGCAATTTTGGGAGTTTGTTTAGACCCTCCGCCCCCGCGGCCCCGCCTTCGGACAATCGGTCCTTGTTAATATCCCTCCGTAGGGCTGCTAATGGAGACATCTGTACGCTGGACTCCGGGGGAGTCTTGGCCCTCCACACATAGGTGGTCGCAATGTATGCACGATGCGCGGAATTCATATGCTTCCTATGCTCCAATCGGGTACCGACTTTTGGGGCGGTACTTGGATAAGGCGTACAACTCCGTTCCGGGAGGCGTGGATTCTAACCCCCCTCATGGCATTTCTAACATGTTATGGGCCCTCCGCGTTTACTGCGAGGTTACCGGCCGGAGTTCATGGGATGATGTCCATTAAGAGGGAATGTTAATATCCCTCCGTAGGGCTGCTAATGGAGTCATCTGTACGCTGGACTCCGGGGGAGTCTTGGCCCTCCACACATAGGTGGTCGCAGTGTATGCACGATGCGCGGAATTCATATGCTTCATATGTGTCATATCCTAGCCCATTTAGCTAAGTGCAAGTATCTGACATGATTTATTTCCTCTTAATGGTACCTGTATCTTTGCGATATTCAGTGACTCTTTTGTTGTCATCACGGCAGTACCACTGTATCGTCGTATTTTCCCTGGACAGTACAGAGTTACTAGCAGTATCTCTTCTGGATAGTTCTTTTCTAGATAGTTCTTAAAGCTTGTGCCATAGGGTCGGATAAACGGTACAGATAATCTTAGATAATATGTATCACTAGTAATAGTTTGGTTTAGTTAGCAGACAGCACAAGCTACAGGTTCTAAGGCTGGTTCTATCACACATGAGGCGTGGATATTTAAGACGGGGCCTTACTGGCCGAGGGAGAGACCCAGGCCGGTACAGACCAGATTTACGCCACACCCATATTGTAAGAAACCCTGTCGGACAGTATTGTTCGGATCGGCCGGTGCCGGAAAGAGTTGGCAGCCGACCATGACATGACAGACGGGAGGAGCGACACACGGCAACCAATTGCGGCTTTGAATTTCTCCTTCGTGCCTCGAAGGGAGGGGGAAGCCTATGCTCGGAGGCGAATTGCGACGGGAGGAGCGGCTATTATCTCGGCCGAGGGTGTGCGTGGTTCTAGTCTGAGCCTTTGACGACTTGAGCGATGGGATTTTTCGCTTGCCTTTCCCCCTAGCTCCAGCACGACCGGAGTCCCACATGATCCTAGATCATGCATGCCCGACTCGAACAACACGTGCTAATCATTTGGGCCGACAAGCGCCCTCTAGCGCCGGGGGCGGGCCGCGCGCATCGTGGAGATAGCGATGTAGCATTTTTATATTTTGTCGTAGCGGTAGACGGTGTGTGTGTTGTAAGTAATTCCTAATGCAGATTAGTTACAGAGAGCTAATGTATGCTCTGATAGAAGTCCTTATGTACAGGACATCACCTAGAGTGTCTGAGCGCGATATCACAAACTAGCGTACAGACAGCTGACAACGACAGCTGATAAACACTCTTGTCTCGACACCAGCCGCCACCCAAGGCTGGTCGTGTAGCGTACCTGTAACCATCACGTTACAGTATCTTCCTTATCGAACCGTGCATACCACGTTCAACAGGTTATGGAGCCCTCCACCTGAAAGTTACGCGAGACGACAGTGCCTTTCGGCGTGCAACTTGGACACTCGCCCGAAGGCAAAGCCATTTTTTTTTTCGAATAATCATACTTTACTCTGTATATTTATTTCCACTTTCTCAAACACTACTCTACGGAACAGCCCCGCTACCACCTACTCTACTCTACGCCACGACGACCTAGCCAACCACACAAGCGCACTCGCTTGTGTGGACAGGGTGCATGCAGGTCCAAGCTGGAGTGGGGAAGGGGGGAGCATTGTGAGGGTGAATACTCATACACAGGGTGCACGACAGCTTCAGCCGTAACGTAGAGCAGCGGACATATACACCTGCATGTTCTTGCCTCGGCTGTCACTGTGCCCCACACTGGGTGGAGGATACGAAAAAGGTGCATTGAGACACCCCGGGGCAACAGGCCGACGGGTCGGCGGGCATCAGGCCGTCTCTTTGTATACCGTCGTTAGGCACAGTTACCGCTAGTGGATTTTTTCCACTGTCCGGTTGGGTACTCGACCCTTTTACGATGGCGCCAAAATCAAAGCCGGCACCTACCGCATCGGCCGCCGACTCGGGTGTCGACTCCGGCACGTGCGACACTCCGTTGCCCGACTCAGCCGGCGACAGCATTCGACTGGTGATGGAACAGCTACAGCTGCTCCACGCCAGAATGGACGACCAGGACCGGACGCAGTCGGAGCTTCTCCGTCGGGACGCACTGCGCGATCACCCGGTGCCTATCGACACGGCGCCGTTCCAACCTGTGCCCAACCAGTACCGGCCTGCTAGCGACCCCGTGCCTACTCCGGTACACGAGTACCCACTCCACAGCAGCGCCAGCCGCAGGCCCACGATCGACCCGGAGTTCGTTGCGATGACAGCAGACTGGGCCACCAACTTCGACGGTGACTCTTTTTCCCGGTCTTTTCGCATGGACGCTCCGCTTATGCCGAGGACGGGTGAATTCAAGACCTGGAAGCGCGACTTCCTGTCGTTCCTTTCGATTAAGGGGGCTGCACTGATCCCTCAACTTGCTCTTTCCTCCTCTGGCGTGCCTCTGAATCCAGTCGCTCAGCGGTTCGCGCACGCGATGCTCGTTCAGTGCTGCCGCCAGAACAAGCCAGCTGCACAGGCCATCGCGGGGGTCCCCGCTGGACGACTCGACTGCGGGACAGCCGCATGGGAAGTGTTGTGCGAGAGACTGGACGCGCAGTCCATTTCACGCACGCTGTCGCTCCTGGACCGCATGATGGTTCGTCAGGCCTCTGGTCAATCAGTCTCGGCATACGTCCACGCTGTGAAGCAGTGCTTCGATGAGCTGAACGAGTGCCTGCAGCTGAAAGATGGCTCTGCAGCCATTCACCCCCACGTCCTCGCTCTGGTCATGATTCGCGGTCTGTCGAACGTTGGGCAGTATGGCCAAGCCAAACAGTGTGTGATTAATGCCTTTGACACCGACTTCATCCTGTCAGCCGACAAAGTGATGGGGAGCATTATCCACCAGGCTCAAAATCTTGATGCAGATGTCTCCAACAAGGGGGACACTGCTGATTCCGGGCCTGCGGTCAATGCCTTCCTTGCGGATCGCAAACGGCAGGGTGGCCGTGGCGGTGGGGGATGGACCGCGGACAAAAAGAAGTCCAAGTTCGCAATGAAGTGCGGGGCCTGCGGAGACCCAAACCATGTCTGGTCGACCTGCAAAGCGCCGGATGCTGATGTCCTCCGCTGGACACTGGCCAAGCGCAAACAGATTGCCGAGAGATACGCGGACCAGCCTCCCCCCACTGCACACCTCAGCCACCTTTCTGCTGCTGAAGCATCTGAGGGACATGCTCCCGCTGAGGACGCACTGGAATACGACATGCAAGACGAGTATGACGACACTGAGGTCAGTACGTCCTTTGCCTCAGTTGCATTCACGTCTGCTGCATCTCGTGTTGCCGACCTGTCTGAGTACTGGGTAGTTGACTCTGCCTGCTCCGTTAACTTGACGTCATTTCGGTCGGATTTTTCGGAATTTCATCCATCCTCCCGCCGCAGCACAGTTGGTGGTGTCGGTGTCACGGTCCAGGGCAGTGGAAAAGTCCGCATCCCCATTTGCCTGACCTCCGGTCGAACAGTCTTTCGGCTCGCTCATGCCATGTACACCCCTGACTTGTCCTCTCGATCAGCGCAACGTATCAGTCGTCTCCTGAGTGTCAGCTGGATGCAGCAACACTCAGGGTGTGCGTTTTCTTTCCCTACAGACACTGACTCTGGCACTGTGCGTGTGACCACAGGAATGGGGATGCTAATCCCGTCGGGGAACGGACTGTACCTCCTCCCGAGGTCGCATGCCTGTGCGGGGATGTCCTCGCCCACCGTAGACAGTCGTAGCCAGAACTCTGTCGCACTTGCTGCTGAGTGCGACGCTGCTTTGTGGCACAGTAGAATGGGGCACCTGAACATGCAGAGCCTGCAGGCTCAGCATTCTCATAACACGGTGTCTGTACCGGTTATGCCTAGTTCTGTAAAAGATCTCGCCTGTGAGTCTTGCAATCTGAACAAAGCCACGTCTGCGCCAAAAAATCGCACAGCATCTCAGAAGCCAGCCGCCCCGCTTCAACACATGTCGTGTGATCTGTGGGGTCCTGTCAGTGTACCCTCCCCCTACGGCCTGCGGTATTGCCTGCTGGTCATCGACCACCACACTAACTTCATGTGGGTGCGGTTTCTGAAGTCTAAGGATGAGACGTGCGCGAAACTGGAGACCATCCTCCTGGACGCGCGGCATACTCATGCCCGTTATCACTCACACCTCCATGCATTTGCACCGTTTCTGAAATTCGACTCAGACTCGGTTTTCGAGGCCGCGAACACGCAGCTCATGTGCGCGAGATTGGGTTTCAGCACTCAATTCTCGGCGCCCTATGCACATCACATGCTTGGGAAAGCAGAACGCCCGTGGCGCACACTGCGTGACTGCGCGTCCTCAATGCTTCACGCCATGTCTGTGCCTAACAGCATGTGGTCATGCGCGATCAGCACTGTGGTCCACCTCCGTAACCGTACTTACAGTCGGGCTGTTGGCCCGTCTGGGGGGGTCCCTGTCACCATTCTCACAGGCGCAGTCCCTGACGCGTCAGTATTTCGCGTGTTCGGATGTGCAGCATTTGCCAAGGTACCTGATAACCTCAGACGGAAACTTGGCCTGAAAGCGTTCCGAGGTGTGCTGGTGGGGTACTCTCATAACTCCCCAGGGTATCGTATCTACAACCCCGCGACCAGGCGCATCACCACGTCTGTTCACGTCAAGTTTGAAGAGACTGTGCCCGGGTTTGGGACATCCCACCCTGTCGCCTCGTCGATTGATGTGTGTGCAGACACAGAGGCTCTCCCCATTTCCCCTGAAAGTCACCCACTCCCAGATCTGACCCTGGACACAGAAGATACAGTGTGTGTGGACGAGGTCGATAGACACACTCGCCCTCGCGGACCGCCTACTCGCTACGGGGAGTACGTTGCCCATGTCTCTACTGTGCCGCGCGTGTGTGTCACTGACTCGTGTGAGCACGACCTGTCCGACCACATGGACGACATTTTTCCACTCCCTGACTTCTCCAGGATGACAGCTCAGCCACGTCACAGGTACTCGGAAGGACCTGTGCGTGACGTCGCTATGGTGTCCGCAAGCGTCTGTGTTGAACCCACATCCTATAAGGATGCCTTGGTTAGTCCACAGTCCGCGGAATGGAAGACAGCCATGCAGGTGGAATTCAACTCCCTTACGTCCAACCAGACGTGGGATCTCGTTCCCCTGCCCGCTGGACGCCGCGTGGTCAACAGCATGTGGGTCTACAAGGCTAAAACAGACGCAACTGGTGCTGTTTCCCGGTACAAGGCGCGGTTTGTCGCAAAGGGCTGCAGCCAGCGCGAGGGGATTGACTACACGGAGACGTTCTCCCCCGTCATCAGACTCGCTAGCCTCCGCGTCTTCTTCAGCATTGCCGCTGCTCGTGACCTCGAGATGGGCGGTCTCGACATCGACACGGCGTTTCTGTACGCACCCATCAAGGAGGATGTCTACATCAGACAGCCCCTGGGGTTCGATGACGGTACCACCAATGTCTGTCACCTCCGCCGGTGCCTGTACGGCTTGAAGCAGTCCCCCAGGGAGTTTAACGAGCTGCTTCGCGACTGGCTCGTCTCTCAAGGCTGGCGCCAGCTGATCTCTGACCCATGCATCTACATCTTTGAGGCCGACGGCGTCTTCGCCATGGTTGCCCTCTACGTGGATGACATCCCTGTGGCGTGCAACAACACCGCCTGGCGGGTGGCCTTCACCGCGCTGGTGCGATCCCGATTTGACATCAAGGACCAGGGTGACCTGTCCGACATCATCGGCATGCACATCACCAGGGACAGAGCGGCGCGCACCATCAGCCTCGATCAAGGCAAATACGTACGCGAGCTGCTTGAAAAACATGACATGGTGGACTGCAAACCCTCGTGTCTCCCGATGGACCCCGGTTTTCTGGCTGCGCTTTCCAAACAGACGGATGTACCCCTCACAGGCGCGGACCGGGACGTCTACCCGAGCCTGCTCGGCAGTCTGCAGTACGCCGCCGTATGCACTCGCCCGGACATTTCGACTGCGCTCAGCATTCTGGGCTCTGCACAAGCGAACCCCACAGTGGCCCACATGCAACCCCTTAAGAAAGTGTTGCGCTATCTTAAAGGGTCTCCAGCCATGAGCCTGACGTTGGGGGGGGGTGCGGACAACACTCTCCAACTTACAGGCTTTGCTGATGCAGACTGGGGCAATGACAGTGTGACACGCCGGTCACGATCGGGATTTGTATTTACACTGGGCAGAGGTGCAGTCAGCTACAAGTCTAGAAAGCAGTCCTGCGTCGCACAGTCAACATGCGAGGCTGAGTACTACTCAGCAGCGGACGCGACTAAGGAGGCCATCCATATTCGACAGATGTTGTCGGAGATCTTCAATCGACCTGTCAGCGGGACGACCACAATCTGGGAAGACAACCAGAGCTGCATCGCCTATTCGCAGAATGCACTGGTGAGCGAGAAGACCAAGCACATCGACCTGAAATATCACTTCGTGAAGGACCACGTACAGCTGGGGACCGTCAAACTACGGTATCTACCCACCGGTGACATGGTCGCTGACATGCTGACCAAGCCACTACCTGGACCTGCACTCGTGAAACACAGGAGCGCCATTCTGGGGACATCCGGACCCATGCATCGACACACTGTGTAGAGGGAATTCTGTAATCACTTCCATCTGGTCACAAGACACACCTTAGCTATCTTGAGGGGGAGTGTTGTAAGTAATTCCTAATGCAGATTAGTTACAGAGAGCTAATGTATGCTCTGATAGAAGTCCTTATGTACAGGACATCACCTAGAGTGTCTGAGCGCGATATCACAAACTAGCGTACAGACAGCTGACAGCGACAGCTGATAAACACTCTTGTCTCGACACCAGCCGCCACCCAAGGCTGGTCGTGTAGCGTACCTGTAACCATCACGTTACAGTATCTTCCTTATCGAACCGTGCATACCACGTTCAACAGTGTGTCCATGTATAATTTATATTATGTCGTTACTGCCGATGGATGAGAGGGATGGACAAAGAGACCCCCGGCAAGAAACCCTAACCCTAAGCCTTAGATGGCGGTATCGGGTACGCCTTGAGACAACAGCCGATTTATCGATACTTGTTTTTTTTAACCTGATTTGTATTTTCTAGCTCATTCAACGACCATCGACAGGTATACCCAAGACAACCAACTAACTATGGTGGAGGGCTATGATGGAAATGGCTTGGGCGCTTTGTACATTATAAGCTATGTGTCGGGTGATTTCAAGTTTTCGACTCTGGTTGAGAAGGAGTGATACATTTTTTGCTTCTCGGGGTGTGCAGTAGGTATGTCATATTATTTATTGTATGTGAAAATGAAAATGATTTATTACGTTGTCCTTGGCACGCCGTCTATTCAGTAGGTTCTTGACTATTACCCGTTTGGGCGCCCGCCGGCGGCGCAGCCACGGCGGCCCCGGAGGAGGGTGCGCCCGCACGCCCGTCGGCACTCACCCCTACCTCCTCATGGTGGGCGTTGGTAACCCCATAGCCGTGCTATGCCTGGCAAGGTTGAGGGCTAGGCGGGGTGACTCCGGCAGCTGCAATCCGCGCGATCAACAACTGTCGGGAAGACTTTGTACGGAGGGCTTTTAAAAATATTTCATGTACACCGACGCCAAGATCTCCCGCTCGGCTAGTCCGGTATTACTTTTCAAGGCCCGATACGGTTCGGCTACTATGATGTCTACGGGCAAGACCTGCATCTCATGACGAGCACTTTAGGCGGCGAGGATGGTACGGGCGGATTTGAGTTGGCGGCGGGTGTTGGAGTTGGCGGCGGGCAACCGGGAAGCAGCGCAAGGGCATGGCGTTCGCTACCTGCCGACTACTTATGTGGGACACGAGTCTTCCATGGGGACCATCAAACTCCGCGGGCTTGAAACACTGGGTTTTCATGGAGCACGGCACCTCAGCCGTAGCTGCCGGAGTCGGCGTGAATGTACGCCGTTTCTAATAGGCGAACGATGGAACGGACATTTTTGGGGGTTGGGACGTCCCGCCACCGCTCGAGGTCGCGTTTGAGCTAGTGGATCATCAAGACGCGGGCACCGTAGGCTTGCCCCGTCTCCGTGACAATGTGGAGCTCTCGGAGAAAGAATGTGGCCGGTGCGATTGCGAGGACAAACTGGGCTTTTCCGGCATAAGACGTGAGCTAGCGAGCTTGGAGCGAGCATATGCTGCATGGTGCGCGTCCCAAAAACGGGGATGCCATTTGTGCGAGGGTTCGCATTTTCTGTGGTGGTGCGGAACTCGCCCTTGACAAGGTCGACTGTGAGGCTAAGATAGCCGCCTATTTGTGTCGGTGTCCAAACTCCCTTCTTGGCGTTGCGTTGCAGTCCGAGGGTCTTTAGCATGGCTTCGAGGTGGTCTCGCCAATGGAAGGTGTCCTCATAGGAGTCGCCGAGAAAGATGAAGTCGTCCATGTATGGGATGATCCTTACGCCGGGGCAGTGGGTGTTGCGCAAGAAGCATCGCGATGGCACCGTGGGTGACGGGAAACTTGGCTTCGATCGCGTCGGGTGACGTAGGTGGTTGGTGAACGTTGCCGTGAGCGAGTTTGCAGAAATAGAACGTTAAGCCCGACCAGCTCATAAGGAGGCATACCAGGCGCCACAATTCGCCCCGGTAGTTGACGGTCAAGAAGTTGCGGTCTGCCACTCGTTTTGCAAGGGCGTTGTTCCCGTCGGCCAGTTCCATGGAGATTAAGTAGTCCCCCTTTCGCGCGAGGCGTCGAGGGTGCTTCAAAGTCTTGTAGCCAAGACTGAATTCAGTTAAGTACCGGTTGAGGGCTCGGAGGTCGATGATGAGTCGCCACTTATTTTATGCATGCTAGGCGGGATTGGCGCTAGGCTCGCCCGATGGCCGTGTTGTCAACATACTAGACGGTGACGATGGGGAACGGGGGGAGAGTCTTTGGACCCGCGAGTGCGAGACATTGACGAGTAAGCTAACACCCCATACGATTACGAGAGTCGTGACTATTTGCGTGAGCTTGAAAGCGAGCGCAGCCACATAGTGATTGAGCTCTCGCTAGTTTTGGCTTGCAAGGTTAGGCCTAGCTAGATATTGTTAACCGTTGGCGAAGGTTGTTCGGTGGTTAGTCGCGCCACCTCTCCAGCACAAGGTAGTTGTGTGTGGGGCTATGACGCTCCGCTAAGTACATGAACACTAACCGCAAGGGCCACTGTCCCGTACACATGACAGGTAGTTTCGCAAACCTCTGATAATTCGTACCCGTAGCGCTTACTAATATATTATACAATAGCTGGACATGGGTGCAATAGAGGTTGCCGGTGCGGGCTTACTTGCCAGTCCCATATCCCGGGGGCGTGATGAAAAAAAGAAAAATGGCTGCAATGCATAGTTTTGTAATCATGATATTTATGACGTGTAGTCAACAAAATCATACAAGAAAAAGCAATGGAGGCCACCAAGCAAAAAGAAGAAAAGAGGGAAAAAACCCAAGCCCGAGGAACATGAAGGCATGCTACAGCGCCAGCATTGCCTTCCCGCAAAGCGTCACGAAGATAGCGTACCGTGAATTCACGTCGCAAATCCCCCAAAAATGCCGAAAGGGAACCGAAGTTGTTTAACGAGCGAAATGCTGCATACGGACACAATTAACAGAGCGCAAAGAGCGAGAGACAACAACACCCATGCCAGGGAAGCGACGAACTGCAACCAAAATGCCATGTGATCAACCAACTCAGATGTCATCGGCGCCAACCGGCCCCCATCCTCCACAGCGAAAGGATAGTACTCACGGACCGAAGGCGTGCCAAGCAAAGCAGAAGTGCGGAGGTCGGCATCAATTTTGCCATGTTAAGCTCCCAATGCAAGATTGCCATGGAGTGGGAGAAGAGCACATATACGAGGAACATTGGTGTTCATGCGAGCACTTGTAACCGTCACATCAACAACAAGATGACGGTGTGGAGCCATGAAGTCGAACCAAACCACATCCCCATGACGATCTCGAGAAGTTCCCGACCGAGTACGGCGGACCTCCAACCGCAAGTCTCGCCCGTTAATAGCCCCCGCTTCAAGCATGAACTCTTCAAGCACGTGGACAATCCGGTCGTGGAGCTCAATGACGTACCAAGAGCATGGGCACCGGGGGATGTGGTCCCTAAGCATTGCAACTGTGGAGCGCTAACCCGACATGGAGGTGCCCGATACCGTCGACGAAAATCTAGTCCCACGAGACTATGAGGGAGCCTCATTGCACCGAGGGCAGTTTCGAACATGAGAGGCGCGCTCCTCAGTGAGGCCAAGCACTCCGTGAGCTGCCATCGTATAGCAATCGGATGGCACCTTGAAACCGGACTCATGTGAAGCGAAAAAGAGAACCAAAGCCCCGCGACCCGTACCCGTCTGGTGGGGAAGGTTTGCAAAACGCCAAGAGGTCAAGGTAGGCCCGGGCACGAAGAATGCGCGAAATGCCCCGGTGTATGTGGCCCCCGGAATCTCCCGAGGTAGTGAGAGCATCGGGAGTCGGAAGTTGTAGGGAAGTTAGTTGGGTAGCGGGCGCCACCGCATTGTTAATCGGAGATACCAACAACTCGACATCAGACCAAGCATAATCGGAAAGGTCTTGGGTTAGTGTGCTAGTCAACACCGCGAGATCCGATTCCGAAAACCCGCCCATAGTGGAGATTGTATCATACGAAGTGCGCAATTGGACCGCCCACGGTAAAGTAGAAGTGGCAACATTCGGTAGTTCATGTCGGATGAGACCGTACATAGGACCTAGCGACTCGGACTCGTAATCATTTATCATGTTGGCGAAGGTCGAAGTGAATGAAGCATAGTGAGCAAGTTCGGCATCGAGGTCGAGGGACGGTACATCAAGCCCCCCAAACTCCGCAGAGAGGGAAAGCTGGCGCTTAGCACAATTCAGTTTATTGAGTGTTTGTACGTCCTAAGAAACGCACAAGATCCGGTACACTATTGTACGAACGGCCCTTTTTGCATTAGCAAGGTATGGTCGGCAGATATCTGGGGGGAGGGTGCGGCGCAAAAACCCACAGCGGCGTACCGCACACATGATCATCAAGCGAAAAGCAGCATGTGTCCCTCCGAAGTCCGACATAGCAAAGCAAATCATCTTGTCCAAGAGGAGTTGATGAGCCTCCACGGTGTCTTGCAGCCAAGAATGAACATAGGTCTCATTGTGAGATGCCGGAGGGCCATCTGCCATCGAGAAGTCCATCGCCAAATGGGGCTCTAAAGTTTCTAGTACCCGTAACAACGGGGACCATCGCCCGTATCACATCAACAAGTTCAAGGGCCGTATCCGGAGGTCCCATACACGAAGGTTTGATTGAACCTTCGAGCAGACTTTTCTCAATTTTTCCATACCCACCGTAATCACAGTCGGGACGAAAGGCGTTTTGATCAAATACTTGCAATCATCAAAGAAGGCTTGGATCGCCGCTGAAACCTTGCACCGTTCCCCAATATTCCGGAGGGGGTGTTGATCGCCAAGTTGAACAAAAGCGGGCCAAGAGGATCTCCTTGTCGGACACCCGTACGAAACTGAACCGTGCCGTGCAAGTGCGAAGCATCGTTGGGGTCGAAATAATACACCGTGGAGGCCCGTGAATATATACCATCTCAACCAACGGGATAATAAGATGCAAGTCGGGATTCTTTTACAACTCTGCAAGGAAACTCCAACGGGAAATGGTGTTGAAGGCGTTTTCTAGTCCCAAGCTTAGTAGGCTGCAATCAAGAATAGTTTGTAGGCCAATACGAGTTGTATGAATGGCTCGCTCGATACCAACTTTGGTGAAAACCGATCTTTGTTAAGGGCCCATATGGTCGGCCGCAACACTCACTATCCGCGCAATGGCGTGATAGTTAGCTAACCGCGACAAGACGCTGCCAACAACAAGCGGCCGAACTTTAGGAGACTCACCCCGAAGGCGGGTGGCGTCACGGTCGACTCATGTCCGCTTGTGAAGAGCCCACCCGGTCGCACTCTCCAAAAAGCCACAGCCTCGGGAATGTTTCCCGCCGAGTAGCGGTTGACCCACTTACGCCATACCGGAACATTCAAGTCACGGACATGTTCCCATCGCCAACCATAAACATGCGGGGCATGCGGAGGATGCAACCGCTGAAGAGACATGTAGTCAATTAATGACATTCATGACATATAGTCAATTTGTGAATAACATATTTTTTTACAAGAAAAAGCAATGGAGACCACCAAGCAAAAAGAAGAAGAGAGGAAAAAAACCCAAGCCCGAGGAACATGAAGGCATGCCACAACGTCAGCACTGCCCAACTGAAAAGCGTCGTGGAGATAGGAACCCGAAGTGCCATGAAGAGCACCAAAAAGACGTTGCATGAATGCACGTCGCACATCCCCCACAAAACGCCGAAAAGGAACAGAAGTAGATTTACGAACGAAATATTGCATACGGACATAACTATTAGAGCGCAAGGAGCGAGAGTGAGGGTTTGCGAGGGAAGCGACGAACGACCACCAAAATAGCCATGTGATCAACCAAATCAGCCGCCATCGGCGCCAACCGGCCCCCATCCTCCATAGCGAAGGGATAGTAGTCATGGATCGACTGAACCGAAGGCGTGCCAAGCAAAGCAGAAGTGCGGAGGTCCACATTAAGTTTGCCGTGTTGAGCTCCCAATGCAAGGATGCCCGGGAGTGGAAGACGAGCACCTATACGAGGAACATTGGTGTTCATGCGAGCACTTGTAACCGTCACATCAACAACAAGAAATGGTGCGGAGCCATGAAGTCTAACCAAACCACATCCCCAAGACGATCTCAAGAAGTCCGAACGAATACGGCGGACCTCCAACCGCAAGTCCCGCCCCTTAGTAATAAAAAATTCTTACAAAAAAAGGCAGTGGAGGCCACAAAGCAAAAAGAAGAAAAGCCCTTAGTACCAAAAAAAAAATTACAAGAAAAAGCCCTTAGTCAATTACTGAAATCTATACAATACGAATATAACGGTACTGGTAGCTGTACGAATCATCGCAAATTCACAACTGTCCGCCCGCCAGCGAAGAACGCGGCCGGGCGGCATGCGCATCACCCCGCGGCGCCAAACGAGAGGCAGCGGCTGTTCCCGAGTGCAAGCAACAGGCAACAACACCGCAGCAGAGCTTCCTGAGCCAAAAGTACCGAAACACCCACTTCAAGTTTCGTATTTCGCACATTTACAGATATCAACTCGTTTGGGTGTTCGCCCCCCGCGCAAGTTTTTGTGCATTCGTCACTGACGCGGTCCGACGGGCCGCTGCACGCACAACAGTGCGCAACCCAGCCTATTATACACTCCCCGGCCTCGCCCTACCCGCCTGAAATGCAGCCCAAGCCCGCCGGTTTAACTTTTCAGTGTTTCAATCGCGTATTGAAGCATTTTTTTAATCCACACCCATTCTGTACTGGGCGTCGCGCTGACCTGAACGACAACCGCCCTATAAATGAATAAAGTCGTCGGCCCGAGCATCAGTCCTCTCGCGAGCGAGCGAAGGGAGGGGCCCACCATATTTAACTGATCGGGCTGCGCTTGACAAAATCTTAAATGTCAACGGGCACGAACGTAAGCAATTTTTTTATTCAGTAGAACGCTAGAGCGGTGCGCCCCGGCTTTTGTTCTATCTGCTGCAACCAGCCGCGGCTATAATTTTGTGTCATTTTTTGCAGGTGATTGTTGCTGAGTCTTCAGCAGTCGTTCTCCTGCCAGGGGCCACAAACCGAGGGCGTGGAGCGTGTGGTCATAACGGCGGATGTGTACCCCTAGGTGGGCTGGGCGCTAGTGTTTAGGAGGGCGTCGGCAGGGTCAGGCAGTCATGGTGCTCACGAAGCGGGCGTTCAATCCGAAAAACACAAAAAATTACAATGCGGACCGTGTCGAGAAGGCGCAGTCCATCTTCCAGGCGCAGTCGAACTCGGAGGTGTCGACCGACCTGAGCGTCTCCATCCAGACGTGGTTGCGAAAGCGTGGGCGGGACGTGCAGCATCCAATCACGGACCGGCAGAAAAAGCAGCTGCGCGAGTGCTTTGAGCTGATCGACACGGATGGTAGCGGGTCGCTCAATTGCTCTGAGCTGTACGAGGTCTTTCAGGTGAGGAAAGGAGGAAAGCAGGATGACTGCTGAAGAGAGACTCTTTCTTGGGGGTGGTGCCTGTCATATCATATCACATCACATCGTATCATAGCACATAAGTACCCAGCTAATGTCTGGGAGTCATCAACTGAACGTGGCTGGCTTTCGTGCTTTCAGGTGATGGGGATCGAGGTGGACATTGAGCAAGTGGACGAGTTCATCAAGGAGATGGATACGGACGGCAGCGGCGAGATCGAGTTCAACGAGTTTCTGCAGATTATGCACAAACAGCTCTTTGAGCGTGACCCCAACGCGAGCGTGTGGAAGGACGACATATACACTGAGGAGGACCGGAAGGCGCGCGCCTTGAAGAAGGGGCAGCGGGAGGACGAGAACACGAAGAAGAAGTCGGCTCCGCTGATGCCTCTCAACTTGCTTGCTGGCGCGTATCGACGTAAAAAGGTGAGACATGCTGCATTATTACCTGTTCTCGCAATCAAGTCGGATTCGTAGAAATAACTGCGATGGCTCCGTTACGTTAGTGTCCTATGAAAGGAGTGCTCGGCTTGGTTGGCTTATTGTCAGGTCCTGGAGGCAGTCATGGAGAACACGCAGGATATGCGGAAGAGGCTGATTGCTTCTGGTCACGAGTTTAAGCAAATGCACGCGCAGCAGCAGCAGGACTTGGAAGTCAACACCAAGGGGGTGGGCAATGCATGGCGGACGAAAGCCTCCGCCAACAGGGTGATAGCGGACCGCATGTCCGACAACCCGGACATCAATGTCGATGTGCTCAACCCTTCTGCCAACGCCACTCCAAAGGTTACCCCTCGACGTGACAACGATGCGACGCAGCAGGTAGGCATTGTTAACCTCAATTTCTTCTGCATATGAGAAGAATGATCTTGGGCGCACTGCTGTCGTGGGAAACGGCATCCGTATTGATATTGTTCCCGCTTCCCGCACAGGCCACAAAGGGCAAGCCCGCTCCCCATCCGGCAACAAAGAGCGAGCCACCAGGTGCCTGTCGTGCCTCAACGCCTGTTTTTCAGGACATGGGTCTCCTTGCCTGCATGCTTCTGTGGTGCCTTGCAAAAGTGTGTGAATGATTGCCCCTTATTTCCCGGCTCCAGATGCAACTGGTACCGATGCTCCATCCAAGCCTGAAACCCCTCGACCGGCACCGTCGGCGAAGAGGGCGGCCGCTGAGCTGTGGGGAAGTGCGAAAGAGACCGAGGCCAAGTTTGGGCAGATGGTGGGGGCAGCGCTGGTGGTGAAGCGTGACCTGCATAAGCGAAACGAGCTCAGGGAAAAGCTGGAGAGCTTCCAACGACGGCAACCTGTCTTCGATGCAGACGACAGGTGGGTGTGAAAGTAGCTCGCCCCTTCCTGCTGCTCCTACTCTTTCCCCCTTCAGCTCCTTATCTGCATCGATGTCCTGCTTATTTGGCAGACGAAACCTGCTGGAGAAAGATAAAGTCACCCGAGGGATCATGAAGGACGAAATGCGCAGCCTGTCTCGCATTGGCGTCGTTCCTCGCGGTGCACAAAACGCAACCGAAAACAGTGAATCTGCGTGGGCCATGCATGGCGAAGAGCGTCCAGCCACCGTACCATCGCGGTTTGGGATGGCCCGCGAGCAGAACCGCGGCAGGGGGGGCGCCGTGCGGGGCATGCCTGCCCCCCGACCCTCCACTGTCCCTATGGGCATCACAAGGGCGAACGACCCGGATGTCATCGCGCGTCAGATCTCGGATGCACTGTCATATAAGGCGATTCCGGAGCTAGAGGAGCCGGAGGACAACTGGCTGGCAGCCATGATAGCGAAGGATGCGCCTGTGCCCTCCTCCCCAAAACCCGCATCAAGCAGGCAGAGCACCTCGCAGGCTCGCCCCTCGCTTGCTTCCAGGGCGAAGTCAGCACCGAGCATGCCGAGGGCACGGTCTGGGATGGCATCAGGAGGCGCAGGCGGGGCGGGGCGCCCTGGCAGCCGCGCCACCCCCTCGACTGCGGGGCGTGACCTGCTGGTGCAGCGCCGTATAGAGCGTGATGCTCAGATGAGAGGGCAGGCGCTGCATCGTCACCGGAGTGGGACAGCGCAGGAGCGATCGCACTCGCGCAAGGGCAGAGAACAGAGTGAGGGGCTGTCAACACGGGCGAGTAGTAATGCGCATGTGGTCGAAGATTTTTCTTTCTTTGGTGGTCGTGGAGGGCCTCCGTCATCCCGACGCTCGTCGCAGGTGCCACCGCAGCAAAGCTTGCCTAGCACTCGGGGTGGGTACCCTCCTGAGGCGTGGGTGAGTCCCTACACAGGACGAACAGCTGTGCCGATGGAAAGGGTGAAGGGGCTAACACTGGATGCAGCTATCAGCAGTCGTGCGCAAGCTGTGCCGCAGCCGGGAGTCCCCTTCTGGAAGGTCAGCGAGCAGGAGATGCTGAAGAGCCGGCGACCGGTGTCGGTGCAGCAGATGCGGAGCGTCCGTAGCCCTGGAGATGGCAACTCGCAGCGCCTCCCCCCGCGTGCATCAACGCATCATGCCTCACGAAGGTTTTAATCCCTCGTTGCAGCGCTGAATTGGAAAGTGCTTTTATTTCAACTCAACCTGGACAGCCATTCTCTAGATGGTTTGTGCTGAACTCAACCGCAGTCGTGCTTTTGCATGGACTATTAACTTATCACAAATTGTACAAAGTGAGAGCCTTGTAAAGAGGCATGACGAGGGGGAGGTACGCTATATCTCTTCGATAAAGTCTTGCACGAGCGCCATGTCTGTCTTCTTTTTCGAAGGCCGCTTTCCTGTCGGCGGCAGCTTCTTTGTTTGTAGCTTGGGCACTGACATCTTCGACGTCACGGGCTTCCATTCCCCATTGCCCTCATCATCTTCCACCCACACCTCCTCCACGTCGTGGTACTGAAGCCCCTCCAGCCCGTGTCCCTGCAGTTTGCAGCATAATCTTTTGTAATGTTTCGTGGGAGGGGGCCACGCACTCGGGGAGCACGGTCATGTCCAAGCCAAGCCATTCTAAGGAATTGTAATTGCGAGAGAAATGCGAAAGTAGAAGCAGCCTTACTCCGAGAACGGACGCCAGGTCTTGCTCAACCTCCTCCACAACATATCGATCTACGTGCTGATGAGGTGGCCGGAAGTGTCGTTTCCGCGCATCCCTGGCAAAGAGCACACGTGCGTAAGGAGTGTGACCTCTCCATTTCTATATTAAATCATCAAGGGTGTGGGAATGAAACTATAAATGCGGCGATGAGCCTGCGATAGTGCTTATATAATTATGGGAGGTGCTGCTATGGTGCTGCACCTCATTGGCGGTGTCAACCCATGGCGTGCCTCTTTGTGAGGGATCCGGTCGCTTCCCGGCTCCCGGACGAGAATCACCTGTGACAGCAAGACAAGGGCAGTTATGGTGGTGCTGTAAGTGGTGTGTCAACTCCTGCAGTGCTGCAACAATATAACAAACAGCAGCCGCCACATGTAACACCATAGAACGGTAAGCTAGTAGCGCGGTGCTATTACAGGTAATAGAGGTCGGGCAACCATCCACACCTGGCCCACGTCAGTCGACTTCACGAGGTTGGCGTCGTTATATGTTTTGTAGGACTCTATCACGCCGGGGAGGTCCATAAGCTGACAGGGAAACTGGTCCCCGCCGATTTTGAAGACCCCTTCTCTGTCTTTCGCTGCCCCGCGATTGCATGCAGCGGTTGAAACACCAAATTCAGCGCCCAGAGCGTATGACAATTGCCACTTTTGAAACGTCGGTGTGTCGTTTTTTCTCTTCTGTTGGAACTCGGCCAAGCTGACTTTCAAACGCATTTCCGTATTTCGTGGGGCGTTTGTATCCACTACAAAGAAACGAAAGCGCCCTTCATTCTGTATGTGCTATGATAAATGCAACTGTAAAACATCCCGTGGCTCTGGCGAGCCCTTCGCTCTGACTGCGGTCTTATTGTAACGCAAATGAGCAGTTACTGATTGTAATGATTACTGAGTGACGGACAGTCAGCTTGCCGCGCCGCTTCTCTCCCACACAGCACTCACCCCACTTGAGATCCATGTTAAAATCTTCTTTCCTAGCAGACGGCAAGTTGTTAAGCACAGCCTTGATGCGCTCCGCTAGTGCTGTGCTCTGACAGCGGAACAGAAACTGCTCTTCTCGCCCTTCGCTGTTGGGCACGCTCGTGGTGCTCATGTTCTACAACCTGCAAACCAAGGCTCGCCGCTTTCGATCGTACAAATATCTGCTCTTGCCCGACTGTTAGTGGCGAGTTTTACTGTTCTAGAATATTCAAATTATCCCGCCTAAACATCGATCACTTCCTGATGGCAAGTCCGTGACTCCGTCATGCTGGCTTCCTACTCCATACGCCACCAGCGATGAACTTCGGCAACCAGCATCACGTCAGGAGTTAAACCTGATCCATCGGAGCGACAGCAGCACTTACGCGTACCCGTATGATACAAGTACCCGTAAGGATTGGGAATGTTTCATACGCACGACATTATGTAGAGGTAATTTTATGTATAGATATCCGTGTGCGTGCATATATGACGCCACGTGGCCGGTATTCAAGTAAAAACTGCAATGTGGGGATATCATTTTCTATACATAGAGAAAAGGATGTTGCGATGCGAGATATAAAGATGCGAGATATAGCCACCAGCCCGGCGGCGCGAACTAGCGAGGTGTTGCGGCCGGTGTCTAGGTACTACCGACAAACATACATAGCGTCCATCGAGTCCTTACCCGTATCGCCAACAAGACGTGCCTCCTACCCAAGAGCGTGTTACCGCAACAAGTGGAGAAAATCCTCCCGGTGTTGATTTGGGACAAAAGCGGCGAGGAGGACATTCACACGTGTTGGCTTGCCGCGCATCACGCGGCCCAGCAAGAGCTCACACGCATCACCGACGATGAGGAGTGGCGGGAGGTTGTCGGCTTCGCTTACGGAGGGGATCATGAGAGCGTGGGCCGCGGAAACCTCGGAAAAGGTTTGTTGGCGCGAGGGAAACCGTCGAGAGCGAGCGATTGTTCGCGAAGCGTCTATTCGTCGATTGTTTGCGTTGAGCCCTAAGCAATTCCGGCGTCGCTTTAAAGTCACCAAGGATCGTTTTCGCGACCTTGCTCACCGGCTTCGCCCCGTCGTGGATCCCAGCGATGCCGGCAAACGCATGGCGATTGTGTCTTCCGGAGGATTTGTTCCGGTGGAATGCAAGTTGGCTGTTACCGTGACATTTTTAGCAAGGGCTAGCGCTTTTAGGACGCACAAGACTTGTTCGGCCTCGGCAAGGCGACTCTTTACGCTTTTGTGTGGGAGAGCGTATATGCTTTAGACAACATTTTAGAAGAACCGTTTAACCATCACAATAAAACCCTTCTATCAGAGATGGCCACTTCGATGTTCAAGCGTAGCAAACGGACGATGCGGAGTTGCATTGGAGCTTCGGACGGCATGGTTGTGCGCATTAAGAGCACGACACGGTTGGACGACGATAATGCGAAAAAATACATGAATCGGAAGGGGTCGTTTTTCATCATCAACATGTAGTAAGCATTGGCTAACGCGCACATGAAAATCGTCTACTTAATTCTGGGGACGCAAGGGAGCACGAACGATAGCCTCGCATGGAAAGTGTGCCCGCTTGGCCTTGCGTTAGAGAAAAACCACTACCATAGGGCTTTTGGATTGCATGTGATGAGGCCTACGTTTGCGGAAAGTGGTTGTTGACGCCATACGGGGTGGCTGTTGCTCGGGCACACAAGTACAAAGATAATTTCAATTTCTACTTGTCTAGGTGTCGAATCAGCATAGAGTGTGCATTTGGTATGCTCGTGCAACGGTTTGAGATTTTGAGGCGTTAGATATCCCTCCGTAGGACTACTAATGGACACATATGTACGCTAGACTCCGGGGGAGTCTTGGCCCTCCACCTGTAGGTGTTCGCTATAGGTGTTCGCCGCTCAGTCGCGATGCGACGCGATGGGTTCATATACACAATATGTTCCTATCGGGTACCGACTTTTGGCGGTAGTTGGATAAGGCGTACAACTCCGTTCCGGGAAGCGGCGGTTCTAACCCCCTTCATGCCATTCCGTGTGTACATGGATTAACGGGCGGCCGATGAGTGTCAGTTTGGAACATGTTACCAAGATAGTATCTGTTTGCATACGCCTTGACAGCTTAGCAATTGATGACGGCGTGTTGTTGCACACGCCTTTACCAAGGGACTGCGTGTCCAATGACGATTTAGGGCGAATAGCTCAGCATAGGGTTACTCGGGCAGGACGTGGGCTGAAAAAGCGTAGGCCACAGGGGGGCGTGAGGGACGCCTTAACTCAAGAGCTTAAAGGAGCAAGGCTCATGAGGCCGTCTCTTAAAAAGCAGCGCAACATATAAACATGTTAACGACAAGCAATCGCACCACGAGCAAGGATAGATTCACGACTAGCAACTGCATCAATAGTAAATCACGCATGTATTAGCGAAAGCTGCAACAAAACCCAGCAACAAGATCAAGGTTTGAGCATGCACGAGTTGCGATCGCACCATTGTTTAGTAGCAACATTAGTAGCACTAGTGTCAACGAGAGCAGCAACAACAATAAAATAATCGACAACTACTACAAAACTAGCAGCAACACCATGAAGGCTTGAGTATGCAGCAAGAGCAATTATAGGAACCGCACGATCGTGCATCAAAATTGGCACGAAAAGCATTTACATGAAGCAGCCACATCAGCATCACAAGAAGCAACATCGGTAGTATCCCTGTGTCAAACATGGATACACACTCTGACATACGCGCACGCGCACACACCTCCGGGTCACATCTTCACTGGGGTTCTGAATCGCGTTGCTTCCCTAAGTATCGTCTAATCATGTCATTTGCTTCCTTTCTAAGGCCGGCCACTAGTGGAATTGCCGGCGCCCGCCGGCGGCGCAGCGGCGGCGGCCCCGGAGAGGGGTGCGCTCGCAGGCCCGTCGGCACCTACCTCTACCTCCACGCGGTGGGCGCTGGTAACCCCATAGCCGTGCCAGGCCTGGCACGGTAGGGGGCTGAACGAGGTACCGGCAGCTGCGATCCGCGGGATCAGCAGCTGTCGGGAAGCCATGTACGGAGGGTTTTGGAAAACATAATATCCGTACACCGGCACAGGGATCTCCCGCTCGGCCTGTCCGATATGTCTTTTTCGCGACTAAATACTCACAGATACTCTCCCGACGATGGGGCGGGGGCGGCGTTTGCGAAATATTTTTTGGCGAAATGGGGTACGGACGGATCAGCGGAGGGACGAGGGTGTTAGAGCTGGCGGCGGACAGCTGGGAAGCAGCGCTTGGGACAGCGCTCGCTAGCAGTCGCCAGCCCTGTGAGAGTCTTAAGTCTCCCCTGGGGGCGAGGCCTGATGCTACGCAGGACGGAGGCTGGTCGCAGCCGGAGGAGCGGCACGGTCTGGCGGCGGCGGTCCTTAGGATCGCCCGCCGCCGGAAAAGCCCGGTACGGGGGGTTTTTGGAAAAATTCCCGTACCCACCATCTTTTGAGGACCGGCGACTCGATCCCTGTGTTCTTCCAACCCCTTCCCTAGTCGGTACCCGGTTATCGATAGGCTGCCTCAGGCAGTGTGCCTAGGGTTATCGTAACGGCACACTGCTCGTAAAGGCGACCCCCTAACAACGTAAACCACCGGGGGAGGGTACGGACGGCCACAGCGCGATCAGATAGGTGTTGGAAACAGACGGGAAAAGGACAGGGGACAGGAGAAAATCTGGCTCGGGGGCAGGAGAGCCAGCCGGACACCGTCTGCAGCCTAGTTATTCTCTCTTCTCAGCCCCCGAAGGAGGAGAGAAGACTCGGCTAGGTGGCGAGCTGCGTCGAGAGGAGCGGCTAATACCTCGGGCGGGGTGGAGCACGGATCGGGGCGGGACCGACGACGACCTATGCGAGGGGGGTTTTTCACCTGCCTTTCCCCCCAAGCTCCGGCACGACCGGAGTCGCACGGGAGCCGAGGTCAGGCAGGTTCGCCTCGACCAGCTCCAGCTGGACAGCCTTGCTGATCAGCGACCCCGCAGCGGCTGGAGCAGGCCGCGTAACGTGGAGACTAGCGACATTTTATTTTTCATACTGTATCCAAAAAAAATACGTATAGATCAAAAAAATTATAAATACCTGGATACGGGTATGTTTTAGACGGTATCGTTACTGCCATTGGAGAGGTTGGGATTAGTGGTTCACGGTCTACCTCACGCTTAGAAGTCCAACTACAGGTTGAGCATAGCAAAAGGGGGGGCCCAGAGACAGCAGCCGGTTTTTACTGGTATTGTTGTAAACAATTTCAAATTTCAAATGGAATTGCCAAATAGCGCACACGTGACCATGTTATTGTATTGTATAGTACTTCATAGTACGTTTCTCGACTTAAAGCCAATCCAACCAGCACGAGTCGGCCTAGGATGTATGGGTGCTATTACGCGTTAATAAACGAGTAGCGAATAGAGACCAACTACAGTAAAGTACATGCGTGGACCATCTAGCGACGATCGCTACTATACCAATTACGTGGAGGAGCTACCCCGCAGGTCGCAATCGGAAAAGTTGAGCAGACGAGAATCTTGCTGCCACACAAATATATGGTGGAGCTTATTTTATAAAGGTATCTCAAGGTACGCTTCTAGATTTTCGATGACTTCGGCGTTGATCTACCTCTTGTTTGACCGAGTGGGCAAGTCAACAAGAGATAGATTTTCGAACATGCGCGTTCTCGGATAGATCGCGCGCCGAACAAATGCGTCCGCCGCTCACTCCAACACAAGCCGCGCGGGATTCCATGATAGCGATAACGACTGCGTGGTGGACATGTGGGGTACTAGCGATAGTCCTTGGATTCCTTCTTCTAGACGATGACACGCCATTTACTTTGCGTTGGCATCCTTCGTTATTGTACGGGGAATTGTAGTGGGCGACCCAACCCAAACCTATAGAGCGGTCGCTCAAAACCATATTGGTCCGGTTGTATTTCGTTATTTCGATTCGTTTGTATGTCTTGTATATAATTTGAGAAAAGCTATACCTCCTATTCCGAATTAGAGGTATATTCGCGAATATACCTCCTATTATTTGCCTGGACCTATAGCTCGTATAACTTCGCGAATTATTTATTACTAATAATTCCGACGTGTGAGTACGTTTCGGTATTGTATAGCGATACGTACCGCTATCGCTATTCCGCTATTCCTCTAGTGGCCAGCCTAACGTCTACCGCAAGATTGGGGTTCCCAACGATCTTCAGGGCATTATCGATATCCTTATGCGACTGGTATACTAACGGAATATGCGTTGCCACATGCTTGTTCTTTTTGTATTCAACGACGGTGCCATACATGGACTGGATAGTGTCTCCTTCCGGAGCCGACGCCAAGGCTCTCCCACTGCAAGCGCACATACATTGCAATAGCGAACCCCGCCTCGGACACTCGCATCAAAATTCTTGTGACCTCTACCCCTCCCTCCCACACTATCAATCGAGCTGAATTAGCAGGCATCGACATAGGCCTCCAACTAGGCCATACCGGCATACCCACCTCCTTACATACAGTGCGTGCTCCCTCCGCCTCATACAAGGATACTTAAACTGCCCATCCGCCTATAGACACAACATCCACCGCGACACACTCCCCTCCATCACACACACCCTCAAAACCCGCTGCACGCAAGCACTCGCACACACCTCTGCAAAATTAAAGCACACAACCACTCCCTAGGAAACGACCTCGCAGACACTCTAGCCAACCAAGTTGCAGATGGACACCCACCCGACACAACATACACCACATGTTCATACGTGTCGATAGGCCAATGGACCTGGCCATACACCCTCATTCCACAAACTCTAGGGGAACCCATACCCTACAGATACACCAACCTCAAAACTGACGCGCACACCCACAGCACCAAACACACACACACCCCTCTCACAATCATCCAAACACGGCGGCCTCCTCGCCCGCGCTGCGGAGGACGGAGCGGACTTCACTTTCCACAAAAGACACACTACACTCACCAACATTCAATTCACCCACAAGCAAGAATTCATGTGGGGAGTCCACAACACCCGCCTCCTCAAACACAACCCAACCCTGCGCTGTCCCATGTGTGGCCAATTCACTAGCAACGGCCACATGGCTGGTAACTGCCCAACCATGCCTGGCCTAAGACAGGACCGCCACAACAACGCGCTACAACTCGTACTCTCTCTCTTACAACGCCACAACAGAGGCCGTTGGTAGACCATCACTGCAGACTTCGGTAACAAACCCATCAAGTCCTTCACCTACCCCACTCCCACCCGCACCCCTCTTGACTGTCACCCCCTCTCACCCCACCCACATGCCTACCCGCCTTGTAGCTGCTGACGAAGGTCTCTCGCCCGACTCCCTAACCTCGTGCCCCGCCATCCTTCCCCCTGAGATTCTCCCCCCCGCGCTTCAACCCCCGGCGCACAAACCCGACTTCATTCGCCTTCTTGAACCTATATATGTCGGTCACACAAACTGTCGCCGCCGATACTCATCTATCAAGAAAATTCAGATAGGGGAGTGGAAATACTGCAATGACCACAACCTCTCCCAAACAGCCCACTTGATTAGAGCCAAATACACACCCCTCGCAAATGCCATCCGCATCCACTGGCCAGGTACCGAGGTCGACATCCTCCCCATCGTCATGAGCCGCACGGGTACACCACACACATCCACCATCGCAAGTCTCACCTCTCTCTTCACCCTCCGCACCGACCCTCCTGACAAACTCATCTCCAAAACACGACTTGACACATCTCGCACACTCGCACAACTTCACACACACACTGTCCAATGGCTACACCATCTCCTACTTGTATACCGCATCAAATCAAGCATCAAATCTCACCGCGCCCCCGCACAATGCACCTTCGCACGCCGCTGATTGCACTCCATCTTCACCCTGCATCGCACCCTCCCCGGGGGGGAGTAAAACCCCCGAAACACCCTTGGACATGTTGGATTTAGGTGGTTAACGGTCTAGCCCTTACTTGTAAGTTTCCTGTATGGCATAGTTGGGAGGGCCCAGAGACAGCAGCCGGCGCGTACGGTATTTGGTGTAGACCGGCGCATACGGTACATGTTGTAAAGGATTTCAATTTCAATTGCAATAGCGACATGTAAAAAGTTAGCATGCTATACAAAATATAACACGACAATCTTCATGAACCTACCGTTTGCGTCGGGTGATGGGCGGCGTTGGGGACGGCGGCCCATACATCCCAAAACCTACGAGACACTACTTTTCACAATGGTGGGCGGCAATTCTTTCCGGATTAGGCTATCCAAGTCGTGCATGTCCATCAGCTCCCATAAGTATAAGAACAATTTGGAAATACATATATAATAAATTTTCAGTCTTTCAATAACAAGGCTCACTTATAAAATGGGATTAGATACTAGCAGAGTTTCCCACCTTCTTAAATCGCCGTTTACAAAGTTAACCTTCGACAATTGCTCCCCACTCGCATTCAAACAGCTCGGGCCCTTCCAATTTGCCTTGTACATGTTGATCCTTGCCTTGTGATGTGCAAACTAACCTATACATAGCAAAAACAAAAACCCCAATAGCATTAAAAGTTTGGGTATTGATATTTTTCTTTTTGTCTGCATGCTTCAGAAATGTGGAACAAAGCATTAAAGGCATGCATGATTTCAACAAAATGACTTACCCTTCAAACGAACGGAGCTGCGGAACGCCCCACCTTCTTCCATTGTCCCCGGCTGAATAGCATTGAGCCGATCTAATCTGGATGGCGTGCCAACAAACGGGTTATTTGGAGCAAAGTTTGGGACACTAAAATGGCAGTGACCGCACTCCGGCAATCAGGATCCACCACAACGTGCGCAAGGCGGGCTATGTCGCCTACGGTACATGGTGAATCGCGCTCCCTGGTTTTGCCTAGGTGGCCAATGTCATACCGATGTACAACAACGGCGCAATACTCGGGGTCGACGGTGTGTACATGTGCGACATCGTTGGGACACGGAGTTTCATCAACCAACGCTTTCTCTTGCCACGCTTTCCCGCTCTTCGTTCGAACGAGTTTTCGAGCCTTCTCCTTCGACGCCTTCAAATAGTCCCGTTGGGCACTCGTGAATTCTTTGGGAGCGACACGTCTTCTGTTCGGCCCGGCGTCTAAAGGATCAGCTCCAAGAAGCCATGCTTCAAGCAAGTCCTCGGATAAGCCCAGTTGCGGTCGAATCGCTACCGGCAGTTCTACCTCTGCGTGCACATTGTTGTCATTGCGGGGCGGATCTTGGAGAAGGGACGCTCCTCCAAATAAAGGACGGGGAAGAGACATTGTGGCATCACGGTGCCGACAACCATAGTCGTGTAGGTCGTCGTGGTGATCGCCAACGGTACGGACAGAGCACAAAGGGTGGAAGAGCCGCTTGATGTACCGGCACATCTGCTGGAACTTCGAGCGTGAAATTGGTATAAGCCGACAACCCGGAATTTGGCTTCTCACCAAGTCCTCCTCCTCATCACCAGCATCATCATGGGAGTCAATTTCCATTTGTATTTCTGGGTTTGCAACGAAAATTCTCGGCATCTTGTCCTCCGACGTAACATAAATGTAGAAGGTCGATGGCTTCCGGGGTTTTCAACGATCACGCGACGATATGACCGCCGCCGGGCTACCAACGACGCTTCCATGCCTTCGATGATACCGCACCTCGCGCGGAATAGAAGATGGTGCAAAAGCAACACGTATGGCAAGAGTCGGAGCCTTCGGGCTTTGAGGGCTTCGGGAGTCCACCACGGTTGGCCCGGTTTGTGATCTTGGCGGAGAGTGCGTGTGAAGGGACAAAGCGATGATGTAGGCGGGAGCGCATTGTGTTGTCGGGTAAAACTACGATCATGATCCTATCTCGACATGTGTTATCATCCAAAATGCCGCCATGCGAGATAGCGGCAACACTGCGCGAACTACTATTCGTTTTCTCGACATCGTTTTCTCGACAAGCGTTGACCGCGAGGGTGACAAAAATGAAATCGCGACGTGGCGCTGTACACGCGTGGCATGCCAGTACGTTTTGGTACGTGTTACTACATGTGCCGTAATATCGTGACATGAAGTCGTGCGTATGAAAAAACCCTTATTATATTCCGCTATCAATGTTACCCTACATATACCCGTACGGGAGACAGAAGGCAGCTACGGGTACTTGTGTTTCGTCTTTTGACCTGCTGGTCCGTCATCTTGACGACACCAGACAGGCTTCCGAGTTCCGACCCGCCCAGCGTGTTGACGACGGCTACAAATATCAAGCGCAGTCGCAACTCACTAAGTATAATTTTCCAATCCTCAGCGAGCGGACCAACTTCCAGCTGATGCGATTGCTTGCCTTCCTGCTCCGCGAGCCAAGGCTTTTAGGGTTTTCTCTTTTTGCTTTTTCCTAACGGGTGGGTTTTAACTGCTTTTCTCGAAATTATATTACTATACCCTTCCCAAAGCCAGTTACGTGGCGACAGGCTGTTGAATGGTCGGCTGCAAAAGGGCCTCCAGAGCAGACGGCTTTCTCACAGCAGCGGTTTCTTGTCGGTGACCGGCTGCTGAAATCGCTTCACCACCCCAAAACGGCTCGCTGAAGCACTGACACGCGATGTCACCCTCGGCCGGCCGCGCTGCCCCAGTTGCGAGCGTGTTCGAGCTGGCAGCTGCGCTACCCACACTGCTCACAGGCCCCGACGTCGCGGCGCTCAAGTCGCTATACGAAATCGAGGTCGTTGCGACAAGTTGTGTACAGCCGAAGCCGCTCGCAGACAAGTACGGGACGCCAGCGAGGCAGCAGGTCGTCAGCGTCACCAACCGCGCCACACTGGAGCAGGTGCTTCCTGGACCGACGCGATGATGCGACTCCCGAAAATCATCAGGCCCCTTTTCCGTGAGCGTGTCGACTACGCTATGACTGTTTCCCCTTCTCCTTCTTCGTTTTGCGTGTCGCTGATTCGTTTTGGATGTCGCTGATGAGGCTATGATTTTTTCCGACCCATCACCGACCGCGCAGACATGGTACAACAAGGTTCGCACCCTGAAGCCTCAGACGTTCGAGGCGAGTGCGAAAGAGGGACTAGAGGACCCCACGTCAGGCAAGGGCTGCGACTTTTGCGACTGGGGCGCTTTAACGGCTGAAGACGAGTTTGGGCGCGTCGATACGCCCACCTGCGTTTCTGCGAGTAACCTGTTCAAGTACTGTGCACCGTTTCATGGACTCGTCGTGTTCAAGGCACGTCACAAGCTGCAACCCTCCCCTTTTTCTCCTCACATGGTTGCCTGCGTTGCACACCATCATGATTGGGTGCTTAGGACATGACGGCTTGTTGATACACTGTCATGACATGATCTGGCCGTGTCGTCTTAACATGACGGTGACATAAACATGTGTGACGGTGACATGCTGTAAACCCACAGGAACACGATCCTCTGAAGATAAACCTCAATGGAGTGGCGGACTTGATGCGCTGCTCTGCTGAGTGGTTCAGACGAGCAGCCGCTGCGTCCGTGGGGCGGCCGCTGCACCCCTTCCTGCTGTGGAACTGCCTTCATCGAGCAGGTGCGCTTCCCCTCCACCCACCACCCAACCCTCACTGCCACATCCCACTCTCCCCTTCAGCACTCCCCGAGACTGCTCACTCACTGCTTACATAGATGACACGACCAACCCAAACGCACGATGCACCCCCAAGGCAACAATCCCCCCCCCCCCCATTGATTTCACAGAATCGCTGATGTTGGCGTGTGTGGGCAGGAGCCAGTCAGTTTCACGGGCACGCGCAGGTCATGGTCAGCCACACACCCATCCCCGAGGTAGAAAAGCTGGCCATGGTCTCTCAGCGATGGCCGCGTTACTACTTGGACGTCTTGCGTGCTCACCGTGCTGCCGGTGCGTGCACCCCCTACCTGCCCTGTTGGTTATATGGGACCCATTCCCACTTTCATTGAATATGAGTGAGCAGTAACATGCTTTGTCCCTTCACTTCTGACTCTGCCTCCGCAATGACCATGCACTACTGTCGGTAGGGCTGCTTTGTGGGTGTGGGGAGGGGGAGCACCGGGCTTGGGCTTATGTTCATCTGTCACCCATCAAAGTAAGGCAACCCCCTCCACTCCCCAACCTACCGGCTTCTTCTGCTTCCACTATTCGCACACTCTCATCCCTCGACGGTGCTACATGCCTTGAAGAGCTCACCTCCCCTTATTTCAGGACATGGAGATTGTTATCCAAGCTCGCGGTATGCGCAGCTCCGGGCTGCACCGGCTCTTGCACGCTGCCCTGCGCACTCTCATCGACGACCTCGGCGTGGCGAGCTTCAACGTTGGCGTCCTCAACATCCAGGTGGCCGTAACCCTCTCATGATGTTCCCCACCCATCCAAAGCAAGTTCAGCGTATTTGGAGCGAAGAGATGCACTAGCTCTGAGCCCCCACTCACTTGTGTTGCGGCGTAGGTTGATTCTGAGTCCGCCCCCTCGCGTCAGTTCCAAGCGAGTGAAATAGACATCGCGCGAGCCATCTTGGACGGGGCGGACGAGGATCCTCCCTTGGTTGCGCGCATTGTGAGCCGGGGGAAGCTGAGCAGCAAGGCGTCTGATTTCGGTGGGTTGGAGGTGTTTGGGGGCGCCTCCATTGGGCACACCGACCCCATCTCAATTGCGCCCCTGCTTCGCCGCCGACTCGGCTCGCACGCGATCGATCCGGCGATACTGTAGTCCTCTCTGAATAGACGGCTCCAGACTGCGCAGCTTCGGATGGCGGAATACAGCTCATCCACAAGGCATTTCAATTCAGTCTCCTTCCTGTGCAGTCCTCCGTTACGGAATAAGCGTATTCACTTCTGGAGTGGAGGAACAATCAGCACACACACACACACACACACACACAGTCAGGCTGCCTCGCATACGAAAAGGGGAGTACAGCGCGTTGCTCGTCGATATAGTATTGGAGCGGTGCGATGTGATGTGTGAACGGCTGAGCTGTGGACTTCTGTCCGGAATGTGCTTGGTTAAGCTGCCCAATTTAATTCATTTTGTTGTGCATTTTAAACTTAGCTTGCTCGTTTTCTTCACGCGCCGAATAGAACTCGAATTTGGGCAATGTTTGCGTTGCGGCTTTCACTTCACTATGGACTGTTACGTAATACGGACGTAGTATGCGCACACCATATGTGCATCTCCTCACACATGCATGGATACTACTCGCGATATATGCCTTTCGTGCAACCCATCGTGCAGCGCCATGGCCGCTGTTCGCACCTGCTGTTTCGCAAACACCGAACTATCACGCAAACTCCACAAGTAAAAGTCACTGACTGGGCGAATCGATCCTCCGGGGTGGAGGAATACACCTCGGATATTAGGAGCATAATCCTGAATGATTAGGGAGGCCGCCCTGAGCCTAGACCATCCGCTTTCCCACGCACGGGGGGGGGGGGGGGTTTAGTCATCAACTTCGGCAGAAATATGTTGTAATTCAATTCCAATTTTATTTCTCAGAGTCGTCATCGCTCTCATCTCCTCATCATCCTTTCTCACGCATCGTTCGCATGCGCCCACGTGTTGCATACGCATTTCACCCATTAGTGAAGTTTTGTTTGTGATAGATTGGCCGCTATTGCGCATCAAGCATTTGTGGTCGCAATTGCCCCTGCTAGTCAGACGCCCCACATGCTTTCTCCCTCGGGTGTGAATGATTAGCAACATCTTGCTACTGTAGCTCTTACGAATGCAAATAGCAGCCCCCCCCCGTGCGTTGTGTATCGAAATAAGTGTCGACAACTCGCGATAGATGCTGCATGATAATTAGTGGAGCACTGTACTTCACTGTCAAGTGGCTATTTGATACTTTTGTTGAACCATCTGCATACTGAATAGTTGTGCGAGATGACATCACACAATTTAAATAAAAACACAACTTAGAAAACTTTGGCTCAAAAACCGTAACATGTAATCCGTAGCCTCCATTTTCGTAATCGTACATCTTGTCAATCCTACTACATTAATTTGCTAAACTGTGTGTGTGTGTGTGTGTGTGTGTGTGTGTGTCTGTCTGTCTGTCTGTCTGTCGGTGTGTCCCCTTATCATCAGCTGGATTGGATTTTATTATTACAAATGTGATATATGTTATTTGGAAAAAACACCAACTTCTTGCTTGGTGGCCTCCACTGCTTTTTCTTGTAAGAAAGTATTTTTTTTTGGTTGAAAAAACACCAACTTGGGGTATTGCGCACTTATTGCGATAAGGATGAGGATTCGTCTTTAACTACTGCGCATCGCTACGATGGGTACAGGAGCATTATTTCTGTGATTACAAAAATATAGAGTGAGACACACAGTATGTGTGCATAATTACAAAAAATACATCATGAGAGAGAAGAATGTGTGTGTGTGTGTGTGTGTGTGTGTGTGTGTGTGTGTGTGTGTGTGTGTGTGTGTGTGTGTGTGTGTGTGTGTGTGTGTGTGTGTGTGTGTGTGTGTGTGTGTGTGTGTGTGTGTGTGTGTGTGTGTGTGTGTGTGTGTGTGTGTGTGTGAAAATTAAGTATCACGACTATGGGCCTCCATGGACTATCTTAATGTTTACAAAAATACATAATGAGACACAAAAGTTTGTGTTCATATCAATACAAAAATACAAATAACCACAGGCCACTCGCATAACAATATGTCGACTTCTGAAATTATTGTGTACCTAGACACTGTCCAGAAACTTGCATACGTGCGCGCGCGCGCGCGTGTGTGTGTGTGTGTGTGTGTGTGTGTGTGTGTGTGTGTGTGTGTGTGTGTGTGTGTCTATGTGTGTGCGTGCGCGCGCGCGTGCGTGTGTGCGTGCGTGCGTGTGTGCGCGCGCGTGTGTGTGCGTGTGTGTGTGCGCGCGCGTGTGTGTGTATGATAGAGAATACGTGTGTGGGTGGGTGTGCGTATGTGTGTGTGTGTGTGTGTGTGTGTGTGTGTGTGTGTGTTTGATAGAGAGTGTGCCACACACACACACACACACACAGAGAGAGAGAGAGAGAGAGAGAGAGAGAGAGAGAGAGAGAGGGGGAGGGGAGAGAGAGAGAGAGAGAGAGAGAGAGAGAGAGAGAGAGAGAGAGAGAGAGAGAGAGAGAGAGAGAGAGAGAGAGAGAGAGAGAGAGAGAGAGAGAGAGAGAGAATACGTGTATGACTGTCTATGCGCGTGTTGTGGGGAGGTTGTGCGCACTTATTGCTTGTCTGTTTTCGTTCGATAGTCCACTTTTATCGGCACTCCCCATGTCCTGCCTTTTCATACTCTTGCGGCGCCCGCCAGCGGCGTAGCGGCGATGGCCCCGGCGGGGGGTGCGCTCGTAGGCCCGTCGGCACCTACTTTTACCTCCACGCGGTGGGCGTTGTTAACCTTGTAGCCGTGCCATGCATAGCACGGTAGGGGGCTAAACGAGGTACCGGCAGCTGTGATCCGCGTGATCAACAGCTTTCGGGAAGCCATGTACGGAGGGTTTTGGAAGTCATAATATCCGTACTCCAGCACTAAGATCTTCCGCTCCTCGGCCAGTCTCATATGGTTTTTTTCGCGACTGAATACTCACAAAGAGTCTCTAGATAAGGAGGCGGGGGCGGTGCCTGTGAAATAGTTTTGTGAGAAGGGTATGGACTGGTCAACGGTGGGATGTGGGTATTGGAGATGGAGGCGGACAACCGGGAAGCAACACCAGGGAAAGGCGCTCGCTCGACGTCGACCGGCGCTCCTGAGATCGAGCAAGCCAATCCAAGGGGGTGGAGTTCGAAACCATAAGCGAGGAGGATTGCCGCGGCGAGAGGAGCGGCACGGTCAGGCGGCGCTGACATTAGATCGGCCGCCGCCGGAAAACCAAGTACGGAGGGTTTTGGTCAAAACGTCCTTACCCAGCACATATGAGGTCGGAGTCCCGATCTGACTTCCCACCCAACCTCTCCTTTCGTCGGTACCCACCATCGACATGAGTGTCTAAGGCGGTGTCCTAGGGTTATCGCGAAAGCACACCGCCCATATAAGCGGGCCCCTTGCAAAGTAAACCACAAGAGGAGGGTAGAGGTGGTATTGTACGGATTAGCCGGCGCCGGTGTTAGCACTAGCATCCCGTTGCCTAGTACTTATGTGCAAGGTAACTATTTGTCATCCTAGTACTCAGTGTTATGTTATTAGCGGTACTCTATTCCCTATTAATGGCGGTCGGCCGGCCCTGCCGGTGCCTTCGCCGGCCGCCATCTCTCTCCTTTCACTTCTCTAGTCACCATAGCCGGCCCCCCTGTGGGGCCGGCACGTCCTCCATGTAACTATCCGTTCCCAACTCTAACAGGTTATGGGCCCTCCACCAAGTTACACTAGAGAAGAGCGTGTGTAAAGCGCTCGGCGCCACGCTAATCCTATCTACTCCCACGTACGCTCGGCGCCACGCTAGTAACTCATCGTCCAACCAACACCACGCTTCGCCTTCGAGATGGTTGTCCGCGACTAACCCACAACCTCCCACGTAAAAAGGAGAAGAGCGTGTGTAAAGCGCCCGGCGCCACGCTCGCCCCACCAAGCTTCCAGTCTTACCTAGCCTTCACCCTACCGATACTCTCGACCGGATCTGGTTTTTTAATACCGACCCGCGAAAACTCGGGCCCTGCGTACTTTAATTACTACTCCTATTATTTTTTTCCCGAGGCAACGCCGCAACGCTCACCTAACTTAGCGAGGAGCTTAACTTTCCCACGGCGAAAGGGGGGAGTGGACACGAGCGCCCGTCTATGCTTTTGCGTGCCTACACGCTCCTAACGGCCTTGTTGGCTTTGCTTCTTCCTCGCCGGTCGCTCTCATGCGTCGGCTAATTCGCCCGGGGACAGTTTTTCCCGCTACATGTCAGACTAGTACATTACGCAGTACATTTGGAACCGCTTCTTATCGGTTACTCGCCGGTAGCGGCACGTTCTTGTGAGCGCATGTCGCTACACCTACCCGGCTTGAGACACACGCTACAAGCACTACAACTTCGACCAAGATGGCACCTTCCTCGACGCAAGCCAAGAGGACGTCAAGACCTCTGCTACCTTGAGGGGGGGTGTTAGCACTAGCATCCCGTTGCCTAGTACTTATGTACAAGGTAGCTATTTGTCATCCTAGTACTTAGTGTTATGCTATTAGCGATACTCTATTCCCTATTAGTGGCAGTCGGCCGGCCCTGCCGGTGCCTTCGCCGGCCGCCATCTCTCTCCTCTCACTACTTTAGTCACCACAGCCGGCCTCCCTGTGGGACCCGCACGACCTCCATGTAACTATCCGTTCCCAACTCTAACGGCCGGAAACATTTGGGAGCCGACCATGACATGACGGGCGCGACAGGAAGAGCGACCACCCGGAAATCAATTGTGGCTATGGTTTTTTTTTTTGCTGCCCCGAAGGGAGGGGGAAACCCATGCTAGGAGGAGGGCTGCGACGGGAGGAGCGGCTTTCATATCGGACGAGGGTGTGCGTGGATCGAGTCGGGGCCTTCGACCGTTCAACGACTTGAGTAAGGGGGTTTTCCGCTTGCCTTCCACCCCCAACTCCGGCACGACCGGAGTCGCACATGAGCCTAGGTTAGGCAGGCCCGACGCGACTAGCACATATTCACAAGCTAGGATGATGTCCGCGGATCGAGCGGCGGGAGCGGGCCGCGCATCGTGGAGATAGCGACATAGTATTTTTCATATTTTGATTGTAGTGATAAACCTTGTTTGTCCATGTATGATTTGTGTTATGTTGCTCGTGCCGACACTGTCATGGACATGGATGGATAAGGAGACCCCCCGGCGTAAAACCCTAACCCTAAGTCCTAGATGCCAATATTGGGTACGCCCTGAGACAACAACCGATTTATCGATACTTGTAAAAAAGATCAATTTCAATTTCATAGAGTTGCGTATTGGATTAGCGTATATGGTCATATCCACTCGATGGACGCGGGGCGTACTTTAGCCAAACAGCTTGGGCTCAAAGCATATTGGCGGGACTGATTTAACCACCCAATCGACAGCCTCCCGAGTTAATGTTTTTGCAAGGGGCCATTCTGAGTGTCAACAAGCGCAAGCGCGTGTCCAACGAACATGCAACTATATATTACTTCAAAATACCTACTCGACTTGTATGCACCGGGATCCAAGCCAATCGTCAACAATGTCAATATTAAGCATGTCGCGCGTAAACCACGCCAGGAAGGTGAAATTCTGATGATAAGCCAATACTGCCATGCAAATATATCATATCCCGAACCTATTCATCGCCGCAAAATGATATCGCAATTGCCGACCGTATATATGGTCCTCCAGTCGAAACTAATATGAACTAAAATAGTATGTCCTAGCTCTGCCCGCCGTGATTGTCAGGGAGGAGGGTACAATTCAAGACAACAAAAAGTGAGCGCCTTGTGATACGGCGCAAATGCGCGATGCCTCCCGGCCGCTATTATGTATTTGTCATAATAACATCCTTAAATTCCTTCTCTCCGTCCGTATCCCCTTATTCGCGTATTCGTTAAATAGCTATATCGACCCACTTGAGAAAGATGGGTGTGTCTAGCTATGCATTGCCTTACTCCCGTCCTATACATAGCGAAAAGGCAAGCGTGCCGCGTGGTCCTGTACGTTATTTGTACGTAATGTTACAAATTACTCGTAGAAGTACGCCACGCGACCACACGTGCCTTGCGTGACACATAACGAGTTGTAACGGGCACGCAGAGGGCGTGTGACAGGCACGCGTGGTCTTTGCCTGCCCGCGTGGTTCATGTGGCCCGGGATCTAGTGAAACCTTCGTCACCCGACCCCCATGCCTCCCCGCCACAACCATCAATATTCCTTGTAAATCACCACAAAATAAACTTGAAAATGTAAGATCTATAACTAGCTTTCCCTCCTTCACCCGTCGGTCGCCGATTTGGGGACGGTCGGAAGTGATCGGTTGCCCGCGCGGCGGCGCCCGCCGCTACGGTGCGGGCCACCGGCCGGCGCCTACTCCCGACGCGATCTTTGGGAATCTTGCCTAGCTTAACGGAAAATAATGGGCACTATGTGTGCTTCTAGGGGATGCATGGGTAAATAGTTGGTGAATAATAATTAGGTTGTCGCTTGTTAAAAGTCATGTAGTAGAGCGCGTAAGTGCGGGTGGGGATGGCGCGCTCTCGTCGTTGAATTGACCCGTGCGCGCGAAGCAAGACAAGATGCGGGTATATATGTTTAGAGGCAAACGGTGGCGCTACTAAAATGCTAGCGATAATGGTAGGATTTTTTCGCCATCACGTGGCTTAGAGCCATCATGGCATACTAGCTAGTCGCTAGCGGTAGTTGCGATGTAAGATCAGGTCAATGTCATAGGCGACCACGCGTGTTCGTGCCGCCGTGCCCACTTTCTCGTATAGGACGGCAAAATCGACACATTAGAAACTGTATTAGCACGACAAGAAACGTACAAAAGCGACCACGCGGCACGCGTGGTTTTTCGCTTTGTATAGGACGGCCCTTAGACCGTCAAGCGTGCATGGGTGTGGCCGGCAGTGCGTAGGGCATCCATCAAAAGGAGGGTCGATATCGATATCGACCCCCCTTCACAGCGGAAAAGAAACAACCTACAGTTAGTGCTATCGCTAGCTCAAATCGCCTTGCTAAGGGAATGGCATGCTAGTCCCCTTCTCTTCCTTTGCCCACTCTTATCGCGGCCGCTTAGAAAGAACGGTTAAGGCTTTCATATACGTCCCACTGTTGGCATTTCCTGCCGGGGCTTAGGTCGACGCGCGGGTGCGTATCCGAATCTTCTCCTTGTAGAGTGGGCATTTGTTGGGGGCGGTGTCGATGCGGATCGGCGGGGAATGTCGTCCGGTGATATGTCCCGCCGCGGCGGACAGCTGAGGGAGGAGGCCCGGGCCGTTGGGGTGTGAAGGCTGTCGGACGGGGTGGAAGGGTGTGCCTTGAGTCAAGGTCGGAGCGCTACATTTTTCCGCCGGGTGAGGGGTGCAGGAGAAATATTCAGTCAACATGGTGGCGTGTTCCTTGGGAGGTGGGAGGTAGGAGAGGCGGATCGAATTGCGATCCGGATAAAGATGACTCGCTTCTCGTAGACTTCAGTCACATGTGAGTCTACTGGGGGTTCTTGGGGGCGGCGCTTAGCGGGGCGATCTTGTTGCCATTGTCCTTCGTTGGGGGGGGGAGGGGGGGTATGTGAGTGGGGGTTGAGAGTGTCGGTTGGAAGTGTATCGTCCGTCATCCTCCGTGTATCTTCCCGCGGCTTGGTGGCGGGAAGTAGGAGAGGCGGATCGAATTGCGAGCCGGATAAAGATGACTCGCTTCTCGTAGACTTCAGTCGCAGGTGAGTCTACTGGGGGTTCTTGGGGGCGGCGCTTAGCGGGGCGATCTTGTTGCCATTGTGCTTCGTTGGGGGGGGGAGGGGGGGAAGTGAGTGGGGGTTGAGAGTGTCGGTTGGAAGTATATCCTCCGTCATATCTATGGGATGGGCGTCTCGGTGCTTGTCTCCCGGGCGAGTTTTAGGAGGCCGATCTGCGTTGTCGTCTTCGGCGAAGTCGGTGGGTAGGGTAGAGCTGTCAGCCTCTAGATGCGCGCGGGTATTGATCTGAAGGCGAAGCAGCCTTTCAATGGCTTGGGTGAGGTAGGACGAGCGGTCGACCGGGGTTCCGATTTTGTCCGAGCCCCCAATGAGGCTCGAGCCGTGTGCGCTCAGGGTGACGGAGGCGAAGATAATCTTGTGTCGTTCAATGATGTGGGGATGGGGGGGTAGGTCGAGTATTTTTCTTGGAGGACATGTCGTTGGTGGCCCAAGTTCTGTCGGCGACGAGGTCGGTAGCCAGATCCTTGCGGTTGAGAGCGGAGTGGGTGTGCGGAATTGGCTTGGGGGGGGGGGGGGGGGTAGGACTTCGTATTCCTCCATCGGTGGTCTCGGGACTCGGTAGATGCGGAGGAACCGGGGGTTTATCGGGTCGGGCATAAGGTGAGTGGTAGATTTTCTGAGGGTAGTGTCGTATAGGAGTGGGAGGGGGGAGGTGAGGCTGAAGACTGCCTTACATATGTTGGTAAAGGTAGTGTCCGTTGTGCCCATAGCAATATCGTCAACTCCGCCCGGTCCGTATATGGTGAGTGCGGTTTGTGTTTGGTGCGTGGTTACGTCGACCCCTGCGGCTTGGAGAGAAGGGCTTGGAGGCTTGGAGGCTTGGAGAAGAGTGGAGGGCTTGGAGGCTAGTTTTACCCCGGGCATGGTCGAGTTGGTAGTTCAGGGAGTCGGTGACAGCGACGGCCATCTTGTCGGCCGGGGGCAAGATGAAGTTGGTGAAGTCGGAGGTCTCTACCATGCGGCAATCGAGGCCCCAGCGGTAGAATATTCGGTTGACTTTGGGTATGTATTCGGTTTGTTTGCTGTGACGGGAAAGAAAGCCCCCCCCCCCCCCCCCCCCACATTGGAGTGGACGAACATGCCCCCATAGGGTGTCCTCGAGCGCGTCGATCAAACAATGCGCGAATTGCGCTGATACGAGTTCGAGTCCGGCGACATGGTCGGGGCGGTGTGGCTTGCAGACGTCGTGTAGTTCGGAGGCTGGCATGAGGGTACCACGGGGGGGGGGGGGGATACCATTCGGCTTGGGTCAGGGAGGTGTCCGTGGCCTCGTATTCTTTCCACGCCGCGTCAGTCGCCGGGTAGAGGGTTTTTTCGACGCCATGGAGGTGTGCGTAGCCGTCATCCCAAAGGTTGGCGAGGGCGGAGAGGAGGAGATCTTTGGCCTACTAGTTGTTGAGGCCTTGCACTTTTGGGCCCGACAGCCAAATTTGGTGGCCGCCTTTCTCGGCGTAATTGGGGAGCCCCATGGATGAAGCGGGGAGCCCCATGGATCAAGTGGGATCAAGCGGGGAGCCCCATGGATGAAAGTTTCGTCGGGGATGCCTTCGTCGTGGTCGGTTAGGACGCGAGTATGGTTATAGGAGTGGTTTTGTATGTGTAGGAGCTCCTTACCTACCACTCGTTTGCTGATGCGGATGAGAGTCATTCCGGTAGTGAGGGTAGGATTTTTCGGCGTCCTTTTGGTGTGCGGGGGGTGAGTGGGTTGGGCTTAGAGCATGTACGGATGTTGTCGTGGAGAAGCTTGACTCCCCAGCGTCTAGTGGCCTCTTCGATAGTCTTTTTGGTAGTAGTGGTGAAGACTGCGAGGGTGAGGGTAATCATAGGGCGGGTGAGGTTGTTGAACTTGAGTACCACTAGGTCGGTAATGGGGGTGCCGGATACTTTGTAAGTGACAACCATGTGGGGAAATTGAGCGAGGGGGCGGGGAACGACGGGGTTGTGCATATGGCGCGCTCGGTTGGAGAAGTCGGCATAGAGTGGGAGAGTAGGGTGGGTTTGGGGGGCGGGAGCGGGGCGCGTAATGCAAAAGCCCATATGGGAGGCTCCGCGACAGGTTGAGGGCCGGCCTCGGGTAGAGTGTCAGTCGTGGAGTGGGTCGGAGTCTATGGGGGTGTCCCGAGGGGTGGTGTCTTCGTGGGGAGGAGGTCTCGCCGGTGTTCATCTGGGTAGGTTGGTCTTCGGTGATGGCGTGTTGATCCATGGTGCAAATAAATGGAGGCGAACGTGATCCAGTTGTTGGGTCCGATGTGGGGGGCGCGCGTTTTCTTGCAAGGGCCGCACCAGAGGCAAGATTTGGACATTTATGTTTCCGGGTAAGAGGCAGGGGCTAGGCGAGAGGGGAGGCATGTTGGAGCAACGACCTGGTTATGTCGGCGTTGTGTTTGCTTTGTGATTTGTTGAGGTGAGCGGGGAGCCAGGAGCTGCCCGGGGAGAACCGGTAACACGTCGAATAGAGCCAATAATTGGCGGATGAAGGTCGAGTGAGCTCGGCATGGAAGAGGAGAAGACATGGGAGCGATTGGAGACGGGTAGGAGCTGGAACATTGGTTTATGGGTGGCAATGAGAGGCAAGAAAGCTGCGAGGGGGGGGAGTGCACCATCGCGCCGGTGGGGGCGGCGGTGACAGCCTTCATAGGGCTTGTATGTGTAGATAGTCCGCGGGAAAATTGAACTACCCGCTGAAATTGAAATTGAAATTGTTTACAACATGTACCGTATGCGCCGGTTTTTTCACCAAAAGCCGGATGCGTCGGCTGCTGTCTCTGGGCCCTCCCAACTATGCCCTACATGGAGCTTACAAGTCAGGGCTAGACCGTTAACCACCTAAATCCAACCTCTCCAATGGGGGTCGGGGGTTTTACTCCCCCCCGGGGAGGTGTGCAAGAAGAGGCGTGGGCTGCGTGCATTCAGGGTCGTGCGAAGGGGCAATGTGCGGAGGCGCGGCGGGAGGTCGTGCGGGACTTGATGCGGTATATGAGTAGGAGGTGATGCAGCCATTGGACAGTATGCGTGTGGAGTTGTGCAAGGATGCGAGACGTGTCGAGGCGTGCTTTGGAGACGAGTTTATCAGGAGGGTCGGTGCGGGCGGTGAGTAGGGAGGTGAGACTCGTGATGGTGGAGGAGTGCGGTGTACCTGTGCGGCTCATGACGATGGGAAGGATGTCAACCACTGTGCCTGGCCAGTGGCTGCGGATGGCGTTTGCAAGGGGTGTGTATTTGATTCGTATGAGGTCAGCTGTGTGGGAGAGGTTATTGTCTGTGCAGTACTTCCATTCCCTATCTGAATTTTCTTATGGATGCGTATCGGCGGCGACCGTTGGAGTGGCCAACGAATCGGGGTTCGAGGATGCGGATGAAGTCAGGTTTGTGTGCAGGGGGACGAAGCGGGGGGGGGGGGGAGAATCTCAGGTAGGAGGACGGCGGAACACGAGGTTAGGGAATCGGGCGAGAGACCTTCGTCAGCAGCAACAAGGCGGGTGGGCATGTGGGTGGGGTGAGGTGGGTGGCAGTCAAGTGGAGTGTGGGCGGGGGTGGGGGAAGCAAATGATTTTATGGGTTTGTTACCGAAGTCTGCGGTGATGGTTTCCCAGCGTCCTCCGTTGTGGCGTTCCAGTAGGGAGAGTAGTAGTTGCAGCGCGTTGTTGTGTCGGTCCTGTCTTAGAGCAGACATGGAGGGGCAGTTACCGGCCATGTGGCCGTTGCTAGTGAATTGGCCACATAGGGTGCAGCACAGGGTGGGGTTGTGAGTGAGTAGGCGGGTGTTGTGGACTCCCCACATGAATTCTTGTTTGTGTGTGAACTGGATATTTGTGAGGGTTGAGTGTTTTTTGTGGTAAGAGAAATCGGCACCGTCCTTCGCGGCGCGGGCGAGGAGGGCTCCGTGTTTGGTTGTTTGCGAGGTGTGTGTGTGTGTGTGTGTGTGTGTGTGTGTGTGTGTGTGTGTGTGTTTGGTGCTGTAGGTGTGTGCGTCAGCTTTGAGGTTGGTGTATCTGTAGGGTATGGGGTCTCCTAGGGTTTATGGGATGAGGGTGTATAACCAGGTCCAGCGGCCTATCGTGACCTCTGAACCCGTGGTGTATGTAGTGTCTGGTGGGTGTCCATCCGCGACTAGGATGGCGAGGGTGTCTGCGAGGTCGTTACCTAGGCAGTGGTTGTGGGCTTTGATTTTGCCGAGGTGTGTACGGATGCCTGCGTCGCAGCGGGTTTTAAGGGTGTGTGTGATGGATAAGAGGGTGTCGCGGTGAATGTTGTGCCGGTAAGCGGAAGGGCAGTTTAAGTAACCTTGTATGAGGCGGAGGGAGCACGCACTGTCAGTGAGGAGGTGGGTGCGGCCAAGTTGAAGGCCTATATCTATGCCTGCTAATTCAGCGCGATTTATTGTGTGTGAGGGAGGGGTAGAGGTCACCAGGATTTTGATGTTGGTGTCCGAGGCGGGGTGGGTAGCTGCAGCTCCGAGGGGGGACGAGTTTCCTTTTTTAGAGCCGTCAGTGTATACAAAGTCCTGCCAGTTCCAAGCAGGGGTACCTATGGTTGGGGGGTAAGTTAGATGTACGCGGTCCGGGAGGGGGTACGTGAGAGGGTGAGTTGGGTTTGGGGGGAGGTGGTATATACCTGCTGAGTGGGGTGAGTAGGTGTCAAAGAGGTGTGGGGGTGGGGGGATGATGATGGGGTTGGGGAGGTGAGTGTCGTAGATAGATTCGAGAGTGTTGTGAAGTGCGGTCATGGCAGTGGGTGATGGGAGGGTGGAGAGGGCGAGGGGGTTGGCGACGAGGTATATGTCGACCATCCAGCGTGTGCCGAATGGGGTAGGGGTGGGGTTGCCAGTGTGTTGGTCGGGGGGTAGGAAGGTGTTTGCTGATGTATTTGGAGTGGCGGTAGGGTGTGTGTTCCCATCGGGGGAGGATGAGGATGGTTGCGCTGGGTGTGTGAGGGGCTGTGAGGTGTGCGCTGGTGATTGCGTGTTCGATGGCGCGTCGCATGCATTCGTGGTCGTATTCGGGGTTGGCGATGTTGGTGCCTTGCCATGTGTGTGGGGCATTGCTGCCGCTAGATGAGAAGACGATGTCTTCGGGGTAGAGGGAGTGGTAGGTGTGGGAGTGAAGGGATTTATTGAGGGGGTCGGAGTATAGTTCTGGCTGGATGTGGAATGTGTGGCGGAGTGCTGTGAGTAGGTCTTCTCTAGTGGCCCATCTGTTTCGGGTGGTGGTGGCGGGAGTGGGTGAGTGGATTTCTGAGCGGAAACCTAGGCGAGTGAGGAGGTGGTAGACCTCCTCTTCGAACGAATGCTGCGAGAGGTCGGGGCGGAATAGTTGGTAGAGGTGGCGGACTCGGGGGCCGTTAAGGGTGGTGACCGTGCGGCCGTCGGGAGTGCAGAGTATGGTGGTGTCGTGGAGTGATGGGTGTGCATGGATGGCGAATCTACCAGTAGGGAGCATGTCGAGGTCGGGGTTAATGGGGTCATGGTTGAATGTGATTAGTGGGTGTGACCACGGAGGGGGTCCGGGTTCTGGCAGAATGGGTGTGGTGGAGGGTACAAAACCGGAGTTAAATGCGGTGAGGGCGGTGGGGCCGGAGGGGGTCTCACTGATGGTGTCGTGGAGTTGTAGGCATGGGGCCCACTGTACTTCGTGGAGGTGGGTGAGGTCGTGTTGTTGGCCGCGAGCACACCACTCGCACTGCCATGTGGCGGGTCCCTGAGCTGGGCGGCATTGGGAGTGTATGGCAAAGTGCGGGCATGTGCAGCAGGTGGAGGAGGGTTCTGTGTGCAGTGGGGCGTGACAGATGGAGCAGGCGGTGGGGGAGGGGGAGGGGAGGCATACCGATGTGGGAGTGGAGGAGATGAGGCGGAAGCCGTCGTCGAGTTGTAACTGAATGTCCCATTCCGTGAGGTGTTCCGGGGCCCATTCAACCATGTACTGCGTTTGGCCGTATTCTGTGTCCTTGTGTTTGGAAATGATGCGTGTTACGTCGCAGGGGGGGTAGTGGTGGTCTGAGGGGGTGAGGTATTCTGTGTCTAAGTGTGTGGTGGGAGCGGTGGGGGTGGGGTGAGTGGTGCGGGAGGTGTAGATGCCGGATGAGAGGGTGGGGGGTGAGCGGGGGAGGTGAGGGGAGAGGAGGGGAATCCATGAGGGGTGTATAGTGGTGGGGGGGGATGCTTGGTTGGTAGTGAGGCTTGTGATGGGGAGGCGGTTGTGGATAGTATCGAGGGGTTCAGTGAGGATTGCGGCGAGGAGGCGGATGGGAACTGAGAGTGGGGTGGTGGACCCCGTGAGTGTGGTGATGGATTTGCATGATTTGAGGATGAAGGAGGATGAGGTGGCTCTGAGGAGGACTTGTGGCCACGAGGTGATGTTATTTTTCCAGAGGGGGGTGAGGCGGGGTAGGAGGGAGGCGTGTGTTTTGCGGGGGGAGAAATCGCAGTAGGCTTGCTTATATGTGTGAGGGTCGGTGATGTGTGTGGCTTTGTCCCGGAGTGAGGCGAGGAGGGCGTTGTCTTGAGTGGTGAAGTGGGCGCGGATTGTGGAGGCGATAGGGTTGGTGAGGGAGAGTGGAGGGATGTTGTGGAATAGGGTGCCCGCATCGCGTTGAGCTCTGACTAAGCACTTGAGTGTGGGTGGGGTGTAACAGGTTGACATGATGGATTCCGAGGGCCAGTGGGAGTACGTGGTGGATAGGGTGCGTATGTGTGCGCGGGCCATGTGGCCTCTATAGCCTGAGTTGTTCATGATTTTATGTAGGTGGCAAACTGTGAGTTGTGCGGCGTGGGCTTTGAGGGAGGGGAGGCCGTATCCTAGGTCTGATGTAGGGCGGTGAAGGGCGGTGCGGGGAAGGTTACGTACCGAGGAGACGGCGGAGCGGAGTGCGCGGCAGATTTGTCCTTCGAGAGTGTCGAGTTGGGAGTCGGTGAAGAGGCCGAGCTGGAGGGTGAAATGCTTGCCGATGAGGAGTCCACGGATGACCCTGATTCTGCGGGATTGTGTTAGTGGGGAGGTGGAAAGGGTGGTGATGAGGGATGCAGTGGTACGTTTGAGTTCTTGCCAGTGTTTGGTGAAGTTGAGGGAGGTGTTCAGTTCTACCCCTAGGACGCGGTATGTGTCCTTGGGGCCAATGGAGGGGATGGGGGCCGGGGTGGAGTTTAGGGAGATGAACTGAGTTTGCAGGCGGGATGCGAGGAGGGTAGTGTTGGCGAGGGTGAGGGCGTTGCCTGTGCGCCAGAGGGCGCCGGTGATGCAGCATTTGCGGATGTTGACGGTCATGCCCGTGTAGGCGCTGAAGAGGGAGAGTTTTCTGAGCTGGATGGTCATGTTGGGGGTCGAGCCCGTGGCGAGGCTGAGGTCGTCGGCGAAGCCGTGTCCTGGGTATGTGGCTGTGGGTTCTGTGGGGTCGACGTTAGTAGCGGGGGGGCCTGGGCGGTAGCCCCGGCTTCCCACCGTGAGCCAGCGAAGGAAGGGTTCAAGGAAGAGGGTGAATAGAAAGGGGGAGAGGGTGTCGCCCTGGAGGGTTCCGCGATTAATGTCTATAGAAGGGGTGGGGCCATGTGGTGTAATATAGTCTGTGGTTGAGACCCCGTAGAGGTGTTCGCATGTGTCGACAAAGGTGGGGGGCATACCGAGTTGACGCATGTGTTTGAACATGATACGGTGGTCCGCGGCGTTGAAGGCGCCTTTGAAATCTGCGTACATGACGTAGATGTCTTTGTTGTGGAGTTTCGCGTCCTCCATTGTCATAATGAGGGAGGAGAGGGCGTCGTGGATACTGCGGTGTTGTCGGAATCCGTCCTGTTGGTCGCTGAGAATGCCGTGGGTTTCGGCGTACTTCGAGCCTGCATCTTTGATTAGTGCTGTCCATAGTTTAAGGAGGTTATTCATGAGGGCGATAGGGCGGTAGTTATCGAGGAGGGAGGGGTCGCCTTTTTTATGTAGGAGGCATGTTGTGCTGTGGCACCAATCAGGAGGGGTGTAGGATTTGTGTGCTAGGAGGGAGAGGAGAGAGAAGAGGGCGGAGCGGGTCGCCGGTGGTAGGAATTTGATTATTTCATTGGGGATACCGTCGGGGCCGGGGGCTTTGCCGGTGCCTAGGGAGTTGAGGGTTTTATCGAAAGTGTCGCGGGTAATCATGTCGGCAAGGGTGAGAGAGGGGTCACCGCGGGGTTCGATGGTAAAGTTGTCGGGGTTGTCGGGGAGTTCCCATGGGGGGGTGGGTAGTTCGTGTGGGGTGGCGCAGCCGAGTTCGCTGGCGAAGTGAGAGTGTACCGCGTCAATGACGGCGGAGGGAGAGGATGCGGTGGTTTTATCGGGTTTGGTAATGCGGTGGAGGGTGGAGGCGGCGCCGGCGGGGGGTAGGAGGCCGCTTTTAATTTTCAATCGGCGGTGGGAGAGTTTGGGGCAGGTGTCGTAGGCCGCATTGGCTCGAGTTTTTATTTTCTTTATCTTATCCGTGGGCGAAGGGGAGGGGGCCGTTGTTTTTACTGCATTTACGGAGTTTGAGTATGTGAGTGCGTGTTTTCTTTGTAAGCCAAGTAGGGTCGAGGGACACTTCGGGTGGGCGGGGTTTTTTGGCGGGGAGGAGGGGCCAGACTGTGGCTGCGTGGTTCATGTGTTGGGAGAGGAGTGTAGTGAATTGTGAGGCTAGGGTGTCGAGGGTGTCGGTGGAGATCGAGGTGTGTGAGGTGTTGAGAATTTCTGCGTGGAGGGCGGCCGTTTGGTTGATAAGGTCGGGGGTGCTTGATTGGTACGCTTTTATGTGGTCGGGTGTGAGAGGAAGTCGAAAGTTGAGTTTGCGCGTTGTGTGATGTGTGTGGGGGTGGGTATGGGGAGGGGGGGTGTGCCATGAGGGCGAAAGGGGCGGGAATGACGAGGTGGATTGCTGAGTGGTCAGTAAAGTGGGAGGGGGAGAGGAATATCGAGCAAGAGGATGGTGGGAGGGTGATAGGTGAAGGAGGCGTGGTGAGCCAGTGGTCGAGGCAGCCCCCGCTGCGGGGAAAGGTAGGGATGGGGTCGTGGAGGGGGTAGAGGTGGGATTTGAGTAAGGAGGTGAAGGTATGGTGCCATGTACCTGTGTTGGTGGTCGATTGAAAGTCCCCTCCCCAGAGGGTGCGATGTTGCGGGTGGTCGTCCGCTAGGCGGAGGCCCCAGGCTGCAACTTCTGCGTAGAGGCGGGTCAGTTGGGGGGTGTGTAGTTGGGGCATGTAGGTACCTATAAGGAGGTAAGGGGAGCCTGAGTGGGGGACGATTTTTAGTCCGGCGATATGGGGATGAGGTGGGGGGGCGGGGTTAGGACAGTGGCAGACTGGAATGAGGCTCTGCGGACCGCGAAGAGAACGCCTGCGTTGGGTAGGGGCACAGGTGAGTAGCATGGTCGGGAGCTTTTGAGGTGGTATTGGGGGAGGGCTATGCGCCAGCGGGACTTATGGGTGTCGTGGTTGGTTTCGGCGAGCATTAGGACGTCCGGTTGGTGGGAGGTGGAGAGGTGTTCAACATCCATAATGGAGGTGTGTAGGCCGCGGGTGTTGAGGTTGATGAAGTGTAGTGGTTGGGATGTGTGGTGTGGGAGGATGGGGGAGGGGAGGAAGGGGGTGGTGCGGGGGGGGTCATCGGGGGGGCGTTCGACGGGTGGAGGGTGTAAGGATAGGTGGTAGCGAGGCAGGATAGGTTGGAGAGGTCATGATAATGGCCCCATTGGAAGGAGAGGACAGCGGAGATATCGAGGCGGCCGATGGTGGTGGGGAGGCCGTATTCAAGGTTGAGGTCGAATAAGTAGTTATGCATTGTTAAGCTGCAGGTGCGGGAGTTAAAGTGGGTCGGGAGAGCGGAGCGAGTCACGGTGTTTACAGTGTGTCTGCGTATGTCGGGTGGGGGGGTGGGGAGGGGGGTGTGGGGTCTAACCTCGGGTTCGTCCTTAGGGGGACTAATGATGACAAACGGCCGTATCGGCCGGGGGTGACCTGGGGGAGTTGCTGGGACTGGGGGAGGCGGTGGTGGCCTGTGGGGGGCCAGTGGTCTCCTCTAAGTCTTCCTCCAACAGGTCGTCAGAGTCGCCGAAGTCGAGTTCTTCTTCTCCAGGGGAGGAGGGCGGAAGGGGAAGGTGGGCGGGGTCAGCGGGGGGGAGGGGGGTTTCCGAGGCCGGGGGAGGTTTGGGGCTGGGGTTGTGAGGGGGGGTTGTGTTATCGTGTTGGGGTGTGAGGGAGGGGCGCGGGGGGGCGCGGGGTGGGGGGGACGGGGAGGTCTGCTTGCGGTAGGGGCGGGAGTGCTTGGTAGTGCCCGCAGGGGGCGCGGGTTTGAGTGAGGGGTCAGTGGGAGGGCGAGGGTGGGGAGGGGAGTCTGCTTGTGCGGGTTGAACGGAGGAGGGGGGGTGGGTGGTAGGGGATGAGGAAGAGAGGGGGTGAGGGTAGGCGTGGGGTTTGGGGGAATGGGGAAGAGGGGAGGGGGTTGCATGTGGGGGTGGGGGGGGTGGTGAGGAGGAGGAGTCCATGGGTTCGGAGGAGTCTTCTGTGAGGGTAGGGAGGGGGGTAGGGGTAGCAGTGGGGGGGGGGCTGTGGGGGGAGCTGGAGGGTTGGGGGAGGGGTGGACGTGGTAGGAGGAGGTGGAGGTGGGTTGAGAGACAGTGGGGTGGTGGAGGGGCCATGGGGAGGGGGAGGTGTGGGCCGGGGTGGTGGAAGAAATTTGGATGTCAGGGAGGGAGGAGAGGTCGAGGGGGAGGTCGTCGTCCTCCTGCATGTGGAAGTCGGAGGGCTCCAGGTGCCACTGGCTGGTGACTTGGGTGTCTGTGAGGTGGCGGGACCATTGGAGAAGGAGGGCTGGGGGGTTGCGGTGGAGGGTGTTTCTTTTTGTGATTGTGAGGGGAGGCGGAGAGGGGGTGGTGGTGAAGATAGGGTCCGTGAGTCGGGCCTTACCAAAGGTGGAGTAGTGGTGGGGGGTGATGTTGAGGGTGCAAGTGGATGGAATGCGTGTGCCTCGGTGGGTGTATGTGTGTGTGAGGGGAATGGAGACTGTGCCGTTAGTGGAGATGAGGATGCAATACATTTCGGTGCTGAGGGATATTTGAATGCTGGTGGTGATTGTGGGAGAGGTGGAGGGGTGGGAGCGAAAGTATGAGCCATCGGCGAACTTTTTCAGGGTTGTGTAGTGATAGAGGCTGAGGGGGTGTTGGGAGGGGGGGTGGATGTGGGGGTGTGTTGTGTGAGGTATTCTGCGGCTGTTTGGGATAAGAGGGTGTATAACCAGTGTGTGGGTGGAATGGTGCCGTCTGAGTTGATGCATGGAAGGGAGAGTGAGTGGCGGGATTGGATGAGGACTGTGGTGAGGCAAGTGTCAGTCCAGGACGAGCCTGGAACATGGCATGTGACGGGGGGGGGGGGGTGATGGTAATGGTGTGAAGGTGATGGTCAAGGGGTACGGTTTCATAGGGTGAATAAGGAAATATGTGAAGGGATACATGGCCGGATTGTGAATGAATGGGATTATTGGGCAGGTGGAGGATATTTACCCAGAAGGAGGATGGGTCGGACTCGATCGGGATGGGAGTGTCCAGCGGTTGGAGGGCGTCCCCGAACTGGAGGGTGAACTGAGCTTGCTCGGGTAAGTCTTCGAGTCTGCTCTGGGTGTGGGTCGGGGGGGTTGATCCTGTCGAAGTGAGAGCCGTCGCGAGGTCGGAGGTGAGGAGGTCCTGCAGGAGGGCGATTGCCTCTTGACCGGTGATACCGGTGAATAGGGGGGAGCGGATTTTCACCCTTCGGCCTGAAACTCCTGGAGCCGAGGCATCACGGAGAAAGCGAATTTTCTGCTGTCTTAGTTTTTCCAGGAGCGAAGGGGAGGAGGTCGCGGAGGGGGGCACTGGACCGGCTGAACTGAATTCACGTTGGCGTGAAGTCAGTTGGTATAGGAGGCCCACCGCTATACAAGAGGTGGGAATAGTTAGGCGGATTTCTTGAAAGCCCGTGCTGAGTTCGACCGGGAGGGGTGTGGCATCGTCGCATTTCGGGGCGGTGGGGTGGAGTGTTCGAGAGGCGTTCGCGGTCCACCGAGTGTGGTGGGCGAGTTCCCGGCCTATTATATTTTGAATGCGGTTGGGGAGATCAGTGAGGTCGTGGAGGCTTTCGAGAAGCCAGCGACGGGCCAACGACCATGCCGACGTGATCGGGTCGGAGTGAGTCGGATCCGGCAGGAAGACGCCGTGGATCCAGAATCGAGCGAGGTGAGGGGGGTGTTGGAGTACTGGCCTGTAAGGAGGAGTGTGTCTACCATACGGGTGGAGAAGTCGTCGGCCTGTCCGAGGGCCACAGTCGACCGTGGGGGAGACATGACCAGGGGGGTCTGGAGTGCACGACGGAGAGGAAGGGGGTCCAAAGGTGTGCCCAAGATTTGTTGGGGGTGGTTGAGTTGGGGGGCGGTGAGAAACGGGGTCAGCGGGTGTCCCGCGAGTGCGTTCCTGGGATGGTAGAGGTCCGTGAAGCGGCCATGCGGCGGGGGATCCCTCAGAAGCGCCTGCCTGTAGGTGGGGGGGGGGGGTAGGGGTAGAAGACATGGCGATCGAGCAGGATTCCGAGTGTTGGAGATGAGTATAGGGGGTGAGTGTGGCTTTTCGAGTTGGTGTTTGAGAGTAGTGCGCGTGTTGGCTGCACGCGACCAGGCCCGATGGGACCTGGGTTTGGTGGATGTTGGCGGCGGACAGGGATGTCCGGACGCTCGGAGGGGCGCGATGTGGCGCGCCGCCTACCGGGGAAGAGGCTTTTTGTAAGCGGTGTGTTTTTTTGGTGTGTCGCAGTACTTTGACGGGTACATGTGTGGTTTTTGAAGTGGATGGCGCGATAGCTGTCGGGGGGATGAAATTCAAATCCTTGGAAGCTGCACCTTTGAGTGTGTACCGTCTGGTGTCGCTACGGATCCATTGACCATTGTGAGCTAGGCTCGGGTGGGGAAAGGTGAATGGTACACGCTGTCCAGCGGCCCTGTCCACCAGTCTTGCGCTCGATGGGAGGCCATGCCCAGAGCGAAGACGATCGGCGTTGCTCATCCGAGCTACCGACCCATTCCCGTTATGTGGTTCAGTAGTACTTTAGTAGTACTTGGATCTTTTTACTGTCTTTAGTGACGGTAGGATACGTTTTTTTACCCGCTGAAAATCAGTACTTCACAAGTACTTTCCCCAGTCTATAACATTGGTTGTAAAGAAAGGAATTGGAACCGCCGACCTTAGCAGTAGCCGATACGTCGATTCTCGAGACCCAAGCGGTAAACGAAAAGTAAAAAACTTGGATAACAATTATCAGCGAACGACCTTCAAACAACGGGAATGAGGCCGCCGCACCATCAACACACAAGAGTCGAAAACCGATAGAATGTCCACGAGGTTATTGTAGAACATGTATCTCAGTAGTAATATGGGGTAATACACGGCACTTCTCGGCTGGGGTACACGAACCAAGGTCGAGTGGATGGCTTGGCCGACTTCTTAGATTTTTATTTTGGGGTTGATTTGGTCGGCATGTCTCATTGTTAGCGCCTCTCTTCATGACCATCACGACCATCTTGATATGCTGCCAACACGACCGTGTTAGAAAGAATGTCCCTTAAGGGGCTACTTGGTAGATCGGTAGGGATCCCATGTGTCTTGAACTGACCTCGGCTATAGATAGGTGGGCTAGGACATGCATATGTATAGCACAAATTGTTTGTAACATGGGTTTCGCTCGCTTTGTGATTTGATGTAATTGCATCGTCTAAGGATAACATATTCCGAATCGCACGAAGGATCATAGACACGCGGACCCCCAAAAAGGGGGGGGGGACACGAGGAGAAATAAGAGTTACAAGTAATGAAAAAGTATCGCAATCATGGGCATGCCAATTGGAAGGGCTGCATAATACATATACCTAGACGCGGGGAAACGTGTTAGAGCTCTACGCACGGATGGAAAAGTAGCACGCCGATGCGACATGCGTCGCCTCATCACGCTCCGCACGAGGACAAACGAAGACGCCCATGATGGCAATAAAAAACCCTAAAACCATAAACCAAAAAAATCCACCGTCCAATGTTTGACTTTTAATTAACTATAATATAAACACTCCTCCACAAAAGTCCGGACATGCTTCATGTTAAGCATAAGCTAGTCAAGAACACGCTCCCCTCTCACCACGTCAAGCAAGACGATACCCGAGTACCACCCAATTGTAGGAGAGCCGAGAAGCAAGCAGTAAGCCGCCATCCGGGGTGATTAGACCTCAGCTTAAAGCGGGTGTTGTCGGTGGAGTTTGTCGAATTAAGCCCATAAATTCCCGGGAAATTGTCTGAACTGCACACGTCATTTTGAGCGCCACGCTTGGGCATTGCTCAAGCGCTCATGGCAAGCTGCATATGTCTCCGTGTTTCGGATAACCGCATTTTTGGGGGTTTTTTGGAGGGGGTTTGGAGGCGTGGGGGCCGTGTTCAATGCGCGAGGTTTGGTTTGCGGGTCTGTGAATATAGCACGGAAGTTCACGCCGCTGGCACGAGTGCTTTTTTGGAAAGCAAGCGAGCAAAAACGCACATGACACAGGCTTGGATAAACACTGCACGCTGTACACATGCGAGGGTGATTGGCCTAGGGGAGGGGCGAGGTCCAACTTGGCCGTTAGGGACACCTCACGTTGACGGTGGTGTTTGGAATGCTTGGGTATATGCTTGTGCCAACCACACCCGCCCCACGCGTGGCTCGCGTCGGGAATAAGGCTCGGAGGTCAATAGGAATGAATTAGTAAACATATATCTACAAACCCCGCACAAATCGTCTCATGAGGTGAGCCGACTTCGATGGGTGTTACTTGGCACTGCGGCTCAGCTTTGCCGGAGTAACTTGTAAATTGAAATAATTCATAATACATTGATTTGTGGGAGTTTAAACTCTAGAGTGGATGTTTTCGACGCGCATTGAAAAGACGCGTCCAATGGCACAAATTGTAAAAAGTTTTGACCATATATGAGCAAGTTATGATCGCTTGAACATTGTGGCCGAAAGCGGCTTGCCCTTGGGTTGTGCGCATATCGGTGGTAAGTCTACATACGCGATTTCGTGCGTTTCCCCCACAGCGGCCAGCCCAACACCTCCTCTCTCCATCGCCTATGCATTATATTTGCGCGACCGTCGCATCAGCGTTCATATTGCGGCGTTGTGCGCCCGTTACTCTTTTCGTCTAACAAGCACGGCGACTGTTTGAAAGAGCGTGCCGCACGGGTGCGGGCGCGAAAACCCCAAGTACACAAGTTCGAAAACCCGGCAGTGTTCGAACTCGCCCCTCGCAGTTGTCGGCGCATTCCATTTTGCGCGCAAAAGCATTGCCTGGGATTTCAGGATATTTGTCAATAGAATCGACGCATGGTTACATTTTCTACTTGCGAAGGTGCGAAGTGTTCGGACTTTTATGGAGCAGTGTATAATTAATTTGATAGATGGTGACGAAATCGCGGGAAATACGTGCTGCTCAGCGCCGCCTGTAGTACACAGTGACAAATTATGTGTCATTTCACTCTGTACGAAAGTACTGTCCGTGGATCTCGAAATGTTTTTGGCCGGGCAGATGAGTTCGCAAATTGCAACTGAAACGGATCTGACCGGCGAGCGTCACATCGCATCGCCTGCCACGACGGCAAGCAGGGCAGTCGCCGACTGATGGACAGAAGAACTTCGGGTGGGGAGGGGCGTCATCACAATCTCAGATGTCGCAGTTCTGAACAGACGCACTCGCGAGTCGGTGACGTCTAACAGCTACGGTTAAAACAATTGCGACGTAGCAACAGGAGAGGGCCCGAGAAGTGTGCATTTCCGTTGTTGCATTCCACGGGCTTCAAGCAAGCTTGGTACTACTGAAGCCCGTTCCGAGTTCCGACCGGTGAGTGCGCGTGACGATGTTACGACTACGGGTACCGCCGGCAGTTATAGCACAGCGAGAGCAGGAATATCGCAGTCAGGGAAATCTCTCGTGGCAGTAAGCCTTCTGACACGTCGTCGTCGAGCTACTCTTGCCCCCCTTTATTCGATGGATGGTCATGGGGAGTTTTGAAGTTGGAACTATGCGTACTGTAGGTGGTCTGGCCGCCTTCCCGAATTGCCGCCGTATCGACTGTCAACGCAACCGACCCAATTTTTTACGGTTTCACCATCCATCCTGCTTCGGAGATTGCTCGAACGTTTACTCGACAGGACGGCGTTACGTATACCCGGAAAACAAACCTTTAACGAGGTGAAATGATCGTTAAGCCTGGGCATATGCAATTCATTAAGGATCGCCTGTTTCCCTAGGATGAGCAGGACAAAGTCGAGGTCGGCGGTGGTGATACGAGCGAGCGTCGAGCATAGCAGTAACGCGCGTGTGATGTTGTATCGGGCTAGGCAGTAGTGCCCACAAACTCTACGGAGCGTACATTATCATATTTAATTGTAACTCACAGGGTTCCAGTCACGCCATCGCCGGGCGTTTCGATGTATTTTTTGCGAGATAGAGTGAAAACGACAGGCGTTGCCCTTTGTGTGACGCACTGACAGTGATAGCTTCGCGTTACGACAGTTGTGGGTTTGAGTTCTTCATCATCTCCAGAGAGGACAAACAACGAAATGCTGTGAATGTCGCTTGTCTCATTGATTCACATTCCAACATCGTATTGTGCTCATAGGAGCTGGTAGATTCTTGGCGGCCAAGAATCCCAGGTGGCGCGCGGAAGAGGGCCGTAAAAGGACTCATTGCGCCTCCTTCCCGTTGAGCTTGCCGCAATGGGTCGAACTCCCGAAAAGGTTCGACCAGTGCCCACGATGGCCCATCGTTAGCTCTCGATGCTTCTCTTGTTTTTTCACAGCACGGTTGTCGGTCTGACTGTTCTCGGCGCGATTCCCGAACCTTATCCACGACGTCTGCCAAACCTAACTATATTTTGAGGCTTCAGTGGCGTTTGCCCGGAAGTGGCGCCCTTGAGAGCAGTTTTCCGGAACGTACCGAGAAAGAAAAACGATTCGCACGTTGAGCGAGACTCGTTGCTTGGACTCGCACCTCTGAACACGTAAGTAAACCATTTGCACAGGACAACGCCCAGAGCTTGCAGGTGGCAGACTCCCCAGGCGGCGGGTCCAATAAGAGCAAAAAGTCGCTGTTCACCAACCTCGTCTTTGAGTCGAAGGAGAATGACCTCACCGAGCTGGGCAGTCGAAACCTGTCAGCCATTCGCTTTGACGGCAGGAACAAGTTATCTCCCGAAATGCACAGCAAAGGTAAAATCCTGTGCTGTGAAAGTGACTGTCTTAGCCGAGCGGGTGGGATAGCTCGAATTCATACATGTCGGGGCGGGCTATCCGGCATGCTACGGGTGGTATTCGTTTGTTTTCCGGCCCTTTTCGGGGTTACAAAGTCATCAACTCGACTTTTCGTGTTGACCAAGTTTAAGCTGTTGCGACTGTTGCCCTTTGCAGTGGCATCCAGCCCAACCATTTTCGAGGGCTTCTCTGCTGTCAACCCTCTCAGCAGTGGGAAGCAGCGCCGGAACCGCCTCCCCGTAGCTTCTCCCCCTGCCAAGCCCCATCCAACCAAACTCAGGTTTGAGAGCTCGGGGGCAGACGGAACAGAGGAGCAGGTTGTCCACGTGGAGGTGTTTGCGCCAAATGTGTCCAGGTGAGTCTGCACGGTGCAGATGGGCAGGTGCTTGGCAGGTGCAGATGGAGTGGCGTCGGGATTTCATTATGTGTCACTCACTGCATGTGTTTATCGCAATCTGCATCAAGCAGGGGCACAGAGGATACGATAGACACAGACAGCGACGCTGATGCTGTAGATGTGGATGGCGTGGCATCGACATCCATGCGGCACTTCAGGTGAGCGCGCATGATAGGAAACAATTCAGACATGTCAGTATTGTGAAGCGTGTTATTGCCCCCATTGAAATTCTATGCACTCATCCAAAACGGGGAGGGTTTGTGTCTCACTGCACACGCCTGCTGGTCTTTTTGGTCTTAGCATGGAAGCCCCGAAGAAACCAGTGCAAGAAGCAAGCCGGAAAGCGTATCTGACGGCTCCTTGTGATGGAACTCGCACCCTGTTGACAATTCATCGCCACCAGGTACGTATTTGTGTGTGTATAGGTGTTTGTGTGTGTGTGTGTGTGTGTGTGTGTGTGTGTGTGTGTGTGTGTGTGATCAACGAAAGACAATTACGCTGCCGTTTTGTCCACGGGCTATTCAATAACATGTGTGCAGCTTTATACATTTGACAACAATTGCGTCTTATCTGTTGACACCACTCGATGAATTATGCTAACGCAGGCAAATGGCCTGCTGGAGCTGTTTATGGAGACCAAGCACACTACCCTCTTTTTGGCGGCCGCCTATAAGCGCCGTGGGTCGTACACACTTTTCCAGGACCGCGGCGAAACAGACGTGCACAGCCCCAGCTACCTCGGAAAAGTGCGACCTCCTTCTCTCTCCTCCTCCACCTTTCTCCGACCCAATGACCCCACTCCAACTTATGATCCACTGACTTTCGTATGCGCACTGACGGCATCACTGGCCGTGGGTCGCGACTGCCGGCAACAACTGAGCACGCGAGAGGGTTTAGGACAATTGTGGCCTCCCTTTAGATTTATTCACTTAGTAGTTGGTGATGCGTGTCGCAGGTGGTGACCAACTACCCGAACCGCACCGACTACATGCTGGAGGAGTGGTGCGAGGATGGGACATGCCGTCAGACGGCCGGTGTCTTCTTCAAGAAGCGCTTCTCAGCCACGGGTACCCCTCCCCCTTTGATTTACCCTTCATCAGTGAGTGTGGTGCGATTCGACACAGCAGCCGAGGAAAGGAAAGTGTGGTTTATCGTGCGTAGAGTACTGAAATGCTCTGTCTTTATTTCGCAGGAGTGCCGCGGCGTCTGACCGCTATCGTTCCGGACCGCACGGGGGCGGACTGGCGCCGCTGGGACGGCGACAACCTGCTGTCCCTATACCGCAGCTCAAAGAAAGAGGGAGTGCCGCTGCGAGGGGTGCACACCCTGAAGAATGCGATGCCGGTGTGGGACAACGACGCGAAAGGGTACGTGCTGGACATGAGTCAGCGGATTCGGCTGCCGTCGGTGAAGAACTTTCAGATGAAGGGGTGCAAGGCGGGGTGCAAGGAGCCGGAGGGGCCGGTGGTGCTGGAGTTTGGGAAGAGCACGCCGACAACTTTCGCGCTGGAGTGCCGCGCGCCGTTGTCCATCTTACAGGCCCTCACGGTCGCCATCTCGATGGTCGACTCCTCACTGCTCGTCACAATGTAATAACATCGCTTGTTGTCCTCTGACCAGCGCTGCGACCTGAGAACAGTGCTGAGATTCTGAGAACGTGGCCAGTCTTTTTGCACAGTTGGAAAAAAAAGCAATAGATTTGTAAATTTGAGAATAAGTAGTTCTTTTCACTTGTATTTCCATCAAATAGGCTGACAATGATCGCCCGCCACCATGCGTGCAATTTCGATATAAGGAAGTGTTACTTAGTATCCTTATAAGGAAGTGTTCCTTGTTCCTTAGTGCGAAATGAATTCGTCTTCGAGTAAAAGAAAATCTTTATTGGGCCGATTTTTTACGCTTTGGTGTAAGATAACGATTGACTGTCAGCATGTTGACTGTGCCGCATGTTGATATCAATAGACGACGCCTTTTAAATTTCCAAAATAGTGCGATGGAATTGTTTGGAAAGATTACACTCGGCATGGGCGTTGTGTTGTTGTCTGCCTTGATGAGGGCGTCCTGTACGAGCGCTTGTGGGGAACTCTTCTGTGGCTCGTTGTTTAGTGACTCCAGTTTAATGGAACCAGCTCAATTTCACTACTCGAGTAACAAATAAAGTAAATTCCTTCAACAGCATTTAATGGCGTTTCGTTTCTTAATCTTTTTGCTTGGTGGCCTCCACTGCTTTTCTTGTAAGCATTTTTTAGTTTCTTAATCAAACCATAAAAAATTATTAATAAAATAAGTCATTCGGGTACGGTAAGGATTGCATGTCTGATGTCTCGGGGATAATAATGAGTCCCAAAAACAACAATATTAAGGATTATATGGTATATATCGCATTTGCAACATTTGTTTTTTATCTTATTCTATCCAAGAACTCAAAAATAGTGTACGGCTGAAGGTACCACATCATGCACAAAGCATTGAGAAAGCTATTCTCCGTGGCATCCTTGTTGGTTCATATCTCCGCGATGCTTTGCTGGAGGGTTGTGATGCCGTGGTTGCATGCATTCTGCCCCGCCAGCTTCGGCGCGTTTTAGTCTCCCCTCTTTACTTGGTGGTTCCCACTTCTCACGGTTTTCTATGCACTACACCATGCAATCGGGCACGACCTTCTACAACACCTCACTTGTTGGGTAGGCTCAAAGTGCACTGACCGAGAATCAAACATCAGTCCGACTCGTAAGTGAGAGAGGGGAAGGCAAGATGGATAGTCAGTGTTACTCGAGAGAGAATGGCGACCGACCCACAGGTCGTTGTTGCCTTAAAGCCTGGTGCATCGCGCCTATAAAACCTGCATTTCCTGTCGCTCCGTTCCAGTGCGCAGTACATCACAAGTTCGTACTTCATCTTACATCCAATGGACTCAGAAAACTCAACGATTTCTTTGTAATTGAATTTCAATTTGAACACGTTTTCTAGTAGTGAAGGCGGCGCTTTGCGTGCTCGTATAATGTGTGGAAGGTGGGGGTTCTTCTCGGACCGTGACACGCCTACATACAATGATCGACCTCTCCGGGTATCAAACCCGCGACCTTCTGCGTTTTAGGCGTGCGCTTTACCGCCTCACCGAAAAAGCACAATTGCCACATACCACATATGTACCAATCTACGACAAATGTTAGGTATCGATACTTTGTTTGATAATGTCGCTGTTAAATGAAGTTAACAGGTTAGTATCATACATCCAGCAGCTGCTCAGAAAACAATTCTAGCCATAAACGCATGACACCGCCCTACGTTGGACGACATATAATCTTTGGCGAATGGTGGCAAAGCTCACATAAGAACCAGCCTTGAACTGTGACAAGCAGGGAGGGAAACCGCAACTACGCGGCACTTTTGACGACGACAGCAAAAACCCTAAAAAAGTATCACTATTTATTGCGTAATACGGGTACGATTATCAGTACCAGTACTCCCTGGCGGTCCATCGCAAAGCTCTCGCTCGCCCTTCCTGCAACCTCAGTCGCCGTCGCCCACCTTTCTTGTGGCGGCAAGCTCGGCCAGACGAAACTTTCTGCGAAAAGTCCACATCCGCGCAGCCATAGTAGTAACCCCATACCGGTCTAGTCTTCTAAACGCGAAAAGCCAAGAACTTTTCATTTGCGCGTTATTCCTGTTACTCTGGTGCTCATCGGACGGGGTGCGAGGAAGGCAACATGCATCTAAAACTTGAATTCAGGTATTGTCTGTCGAAGAGCTGTTCAACTGGCACTCCACATTGCCATCCGCTGTGTTTCGATCTTATCTCTGTCCCCTGACCGTCCCCGTGCCGTGTTTGTTCCCGACATCTATTTACGCCGGCTGCAACCACTCTATTAGTGGGGGGTTGGAGCTTTTATTCGGCAATCAAAGAAACATGGACGTGAACATCGAGGGGAAAGAGTCAAAGGTGGGCTGGATAGTGGGTTGAGCGCAGTGCAGTACCCACTCACTGCCTGTCGGTCGGCGGAGGGTTGGACCATTTACTATGTGCTCCTTTCCCGATACTACGAAGGAGTTCACGATGAAAGAGCTATTAGTATGGGCACGGGACAACATCCTGACCGAGCGACCGGAGCTATTCATAAAAGACGATTCAGTGTGAGTGCTACCTCGTTTGCACACCGCCTTCATGTTTCTCCCTGAAATGCAGCTCGGCGCCCACGTTTCTACTCAGACGAATAGCGCTGTTGGGGGTCAACTGATAAAATACCACCTGTGCATTAGGCGACCGGGTGTGCTGGTGCTTATCAACGACACAGACTGGGAAATAACGTGAGTCAGCTCCCTCGTTTCCCTCATAACCATTCGTCGTTCCAAACACGATTGCTGATTGGTCCCTTTTGCACGTTCCCGCCAGAAAGAATGAATAGCGCCGCAGTGTTCCGCTTTACATTTAACGGCCTGTGTGCTGGTGCTGTCCAGAGGCCATCTTGAAACCGAGTTGGAAAACGGCGACACGGTAGTGTTCATATCCACATTACATGGAGGCTAGGAAGAGTATAGCAGCCCTATTCTTCATTGGGATAGGCGTGCAGTCATGGGGGGGGGGGGGGGGGGGGGGGGGGCGTATTTGAAAACAATGCACCGCCGATGTTTACAATACATTCTCTCCCCAGCATGTGAAGCAGGCATTGTGTCTGAATGCAGAGTGAATGCATACTAGATGTCCCGTGTTGCCCCTGTTGCCTGAGGAAAGAAATTAGGCTCAGGGAATCAGAGAAAAGTGCTGATACCCAGCCGCACATTACGGCAGGCCCTCCATCGTGCGAAAGCACTGCCCTATCGTCCGCACTAAAGATGGCTGACAAGATAATGAGAGAGTGCACGGGCTGCGTTTGACCATCACAGCGCCCTCCACTATTCGCTGCTTGCTTAATCCCAGTCCTCATCCTCAGAATCATCGAAGCCCGCAAATGAGGAGGCTGGCTGGGAAGGAAGAACAGGCTCGTTCGCACGCGCATTGGAGCGCCTTCTCCTCTCCTCCTTCTGCTGCCGCTCCAGATCGCGCCTCTCCTTCTCCTCCTTGCGCCTCTCACGCTCAGTTTCGATGGAGTCAGGGTCAAAAGGGCCGTACTGGTCACCGGTGGCAGCATCCTCCTCCACTAACTTGTCAAACACAAAAATCTTGAACGCCACCTACACACACAATTGAATAAAATTGACACCACAATCCATTATTGCCATCAAAAGGGCAAGGAACATGGATGATAACTATATTACTAGAAAGAAGAAGAGGGCAAACCTGAGCGGCAAAGATGACGGGAATCAACCAGCGACGCTTCTTATTCGGGTTCCACTTCTTCTGCGCCTTGCTGTCGTACACAAACGCCGGTGTACCCTTTGTCACCACCTCGCAGACCTGGCTCATCATCTCGGTCAGCCACGGAGTCTTGTTTGGTCCCACCACCTTTTGACCCTACACACACATTCATAGCGCAACCGTAAGGAGCAGGAACATTGCATTGCGCACTATCGATCAGCCTTGTCTGCCGTCATCCCATCGCGGCTATGCAATGCTGCCTGTGTACCTCATCATTTGTGCCGCATCTGGAGCTATTCTCAACGAGCACCAGCGGAAGAGCCCCAGAGCCACCAGCAGACTTGATGGCCTTCCTCAGTCCTGCAGCTCTTGCCTCAACGTAGGATGCTGCAAATATTACGCAATCGTTCAGTGACAAAACCCCAAGGAAATGGAACCATGGGGCACAGACCATAAAACACACTCAACCTTGCTAGAGTGCCAGTTCAAGGAAGTGAGGGTGGGGTGCACAACGATAACCCACTAATGTGACTCACAGAAGTCTGTTCCAGGAGGCGGTGAGCGCATGTCGCCGTGGGAGAGTGCAATAAGGGCATTGCTCCAAATGTTCTCTCCAAAATGCCGGGAGACGGATTCAATGACCTGCAACACGACCAGCACCCTGAAAACCAATGCGACACTGAGGAAGACCCACGCATTTGAAGATATTGTCCCTAACAAGCAACGCCAGACGCCGCCAGGGGATGTCATACCATTTTGTCAATGGGCTCTACACGGTACATATCCAAACGGTCCATGTACATCACAACATCTACGGGGCGGTTGCGGAGCTCAAAGCTGATGGCGGCCAGCGACTGCAGAACCAAAATACACAGTGTTCAAGAATTAACACAGCGCTGGTAAGCGCTCGAACATTGAAGACAAGAACGAGGCATGAACCAGGCGCAACTCACCGACTCGTTCACCGAGTCTGCCTCCAGCAAAGAGGGGGTATCGATCACGTTGATGGTAAACCCGGCAGCCTGTGGAAGTAACAAGAGGGAGTAAAGCTCTGCTCTGCACCATTGCTATTGTGTGACAGGGTGACTTGCTGACTAGCACTGTCTGTTTTGGCGCCCCAATGGGAGGACACTTTGCTTACTTTGCGTGAGATAACAACCGGCTTTGCGGTGTCGTTCTGAAAGGGGTTGATAGTCGCGACCTTTTCGCCAAATAGTGTGTTGGCAGTGGAGCTCTTGCCAACTCCACTCTTGCCTAACAACAACAACGCAAAGGTAATAAGGAACAGTTCCCCTCATCAACACACACACACACACACACACACACACACACACACACACCTACAAAAACACACGCATCAAACAAACGACATTCGGCAGAGTATGCACACAGAAGGAGCTCGTACCTAGCAGCAGAATGGTGAGCTCATTCTTGTTAGCCCCGCGGAGGGAGTTCAGCAAAGAGTGGAGCGCATTCTGAGTCGTAGCCTGGATGCAGCAAACAGTTGTCAAAGTGCTGCGCGAAATACTTATTTTGGTGTGACAAACACAAGCAACGCATCACTGAAGAAGAGCGGGGGGGACGGAGAGTACATACAGGAAAGGATGTGAGTCCGGCCCAAGGTTTTGCATCATCAACAGCTTCTTTCTTTGCGGCTAGAACAATGTAAACAACATTGAGTCCATTGCATTGGGTGAGTTGTGAGGAATGGCAGATGTGGCAATGCAGTCTGCGATGTGAATCAGTTGCTGGCTAGATGAATGGGCCAACGTACCTGCACTTGGCCCAGACTTGACTCCTAATCCAGGCAGGCCTGCACCAAGGCCAGCCACAGGCCTGGGGCCTGCCGCAATCTCCCCTTCCACCTCCTCCTCGTCCCCCTCCTCGTCAGTGCTCATCTCCTCCTCCTCACCCTCAGAGTAGTCCTCATAGTCCTCATCGTGCTGCCCACCGCGTCCCATTTCTGCTCACTATCCAATTACAGCAGACACCACAGCAATAGATATGACGCATGTCAAAACCATTAAGACGCCACCACCACGTTTGCCTCGCTCAACAAACCGCGCCGACTGCTTGCGCGCAGCACCTGCGCCTGCCGCCGGACCTCACGCGATGTCCGCAAATGACAGCGAAGACACACGGTCACAAGAGCGACGCCAACGCGCTATCACGCCATGCATGCGGCTCGTATTAAAATCGCTGAAAACACACCGATATCCGACAGCGAGGTGTAAAGAGATAACAAGGCGCAACCCGCTCTTCATCGTGTCATGTGCCGCGAAAAAACGTGTATCAAGGCCAGTCACATATCAGAACCGGCCTGGCACGGGAGCCGAAACGAATCAAAGTTTCATGTGTGACTGTCACAATATGTAGCTCATCTCAGCAGATTTCTTAGGCACAGATAACGCCCTCTCCTCTTTAGTAGAGAAGCAATACCGTGACGTCGGGCTGATGAGTTTCCGACGGTGGATAAGACAATCATATTAATAATGTTAGCTCGCGGGCGAAAGCACGGCCGACAGTGAGAAAAGAAGATTGCCACCGTTGCCCAGTTGGGGTGCTAGAGAGGAAGAGCATCCAGTTTGCGCTATACACTACATTTTACGACTCACCGTGAAGTGTAAGGCGGGGAGTGCACAACCTGTGCTTCCGATTGGCGAAGAGCGGCTGCTGGTGAGAACGTCGCGGAAATGCGCTATCCGCCAGTTGAGATGGCGGCGGCGGTCGCACTTCAGGCTCGCGCCTTGAATGAGTACATCCGACAGTACACACCATTGCTTCAGTACAGGTACTGGTGCTGGCGGTACTGTGCCTCTTTTTCTTGTACAATAATACGACTGACGATGATGATCACCTTCCCCCCAGACATCTGCCGACCGTACCTTGCCACTGCTGATAGGGCCGTTCGTGCAGCAGTCTACCGAATTTTGGGCGTTTCTCTGGACGCACAAACACTCGACCAACTAAATTATGCTAAACGACAGCTTTCCCTCCCTGCGGAGTTTGGGGGGCTGAATGTACCGTCCCTCGAGCTCGACGCCGAACCTGCTCACTATGCTTCATTCACTGGGACCCTCGCCAACCTGGTTACTGATTACGAGTCCGAGTGTACGGTCTCCTCCGACAAGAACTACTGAATGTTGCCACTTCTTCTTTAGTGTGGGCGGTCCAATTGCGCAATTCGTATGATTCGATCTCCACTATGGGAGGGTTTTCGGAATCGGATCTCGTGGTGTTGACTAACACACTGAACCAAATTGAAATTGAAATTGAAATTGTTTACAACATGTACCGTATGCGCCGGTTTTTCACCAAAAGCCGGATGCGTCGGCTGCTGTCTTTGGGCCCTCCCAACTATGCCATACAAGGAACTTACAAGTCACGGCTAGACCGTTAACCACCTAAATCCAACCTCTCCAATGGTGGTCGGGGGTTTTACTCCCCCCCGGGGAGGTGTGCAAGAAGAGGCGAGGGCTGCGTGCAGTTAGGGGCGTGCGAAGGGGCAATGTGCGGAGGCGCGGCGGGAGGTCGTGCGGGACTTGATTCGGTATATGAGTAGGAGGTGATGCAGCCATTGGACAGTATGCGTGTGGAGTTGTGCAAGGATGCGAGACGTGTCGAGGCGTGCTTTGGAGACGAGTTTATCAGGAGGGTCGGTGCGGGCGGTGAGTAGGGAGGTGAGACTCGTGATGGTGGAGGAGTGCGGTGTACCTGTGCGGCTCATGACGATGGGAAGGATGTCAACCATTGTGCCTGGCCAGTGGCTGCGGATGGCGTTTGCAAGGTGAGTGTATTTGGCACGTATGAGGTTGGCTGTGTGGGAGAGGTTATTGTCTGTGCAGTACTTCCATTCCCCTATCTGAATCTTTTTTATGGATGCGTAACGTCGGCGACCGTTTGAGTGACCAACGAATCGAGGTTCGAGGATGCGGATGAAGTCGGGTTTGTGTGCGGGGGGTCGTAGCGCGGGGGGGAGAATCTCAGGTGGGAGGACGGCGGGACACGAGGTTAGGGAGTCGGGCGAGAGACCTTCGTCAGCAGCAACAAGGCGGGTGGGCATGTGGGTGGGGTGAGGTGGGTGGCAGTGAAGTGGAGTGTGGGCAGGGGTGGGGGAAGCAAATGATTTTATGGGTTTGTTACCGAAGTCTGCAGTGATGGTTTCCCAACGTCCTCCGTTGTGGCGTTCCAGTAGGGAGAGAAGGAGTTGTAGCGCGCTGTTGTGTCGGTCCTGTCTTAGGCCATACATGGTGGGGCAGTTACCGGCCATGTGGCCGTTGCTAGTGAATTGGCCACATAGGGGGCAGCGCAGGGTGGGGTTATGATTAAGAAGGCGGGTGTTGTGGACTCCCCACATGAATTCTTGCTTGTGTGTGAACTAGATATTTGTGAGGGTTGAGTGTTTTGTGTGGAAAGAGAAATCGGCGCCGTCCACCGCGGCTCGGGCGAGGAGGGCACCGTGTTTGGTTGTTTGCGAGAGAGGTGTGTGCGTGTGTTTGGTGTTGTAGGTGTGTGCGTCGGCTTTGAGGTTGGTGTATTTGTAGGGTAATGGGTCCCCTAGGGTTTGTGGGATGAGGGTGTATGGCAAGGTTCAGTGGCCTATCGTGACCTCTGAACATGTGGTGTATGTAGTGTCGGGTGGGTGACCATCCGCTACTCGGTTGGCGAGGATGTTTGCGAGGTCGTTGCCTAGGGAGTGGTTGTGTGCTTTGATTTTGCCGAGGTGTGTACGGATGCCTGCGTCGCAGCGGGTTTTAAGGGTGTGTGTGATGGATAAGAGGGTGTCGCGGTGAATGTTGTGCCGGTAAGCGGAAGGGCAGTTTAAGTATCCTTGTATGAGGCGGAGGGAGCACGCACTGTCTGTGAGGAGGTGGGTGCGGCCAAGTTGGAGGCCTATATCTATGCCAGCTAATTCAGCGCGATTTATTGTGTGCGAGGGAGGGGTAGAGGTCACCATGATTTTGATTTTGGTGTCCGAGGCGGGGTGGGTAGCTGCTGCTCCGAGGGGGGACGAGCTTCCTTTTTTCGAGCCGTATGTGTATACAAAGTCCTGCCAGTTCCAAGCAAGGGTACCGCTGGTTGGGGGGTATGTTAGTTGCAGGCGTTCCGGGAGGGGGTACGTGAGAGGGTGAGTTGGGTTTGGGGGGAGGTGGTATATACATGCTGAGTGGGGTGAGTAGGTGTCAAAGAGGTGTGGGGGTGGGGGGGTGATGATGGGGTTGGGGAGGTGGGTGTCGTAGATAGATTCGAGAGTGTTGTGAAGTACGGTCATGGCTGTGGGTGATGGGAGGGTGGAGAGTGCGAGGGGGTTGGCGACGAGGTATATGTCGACCGTCCATCGTGTGCCGAATGGGGTAGGGGTGGGGTTGCCAGTGTGTTGGTCGGGGGGTAGGAAGGTGTTTGCGTCATTGGGGAGGGTGTAAAGGTGGTGGGTGTATGGGGAGTTGATGTATTTGGAGTGGCGGTAGGGTGTGTGTTCCCAGCGGGGGAGGATGAGGATGGTGGCGGTGGGTGTGTGAGGGGCTGTGAGGTGTGCGCTGGTGATTGCGTGTTCCATGACGCGTCGCATGCACTCGTGGTCGTATTCAGGGTTGGCTATGTTGGTGCCTTGCCATGTGTGTGGGGCATTGCTTCCACTAGATGAGAGGACTATATCTTCAGGGTAGAGGGAGTGGTAGGTGTGGGAGTGAAGGGATTTATTGAGGGGGTCGGAGTAGATTTCTGTCTGTATGTGGAATGTGTGGCGGAGAGCTGTGAGTAGGTCTTCTCTAGTGGCCCATCCATTGCGGGTGGTGGTGGCGGGTGTGGGTGAGTCGATTTCTGAGCGAGAGCCTAGGCGAGTAAGGAGGTGGTAGACCTCCTCTTCGAACGTATGCTGCGTGAGGTCGGGGCGGAAGAGTTGAAAGAGGTGGCGGACGCGGGGGCCGTTAAGGGTGGTGACCGCGCGGCCGTCGGGAGTGCCGAGTACGGTGGTGTCGTGGAGTGATGGGTGTGCGTGGATGGCGAATTTGCCGGTAGGGAGCATGTCGAGGTCGGGGTTAATGGAGTCATGGTTGAATGTGATTAGGGGGTGTGACCAGGGAAGGGGTCCGGGTTCTAGCAGAATGGGTGTGGTGGGGGGGACGAAGCCGGAGTTAAATGTGGTGAGTGCGGTGGGGCCGGAGGGGTCTCACTGATGGTGTCGTGTAGTTGTAGACATGGGGCCCACTGGACTTCGTGGAGGCGGGTGAGGTCGTGTTGCTGGCCGCGAGCACACCACTCGCACTGCCATGTGACGGTATTGAACCATGCAAACACAGTTAGTGTGGAAGATAACTTACGCAAACGTAGTTACAGTCACAGTCCCGCAAACGGAACAGTTACGGCGACAACCAGCCTACAGGCGTGATGTCGGAACAACGGAAGTGGGAGAGCTGTAGCCTAGCGACAGCTCTGTACCGAGTCAAACAGTTTATCGGTATGTCCGATCTAGACATGTACTAATCATATCTAGAGTAGCTTACAGTAGCTATCTGCAACTAATACGTATACGGTATTACTTACAACACTCCCCCTGAAGGTAGCTACGGGATGAAGCGTTGCATTGGGTCTTGTCCTCCAAGGATCGCACTTCGGTGTCGTGCTAGTGCAGGTCATGGGAGGGGTTTGGTGAGCATGTCAGCCAACATCTGGTCAGTGGGGAGGTACCTCAACTTGATGGTTCCATGCTCCACGTGGTCTTTGAGGAAGTGCCACTTCATACCGATGTGCTTAGTCTTCTCGCTGACCAAGGCATTATGGGAGTATGCAATGGCGCTTTGGTTGTCCTCCCAGATGGTGGTGGTTTCGGTGATGGGGGAGTTGAAGATTTCCCCCAGGAGTTGTCGGAGGTGGAGTCCCTCCTTGGTGGCGTCAGCCGAAGAGTAGTACTCGGCTTCACACGTGGATTGAGCCACACAAGTCTGTTGTTTGGACTTGTAACTGGCTGGCCCGCGTCCGAGGGTGAAGAGATAGCCGGAGCGAGACTTGCGCGTGCTGCTGTCGTTGGCCCAATCAGCGTCGGCAAAGCCTGTGAGTTGGAGGCTGTGGTCCAGGCCCACCCCCCCCCCCCAACGTCACGCGCATGTTGATGGTGCCATGGAGGTAGCGGTGGACCTTTTTCAGAGCCTGCAAGTGTGCCTCGGTGGGTGAGGCTTGGGCAGAGCCGAGGATGCTCAACGCCGTGGAGACATCGGGGCGTGTACAAACGGCTGCGTACTGGAGGCTGCCCAGGAGACTGGGGTAGACGTCCTTTGCCAACCCTGTGAGAGAGGGCGAGGTCAAGTGTGCAAGGCCGGCGAGAAAGCCTGGGTCCATCGGAAGGGACGACGGCTTAGAGTCGGACATGCCGTACTTGGCGAGGATGTCGCGCAAGTACTTGGACTGGTCCAGCGAGATTGTGCGCGTGGAGCGATCGCGGGTAATGTGCATGCCGAGGAGTTGGGAGAGGTCGCCTAGGTCCTTGATTTTGAACCGTGCTCCGAGTTGGGCTTTGAACGATGCGAGCCAAGTGGCATCATTGCAGGCCGCGGGAATGTCATCGACGTACAGGGCGATCATGGCGAAGACGTGGCCGGTGCGAAAGATGTAGATGCACGGGTCGGAGACGCATTGTTGCCATCCATGGTCGACGAGCCAGGCACGAAGTAGCATGTTGAACTCGCGGGGGGACTGCTTAAGGCCGTAGAGGCAGCGCTTGAGGTGACAAACCTTGGACGTTCCATCGGTGAAGCCGAGGGGCTGGCGGATGTACACATCCTCCCGGATGGGGGCGTAGAGAAACGCTGTGTCGATGTCAAGCTGGTAGAGTTCAAGGTCGCGGGCGGCTGCGATGGTTAGGAAGAGACGCAGGCTAGCAATGCGGATGACCGGGGAGAAGGTCTCCGTGTAGTCCAGTCCAGCGCGTTGACTGCACCCCTTGGCGACGAACCGCGTTTTGAAGCGGGAGACGTCGCCGGCTGTATCCGACTTGACTTTGAAGATCCACATGTTGTTCACGACCATGCGGCCTGGAGGGAGGTCCACAAGGTCCCACGTGCCATTGCTGATTAGGGAGGAATACTCATGTTGCATAGCGGCTTGCCATTGGGGGGCTTGGGCGCTGTCCAGCGGAGCCCGGTAGGATTTTGGTTCCACACACTCTCGGGCGGAGAGGAAGGCGACGGCAGTAGAGGACGTGCCGGCAGGTGTGTGTGGGGGACCCGTGACAACGTCTGGGACGTCAGGGTGCTCAAATATGTCCTCTTGAGCTTTGCCTTGTTGAGGATCACAACACGCCGTTACGAGGGTCGGTGGGTAGTCGGACAAGTGGGCAACCATATCGCCGTAGCGAATGGGGTGGGAGCGGAGCCGAGCATGGCGAGGGGCTGCCGGGGGAGGTAGGGGTGTGGGTAATGTGGGGTCAATGGGGTGGGATAGGGGGGGGGTCTGCGGGTACGTCTTCCGAAGAGTCGGTGATGGCCGAGTCGACGGAGGGTTGTGTGTCGAAGCCTGGGGTGTCTTCCTGAAAGACAACATGTACGGAAGTGGTGATGCGACGCGTTTCCGGAGTGTAGACACGATACCCGGGTGCGTCAGGGGGATAGCCCACCATGACGCCGCGAAATGCTTTTTCACTGAGTTTCCGACGTTGTTTGTCGGGGACCTTGGCGAAAACGGCGCAGCCGAAGACGCGGAACTTGGAGGCGTAGTTGTGCACCGACGACGTAAGGAGTGTGAGGGGGACGCCCCCATTAGGTCCGACCGAGCGACTGTATGTGCGGTTACGAAGGTACACAATTGTGCTGACAGCGCACGACCACATGGAGTTGGGAACGGCCATGCTGTGGAGCATCGCCGATGCATTGTCCCGGATAGTGCGCCAGGGACGTTCGGCCTTGCCGAGCATGTGGTGGGCGTATGGGGCAGAGAACTGCACCCCGACGCCGAGGTGTGCGCACATCCGGCGAGTGACAGCAGCTTCAAACACAGAGTCGGAGTCAAACTTGAGGACCGGTGCGAACGCGCCCGTCTGGGAGTGATGGCGGGCATGCAAGTGTTTGATGTCCAAGAGGATGGTTTCCAATTCCGAACAGGCGTCGTCTTTAGACTTAAGGAACCGCACCCACATGTAGTTGGTGTGGTGGTCGATGACGAGCAAGCAGTAACGGAGGCCATGTGGGGAGGGGACATTGACCGGGCCCCAGAGGTCAGCGGACAGGTTGAGGAGGGGGTGGGATGGCTTCGCGCAAGCGGATGTGTTGCGTGGTGCAGCTGTGGCTTTATGAACTAATCAAGAGTCGCAAGAAACTTTGGTTACAGCGCTAGCTAACACAGGGCTAGTCGGGACACCGTGATTATGATGGGTTTAAAGGCTTTGCATGTTGAGGTGGCCAAACCGACGGTGCCACAGGACGGGATCACACTGGGCAGTACGGGCAACTTGAGGTGAGGCGTCAAGTTCCGCCGGTGCGGATGGGCTGGGAGGGAGGTCCGGCTGGTGGGGAAGGAGGTAGAGACCGTTTCCGGACGGTTCTAGCACACCCATGCCTGTGGGCACCAAAAGCAAACCAGTGTCAGAGTTGGAGGGGAAGATGAATTCACATCCGCTGTGAGTTTGCATCCAGCTGGCACTAAGTAGTCTGTCGATACGCTGTGCGGAGCGAGATGATAGGTAAGGGGTGTAGAGTGCATACACAGTGCGGTGAATGAGCTGGCCAGAGGCAAGTCTGACAGAAATCCGCACTGAGCCACTGCCTTGAACGTCAACGCCGACACCGCCCACGCGAGAGGGAGCGGACGGGGGCGTGAATTTCACGAAGTCATCTCGGAACGCGGTGAGGTTAATCGAGCAGGCGGAATCAACGACCCAAAACTGTGACAGGTTACGACCCGGGGCGAGGGAAGAGGAGAATGCCACAGAGCTGAATGGGACACTCACCTCGTCGTCATCGTAGTCATCAGCGCAGTCCTCGAGGGTGGGTAGGCAGTCGGTGTCATCGGCGGGGGCGTCGTCGGCAGGGACGTCGCTCAGCACCGCAGCGTGAGCAGAGGGGGTGTGTTAGAGTTGGGAACGGATAGTTACACGGAGGTCGTGCCGGCCCCCACAAGGGGGGCCGGCTGTGGTGACTAGAGAAGTGAGAGGAGAGAGATGGCGGCCGGCGAAGGCACCGGCAAGGCCGGCCGACCGCCACTAATAGGGAATAGAGTACCGCTAATAGCATAACACTAAGTACTAGAATGACAAATAGCTACCTTGTACATAAGTACTATGCAACGGGATGCTAGTGCTAACACCCCCCCTCAAGGTAGCCGAGGTCTTGACGTCGTCCTAGCTTGCGTTGAAGAAGGTGCCATCTTGGTCGAAGGTGTAGTGCTTGTAGCGTGTGTCTCCGGCCGGGTAGGTGTAGCGACATGCGCTCACAAGAACGTGCCGCTACCGGCGAGTTGCCGATATGAAGCAGTTCCAAATGTACTGCGTAATGTACTATTCTGACATGTAGCGGGAAAAACTGTCCACGGGGGAATTAGCCGACGCATGAGAGCGACCGGCGAGGAAGAAGCACAGCCAACAAGGCCGTTAGGAGCGTGTAGGCACGCAAAAAACATAGACGGGCGCTCGTGTTGACTCCCCCTTTTTGCCGTGGGAAAGTTAAGCTCCTCGCTAAGTAAGGTGAGCGTTGCGGCATTGCCTCGGGAAAAAACAATAACAGTACTAATTAAAGTACGCACGGGCCGAATTTTCGCGGGTCGGTCTGAAAAACCAGATCCGGTCGAGAGCATCGGTAGGCTGAAGGCTAGGTGAGACAGAAAGCTGGGTGGGGCGAACGTGGCGCCGGGCGCTTTACATACGCTCTCCTCCTTTTTACGTGGGAGATGGTAGGACAGTCGCGGACAACCAGCTCGAAGGCGAAGCGTGGGGTCGGTGGGACGATGAATTACTAGCGTGGCGCCGAGCGCTTTACACACGCTCTACTCTTTTTTACGTGGGAGTAGGTAGGACTAGCGTGGCGCCGAGCGCTTTACACACGCTCTTCTATAGTGTAACTTGGTGGAGGGCCCATAACCTGTTAGAGATGGGAACGGATAGTTACACGGAGGTCGTGCCGGCCCCACAAGGGGGGCCGGCTGTGGTGACTAGAGAAGTGAAAGGAGAGAGATGGCGGCCGGCGAAGGCACCGGCAAGGCCGGCCGACCGCCACTAATAGGGAATAGAGTACCGCTAATAGCATAACACTAAGTACTAGAATGACAAATAGCTACCTTGTACATAAGTACTATGCAACGGGATGCTAGTGCTAACAGGGTGCCGTCGGCGGCGCCGTACTTCTGGACTGTCATCCTACGCTTGGCGAGATTCAACTTAAGGATAGCGTCATCCGTGGCAGTGCAAGCGGACATGAGATGGTTGAGACTGCCACAAACGCCACACTTGTTGGGTCGATGGCCGCGAGGGTTACGGTGTGGTGGGCCTCGACCGCTGTGCGAGCCGCGGCCCGCAGCGACGAACGCGGAGATGGGAGGGGGTGATATGGCCGGAGCGGGTGTGTCCGGGGTAGGGTCGTCGTCCATGTTGTGCGCGAGGTGGAGAATGCTGGCCATCACTTCATCAGCCGACATGATGTAGTCCGTGTCAAAGGCGTTGATGACGCATTGCTTCGCCTGGCAGTGTGGGCCGCTGCTGGAAATACCGCGCAGCATGAGGAGACCGAGGTGGTGGGGGTGGATGGCAACGGAGCCATCAACCAATTGGCGTGTGTCGATGTAGTCGTCAAAGGTCTGGCGCATGTAGTGGACATAGTCACTGAGTGACTGACCAGGGCGCTGTCTGACCGTCAGGTTGTCCAGGAGGGACAAGGATCGAGCAAAAGACCGACAGTCGAGGCGTTCACAAAGGATGTCCCACGCGGCAGCGGCGCAGTCATGGCGGGCTGGAGAAACGCATTTCATGGCTTGGTCAGCGCGCTTATTCGCGCTGGCTGCATGGAGAAGCAGCGTGTAGGCGTAGTGTTGTGCTGGTTCGTCGAGCCAAACGCCGGAGTCGCATATGGCCAGCTGTGGAATGAGGTATGCGGCCTTGATGGAGAGGAAATTAAGGAAGGTCCTCTTCCATTGCTTAAAGTCCGTGGTCGGGCCCATGACGGGGACCGACATCTTCATGGACCGGTTGAGGGCGTCCTTGTCGAAGCCGGGGGCTTCGTGTGCCGCCCGGCCGATGACCACCGGGTCAATAGTGGGGCGACGACGGCCACGGGTGGCGGGGTCGCCATGTTGGACTGGGGGAGAGTGCCGGCCATGAAAGGGAGGAGGTGGACCACCGGGAAAGGGAGAGCGGCCGGCCATGGGACGCGGCGGGCCGTACGAGTGCGCGTGGTCACGGTAGGGGGGGACGAGGTGAGAGGGCGCCTCCGGGATGTGAGGGCCGGGTTGGTGAAGGGCATATCCAGCGGGGGGGAAGGGGGGAGGTGGTAGGAGGTGATCAACCTGGATGGCGTGACGCGAGGGGTCGTGGTGCGCATCGGCACGCGAGGGCTCGCGGGGCGCATCGTGGCGGCGCTGTGCGACTGTGGGGTCGCCAACAGGAGCTGCATGAGTAGCAGCAGTAAAGAATGTTTCTGCGTCCGGGGGTACGTATCCAGGCTGGGGATGTTCAAGCAGGGGGAGGGTGTGCACGTCGTGGCTGTCCCGGACGGGTTCGAGTTGAGCATCGTGGCGGCGTTGAGCGACAGGGGGGTGCGGATTAGCACCCGCAACAGCAACAGCAACAGCCTCGGCCGACTGCGAGTTGAGACGAGCTGTTAAGCGCGCCACTTGTGCAACGAGCAGCGCTAGAGTATCCGGGTGGGTATCGAGGTTGCTCTGTTGAGAGTCTGAGTTAGGGGAGTCATGAGGTGAAACAGACGGAGTTTCGGCGCCATTTCGACAGAGGGCGAAAAAGAAAGAGCTGAATGAAAAACAGGCAGCGGTAAAAACCGCTAGCCGGACTCGTGCCTAACAGCGGTTTCAAAGAGACGGCCTGATGCCCGCCGACCCCTCGGCCTGTAGCCCCGGGGTGTCTCAGAGCACCTTCTTTGTATCCTCCACCCAATGTGGGGCACGAGTCGAGGCCAAGGCCAGGATAGGTGGAGCGCTGCGCTGGTGGCTGAGTCGCTAGGATAATATAAAAACAAAAAGGTAAGCTACGGCTGGCGTGCAACATGTGGATGCGTATTCACCCGATGGTGCGCCCCCCCGTTCTCCAGCTTGGACATGTGTGCACCCTCTCCACACACGACGAGTGCGTCGGTGTGGGTGGCTGGCTATCGCCGTCGAGTGGCTGACTTAAGAGGGGTGGTGGCGGGTTTTAAATCGCAGTTTATACTGGCGATACCGCCGACTACAAGTTGAAAGTACTAGGTGTCTAGATAAACTTGCCTTCTGCGGGAGAGCTGTCGATCGCAGCTCGCCGAACCAGGTTGTCGCGCGTGAGTGACGTGAGGCGAGGGCCCATAACCTATTGAACCATGCAAACACAGTTAGTGTGGAAGATAACTTACGCAAACGTAATTAAAGTCATAGTCCCGCAAACGGAACAGTTACGGCGACAACCAGCCTACATGCGTGGTGTCGGGACAACAGAAGTGGGAGAGCTGTAGCCTAGCGACAACTCTGTACCGAGTCAAACAGTTTGTCGGTATGTCCGATCTAGACATGTACTAATCATATCTAGAGTAGCTTGCAATAGCTATCTGCAACTAATACGTATACGGTATTACTTACAACAGACGGGTCCCTGAGCTGGGCGGCATTGGGAATGTATGGCGAAGTGCGGGCATGTGCAGCAGGTGGAGGTGGGTTATGTGTGCAGTGGGTCATGACAGATGGAGCAGGCGGTGGGGGAGGGGGTGGGGAGGCATACCGATGTGGGGGTGGAGGAGATGAGGCGGAAGCCGTCGTCGAGTTGTAGTTGAATGTCCCATTCCGTGAGGTGTTCCGGGGCCCATTCAACCATGTACTGCGTTTGGCCGTATTCTGTGTCCTTGTGTTTAGAGATGATACGCGTTACGTCGTAGGGGGGGTAGTGGTGGTCCGAGGGGGTGAGGTATTCTGTGTCTAAGTGTGTGGTGGGTGCGGTGGGGGTGGGGTGAGTGGTGCGGGAGGTGTAGAGCCGGATGAGAGGGTGGGGGGTGAGCGAGGGAGGTGTGGGGAGAGGAGGGGAATCCATGAGGGGTGTATAGTGGTGGGGGGGGATGCTTGTTTGGTAGTGAGGCTTGTGAGGGGGAGGCGGTTGTGGATAGTATCGAGGGGTTCGGTGAGGATTGCGGCGAGGAGGCGGATGGGAACTGAGAGTGGGGTGGTGGACCTCGTGTGTGTGGTGATGGATTTGCATGATTTGAAGATGAAGGAGGATGAGGTGGCTCTGAGGAGGACTTGTGGCCACGTGGTGATGTTATTTTTCCTTGAGTGGTGAAGTGGGCGCGGATTGTGGAGGCGATAGGGTTGGTGAGGGAGAGTGGAGGGATGTTGTGGAATAGGGTGCCCGCATCGCGCTGAGCTCTGACTAAGCATTTGAGTGTGGGTGGGGTGTAACAGGTTGACATGATGGATTCCGAGGGCCAGTGGGAGTACGTGGTGGATAAGGTGCGGATGTGTGCGCGGGCCATGTGGCCTCTATAGCCTGAGTTGGTCATGATTTTATGTAAGTGGCAAACTGTGAGTTGTGCGGCGTGGGCTTTGAGGGAGGGGAGGCCGTATCCTAGGTCTGAGGTAGGGCGGTGAAGGGCGGTGCGGGGAAGGTTACGTACCGAGGACACGGCGGAGCGGAGTGCGCGGCAGATTTGTCCTTCTAGAGTGTCGAGTTGGGAGTCGGTGAAGAGGCCGAGCTGGAGGGCGAAATGCTTTCCGATGAGGAGTCCACGGATGACCCTGATTCTGCGGGATTGTGTTAGTGGGGAGGTGGAAAGGGTGGTGATGAGGGATGCAGTGGTACGTTTTAATTCGTGCCAGTGTTTGGTGAAGTTGAGGGAGGTGTTCAGCTCTACCCCTAGGACTCGGTATGTGTCCTTGGGGCCAATGGAGGGGATGGGGGCCGGGGTGGAGTTTAGGGAGATGAACTGGGTTTGCAGACGGGATGCGAGGAGGGTAGTGTTGGCGAGGGTGAGGGCGTTGCCTGTGCGCCAGAGGGCGCCGGTGATGCAACATTTGCGGATGTTGACGGTCATGCCCGTGTAGGCGCTGAAGAGGGAGAGTTTCCTGAGCTGGATGGTCATGTTGGGGGTCGAGCCCGTGGCGAGGCTGAGGTCGTCAGCGAAGCCATGTCCTGGGTATGTGGCTGTGGGTTCTGTGGGGTCGACGTTAGTGGCGGGGGGGCCTTGGCGGTAGCCCCGGCTTCCCACCGTGAGCCAACGAAGGAAGGGTTCAAGGAAGAGGGTGAATAGAAAGGGGGAGAGGGTGTCGCCCTGGAGGGTTCCGCGATTAATGTCGATAGAAGGGGTGGGGCCATGTGGTGTAATATAATCTGTGGTTGAGACCCCGTAGAGGTGTTCGCATGTGTCGACAAAGGTAGGGGGCATACCGAGTTGACGCATGTGTTTGAACATGATGCGGTGGTCCGCGGCGTTGAAGGCGCCTTTGAAATCTGCGTACATGACGTAGATGTCTTTGTTGTGGAGTTTCGCGTCCTCCATCGTCATAATGAGGGAGGAGAGGGCGTCGTGGATGCTGCGGTGTTGTCGGAATCCGTTCTGTTGGTCGCTGAGAATGCCGTGGGTTTCGGCGTACTTCGAGCCTGCATCTTTGATTAGTGTTGTCCATAGTTTGAGGAGGTTATTCATGAGGGCGATAGGGCGGTAGTTATCGAGGAGGGAGGGGTCGCCTTTTTTATGTAGGAGGCATTTTGTGTTGTGGCACCAATCAGGAGGGGTGTAGGATTTGTGGGCGAGGAGGGAGAGGAGAGAGAAGAGGGCGGAGCGTGTCGCCGGTGGTAGGAATTTGATTATTTCATTGGGGATACCGTCGGGGCCGGGAGCTTTGCCGGTGCCTAGGGAGTTGAGTGTATTATCGAAAGTGTCGCGGGTAATCATGTCGGCAAGGGTGAGAGAGGGGTCACCGTGGGGTTCGATGGTAAAGTTGTCGGGGTTGTCGGGGAGTTCCCACGGGGGGGTGGGCAGTTCGTGTGGGGTGGCGCGGCCGAGTTCGGAGGCGAAGTGAGAGTGTACCGCGTCAATGACGGCGGAGGGAGAGGATGCGGTAGTTTTATCGGGTCTAGTAATACGGTGGAGGGTGGAGGCGGCGCCGGCGGGGGGTAGGAGACCGCTTTTAATTTTCAATCGGCGGTGGGAGAGTTTGGGGCAGGTGTCGTAGGCCGCATTGGCTCGAGTTTTTATTTTCTTTATCTTATCCGTGGTGGTGGCGTGAAGGAGCTGGCGTACACGTGCCTGGCATTGTTGTTTGATGGCGTCAGGGGAGAGATATTCATGTGTTTAAGAGGGCTTGGGCGAAGGGGAGGTGTTGTAAGTAATACCGCATACGTATTAGTTGCAGATAGCTACTGTAAGTTACTCTAGATATGATTAGTACATGTCTAGATCGGACATACCGATAAACTGTTTGACTCGGTACAGAGCTGTCGCTAGGCTACAGCTCTCACACTTCTGTTGTCCCGACACCACGCCTGTAGGCTGGTTGTCGCCTTAACTGTTCCGTTTGCGGGACTGTGACTGTAACTACGTTTGCGTACGTTATCTTCCACACTAACTGTGTTTGCATGGTTCAATAGGTTATGGGCCCCCGCCTCACGTCACTCACGCGCGACAACCTGGTTCGGCGAGCTGCGATCGACAGCTCTCCCGCAGAAGGCAAGTTTCTATAGACACCTAGTACTTTCAACCTGTAGTCGGCGGTATCGCCAGTATAAACTGCGATTTTAAAAACCCGCCACCACCCTCTTAAGCCAGCCACCCGCCGGAGATAGCCAGCCAACCACACCGACGCACTCGTCGTGTGTGGACAGGGTGCACACAGGTCCAAGCTGGAGAACGGGGGGGTGCACTGTCGGGTGAATACGCATCCACAGGTCGCACGCCAGCCGTAGCTTACCTTTTATTTTTATTTTTATACTAGCCTCGCGCATCAGCCACCTCGCGCAGCGCTCCACCTGTCCTGGCCTTGGCCTCGACTTGTGCCCCACACTGGGTGGAGGATACAGAAAAGGTGCTCTGAGACACCCCGGGGCTACAGGCCGAGGGGTCGGCGGGCATCAGGCCGTCTCTTAGCATACCGCTGTTAGGCACGAGTCCGGCTAGCGGTCTTTACCGCTGCCTGTTTTTTCCTTCAGCTCTTTCTTTTTTTCCCTCTGTCGAAATGGAGCAGAAAAACCCGCCTGCTTCACCTGCTGATTCCCCTGAGTCAGGCTCTCACCAGAGCACCCTCGATCACCCCCCCGATACTCTCGCGCTGCTCGTTGCGCAAGTGGCGAGCTTAACTGCTCGTGTCGAGTCGCAGTCGGCCGAGGGTGCTGTCGCTGCTGCGGGTGCTAATCCGCACCCCCCTGTAGCTCAGCGCCGCCACGATGCCCCACTCGAACCCGTCCGGCACAGCCACGACGGTCACACCCTCCACCTGAGTGACCATACCCAGCCTGGTTTCGTAACCCCGGACGCAGAAACACTCTTTCCTGCTGCAGCCCCTGTTAGCGACCCCACAGTCGCACAGCGCCGCCACGATGCGCCCCGCGAGCCCGCGCGTGCCGAGGCGCACTACGACCCCTCGCGTCACGCCATCCGGGTTGATCACCTCCCACCACCTCCCCCCTTCCCCCACGCCGGATACGCCCTTCACCACCCCGGCCCCCATATCACGGAGGCGCCCTCTCATCTTATCCCCCCCTACCGTGACCACCCGCACTTGTACGGCCCGCCGCGTCCCATGGCCGGCCGCTCTCCCTTTCCCGGTGGCCCACCTCCTCCCTTTCATGGCCGGCACTCTCCCCCACTCCAACATGGCGACCCCAACCCCCGGGGCCGTCGTCGCCCCACTATCGACCCGGTGGTCATCAACCGGGCGGCACACGAAGCCCCCGGCTTCGACAAGGACGCCCTCAACCGGTCCATGAAGATGTCGGTCCCCGTCATGTGCCCGACCACGGACTTTAAGCAATGGAAGAGGACCTTCCTTAATTTCCTCTCCATCAAGGCCGCATACCTCATTCCTCAGCTGGCCATCCGCGACTCCGGCGTCTGGCTCGACGAACAAGCGCAACACTACGCCTACACCCTGCTCCTCCATGCAGCCAGCGCGAATAAGCGCGCTGACCAAGCCATGAAATGCGTTTCTCCAGCACGCCCAGACTGCGCCGCCGCCGCGTGGGACATCCTTTGTGAACGCCTTGACTGTCGGTCTTTTGCTCGCTCCTTGTCCCTCTTGGACAATCTCACGGTCAGACAGCGCCCCGGTCAGTCACTCAGTGACTATGTCCACTACATGCGCCAGACCTTTGACGAGTACAACGACACATGCCAGTTGGCTGATGGCTCCGTTGCCATCCACCCCCACCACCTCGGTCTCCTCATGCTGCGCGGCATTTCTAGCAGCGGCCCACACGGTCAGGCGAAGCAATGCGTCATCAACGCCTTCGACACGGACTACATCATGTCGGCTGATGAGGTTATGGCGAGCATTCTACACCTTGCGCACAACATGGAAGACAACCCTGCTCCGGACGCAACCGCTCCGGACATATCACCTCCTCCCATCTCCGCGTTCGTCGCTGCGGGCCGCGGCTCGCACAGCGGTCGAGGCCCACCACACCGTAACCCTCGCGGCCAACGACCCAACAAGTGTGGCGTTTGTGGCAGCCTCCACCATCTCATGTCCGCGTGCAATGCCACTGATGACGCTATTCTTAAGTGGAATCTTGCCAAGCGTAGGCTGACAGTCCAGAAGTACGGCGCCGCCGACGGCACCCCCTCTGCTCACGCTGCGCTGCTGAGCGACGTCCCTGCCGACGACGCCCCCGCCGATGACACCGATTGCCTACCCACCTTCGCAGACTGCGTTGATGACGACGCTGACGACGAGGTGAGTGTCCCATTCAGCTCTGTGGCATTCTCCTCTTCCCTCGCCCCGGGTCGTAATCTGTCAAAGTTTTGGGTCGTTGATTCCGCCTGCTCGATTAACCTCACTGCGTTCCGAGATGACTTCGTGAAATTCACGCCCCCCTCCACTCCCTCTCGCGTGGGCGGTGTCGGCGTTGACGTTAAGGGCAGTGGCTCAGTGCGACTTTCTGTCAGACTTGCCTCTGGCCAGCTAATTCACCGCACTGTGTATGCACTCTACACCCCTGACCTGTCATCTCGTTCAGCACAGCGTATCGGCAGACTCCTTAGTGTCAGCTGGATGCAAACTCACAGCGGTTGTGAATTCATATTCCCCTCCAACTCTGACACTGGTTTGCTTTTGGTACCCACAGGCATGGGTATGCTAGAACCGTCCGGAAACGGTCTCTACCTCCTTCCCCACCAGCCGGCCCTCCCTTCCAGCCCATCCGCCCCGCCGGCACTTGACCCCTCACCTCAGGTTGCCCTTACTGCCCAGTGTGATCCCGTCCTATGGCACCGTCGATATGGCCACCTCAACATGCAAAGCCTTCAGGCCCAACACACTCACGGTGTCCCGACTAGCCCTGTGTTAACTAGCGCTGTAACCAAAGTTTCGTGCGACTCTTGTCTCCTTCACAAAGCCACAGCTGCACCACGCAACACAGCCGCTTGCGCGAAGCCATCCCACCCCCTCCTCAACCTGTCCGCTGACCTCTGGGGCCCGGTCAATGTCCCCTCCCCACATGGCCTCCGCTACTGCTTACTCGTCATCGACCACCACACCAACTACATGTGGGTGCGGTTCCTTAAGTCTAAAGACGACGCATGTTCGGAATTGGAAACCATCCTCTTGGACATCAAACACCTGCATGCCCGCCATCACTCCCAGACGGGCGCGTTCGCACCGGTCCTCAAATTTGACTCTGACTCTGTGTTTGAAGCTGCTGTCACTCGCCAGATGTGCGCACACCTCGGCGTCGGGGTACAGTTCTCTGCCCCATACGCCCACCACATGCTCGGCAAGGCCGAACGTCCCTGGCGCACCATCCGGGACAATGCATCGGCGATGCTCCACAACATGGCCGTTCCCAACTCCATGTGGTCGTGTGCTGTCAGCACTGTTGTGTACCTTCGCAACCGCACGTACAGTCGCTCGGTCGGACCTAATGGGGGCGTCCCCCTCACACTCCTTACGTCGTCGGTGCCCAACGCCTCCAAGTTCCGCGTCTTCGGCTGCGCCGTTTTCGCCAAGGTCCCCGACAAACAACGTCGGAAACTCAGTGAAAAAGCATTTCGCGGCGTCATGGTGGGCTATCCCCCTGACGCACCCGGGTATCGTGTCTACAATCCGGAAACGCGTCGCATCACCACTTCCGTACATGTTGTCTTTCAGGAAGACACCCCTGGCTTCGACACACAACCCTCCGTCGACTCGGCCATCACCGACTCTTCGGACGACGTACCCGCAGACTCACCCCTATCCCACCCAATTGACCTCACATCACCCACACCCCTACCCCCCCCGCCAACACCTCGCCATGCTCGGCTCCGCTCCCACCCCATTCGCTACGGCGATATGGTTGCCCACCTGTCCGACTACCCACCCACACTCGTCACGGCGTGTTGTGATCCTGAACAAGGAAAAGCTCAAGAGGACATCTTTGAGCACCCTCACGTCCCCGACCTTGTCACTGGTCCCCCACACACACCTGCCGGCACGTCCCCTACTGCCATCGCCCTCCTCTCCGCCCGAGAGTGTGTGGAACCAAAATCCTACCGAGCTGCACTGGACAGCGCCCAAGCCCCCCAATGGCAAGCCGCTATGCAACAGGAGTATTCCTCCCTCATCAGCAACGGCACGTGGGACCTTGTGGACCTCCCCCCCGGCCGCATGGTCGTTAACAGCATGTGGATCTTTAAAGTCAAGTCGGATACAGCCGGCGACGTCTCCCGCTTCAAAGCGCGGTTCGTCGCCAAGGGGTGCAGTCAACGCGCTGGACTGGACTACACGGAGACCTTCTCCCCGGTCATCCGCATGGCCAGCCTGCGTCTCTTCCTAACCATTGCAGCCGCCCGCGACCTTGAACTCTGCCAACTGGACATCGACACAGCGTTTCTCTACGCCCCCATCCGGGAGGATGTGTACATCCGCCAGCCCCTCGGCTTCACCGATGGAACGTCCAAGGTTTGTCACCTCAAGCGTTGCCTCTACGGCCTTAAGCAGTCCCCCCGCGAGTTCAACATGCTACTTCGTGCGTGGCTCGTCGACCATGGATGGCAACAATGCGTTTCTGACCCGTGCATCTACATCTACCGCGCCGGCCACGTCTTCGCCATGATCGCCCTGTACGTCGATGACATTCCCGCGGCCTGCAATGATGCCACCTGGCTCGCATCGTTCAAAGCCCAACTCGGAACACGGTTCAAAATCAAGGACCTAGGCGACCTCTCCCAACTCCTCGGCATGCACATTACCCGCGATCGCTCCACGCGCACAATCTCGCTGGACCAGTCCAAGTACCTGCGCGACATCCTCGCCAAGTACGGCATGTCTGACTCTAAGCCGTCGTCCCTTCCGATGGACCCAGGCTTCCTCGCCGGCCTTACACACTTGAACTCGCCTTCTCTCACAGGAGTGGCCAAGGACGTCTACCCAAGCCTCCTGGGCAGCCTTCAGTACGCCGCCGTTTGTACCCGCCCCGATGTCTCCACGGCATTGAGCATCCTCGGCTCTGCCCAAGCCTCGCCCACCGAGGCACACTTGCAGGCTCTGAAAAAGGTCCTCCGCTACCTCCATGGCACCATCAACATGCGCCTGACGTTGGGGGGGGGCATGGACCACAGTCTCCAACTCACAGGCTTTGCCGACGCTGATTGGGCCAACGACAGCAGCACCCGCAAGTCTCGCTCGGGCTATCTCTTCACCCTCGGACGCGGGCCAATCAGTTACAAGTCCAAACAACAGACTTGTGTGGCTCAATCCACGTGTGAAGCCGAGTACTACTCTGCGGCTGACGCCACCAAGGAGGGACTCCACCTCCGACAACTCCTGGGGGAAATCTTCGACTCCCCCATCACCGAAACCACCACCATCTGGGAGGACAACCAAAGCGCCATTGCATACTCCCAGAATGCCTTGGTCAGCGAGAAGACTAAACACATCGGCCTGAAGTGGCACTTTCTCAAAGACCACGTGGAGCAAGGGACCATCAAGTTGAGGTACCTCCCCACTGACCAGATGGTGGCTGACATGCTCACCAAACCCCTCCCAGGACCTGCACTAGCACGACACCGAAGTGCGATCCTTGGAGGACAAGACCCAATGCAACGCTTCATCCCGTAGCTACCTTCAGGGGGAGTGTTGTAAGTAATACCGCATACGTATTAGTTGCAGATAGCTACTGTAAGTTACTCTAGATATGATTAGTACATGTCTAGATCGGACATACCGATAAACTGTTTGACTCGGTACAGAGCTGTCGCTAGGCTACAGCTCTCACACTTCTGTTGTCCCGACACCACGCCTGTAGGCTGGTTGTCGCCTTAACTGTTCCGTTTGCGGGACTGTGACTGTAACTACGTTTGCGTAAGTTATCTTCCACACTAACTGTGTTTGCATGGTTCAATAGGAGGGGGCCGTTGTTTTTGCTGCATTTACGGAGTTTGAGTATGTGAGTGCGTGTTTTATTTGTTAGCCAAGTAGGGTCAAGGGACGCTTGGGGTGGGCGGGGTTTTTTGGCGGGGAGGAGGGGCCAAACTGTGGCTGCGTGGTCCATGTGTTGGGAGAGGAGTGTAGTGAATTGTGAGGCTAGGGTGTCGAGGGTGTCGGGGGAGGCCAAGGTGTGTGAGGTGTTGAGAATTTCTGCGTGGAGGGCGGCCGTTTGGTTGATAAGGTCGGGGGTGCTTGATTGGTACGCTTTTATGTGGTCGGGTGTGAGAGGAAGTCGAAAGTTGAGTTTGCGCGTCGTATGATGTGTGTGGGGGTGGGTATGGGGAGGGGGGGGATGTGCCATGAGGGAGAAAGGGGCGGGAATGACGAGGTGGATTGCAGAGTGGTCAGTAAAGTGGGAGGGGGAGGGGAATATCGAGCAAGAGGAAGGTGGGAGGGTGAGAGGTGAAGGGGCGTGGTGAGCCAGTGGTCAAGGCAGCCTCCGCTGCGGGGAAAGGTAGGGATGGGGTTGTGGATGGGTTGGAGGTGGGATTTGAGTAGGGAGGTGAGGGGAGGGTGACCTGTACCTGTGGTGGTGGTCGATTGGAAGTCCCCTCCCCATAGGGTGCGGTGTTGCGGGTGGTCGTCAGCTAGGCGGAGGCCCCATGCTGCAACTTCTGCATATAGACGGGTCAGTTGGGGGGTGTAGAGCTAGGGCATGTAGGTACCTATAAGGAGGTAAGGGGTGCCTGAGTGGGGAACGATTTTTAGGCCGGCGATATGGGGGATGAGGTGGGGGGGCGGGGTTAGTATAGTGGCAGATTGGAATGAGGCTCTGCGGACCGCGAAAAGGACGCCTGCGTTGGGTAGGGGCACATGTGAGTAGCACGGTCGGGAGCTTTTGATGTGGTATTGGGGAAGGGCGATACGCCAGCGGGATTTGTGGGTGTCGTGGTTGGTTTCGGTGAGGATAAGGACGTCCGGACGGTGTGAGGTGGAGAGGTGTTTAACATCCATAATGGAGGTGTGGAGGCTGCGAGTGTTGAGGGTGATGAGATGGAGTGGTTGGGGTGTGTGGAGTGGGAGGATGGGGGAGGGGAGGGAGGGAGTGGAGTTCGGGGGGTCGTCGAGGGGGCGTGCGACTGGAGGAGGTTGGAATGGAGGGGGGAGGAGAGGAGGGGAGGGGGGGAGGGGGTGGGGAGGGGGTGGGAGTCGAGGGGGGGAGGGTGGTGTGGGGGGTGGAGGGCTTCGAGAAGGAGTGAGCGTCCCTGTGGGAGGGGGGCGGAGCGGAAGGTGTGATTCAAGAGGAGGAGGTGGAGGCGGGGTGGGGTGGGAGGTGGAGGTGGAGGTAGAGGTGGAGGTGAAAGGAGGAGGTGGAGGCGGGGTGGGAGACAGTGGGGTGGTGGAGGGCCCATGTGTGGGGGGGAGTGCGGGCCGGGTAGGTGGAAGAGATTTGGATGTCGGGGAGGGAGGAGAGGTCGAGGGGGAGGTCGTCATCCTCTTGCATGTGGAAGTCGGAGGGCTCCAGGTGCCACTGGTTGGTGACGTGGTTGTCCGTGAGGTGGCGGGACCATTGGAGAAGGAGAGCGGGGGAGTTGCGGTGGAGGGTGCCTCTTTTAGTGATTGTGAGGGGAGGCGGAGAAGGGGTGGTGGAGAAGATATGGTCCGTGAGTCGGGCCTTACCAAAGGTGGAGTATTGGTGGGGGGTGATGTTGAGGGTGTGTTAGCACTAGCATCCCGTTGCATAGTGCTTATGTACAAGGTAGCTATTTGTCATTCTAGTACTTAGTGTTATGCTATTAGCGGTACTCTATTCCCTATTTGTGGCGGTCGGCCGGCCCTTGCCGGTGCCTTCGCCGGCCGCCATCTCTCTCCTCACACTTCTCTACTCACCACAGCCGGCCCCCTTGTGGGGCCGGCACGACCTCCGTGTAACTATCCGTTCCCAACTCTAACAGGTTATGGGCCCTTTACCAAGTTACACTAGAGAAGAGCGTGTGTAAAGCGCTCGGCGCCACGCTAGTCCTACCTACTCCCACGTAAAAAAGAGTAGAGCGTGTGTAAAGCGCTCGGCGCCACGCTAGTAATTCATCGTCCCACCGACCCCACGCTTCGCCTTCGAGCTGGTTGTCCGCGACTGTCCTACCATCTCCCACGTAAAAATGAGGAGAGCGTATGTAAAGCGCCCGGCGCCACGTTCGCCCCACCCAGCTTTCTGTCTCACCTAGCCTTCAGCCTACCGATGCTCTCGACCGGATATGGTTTTTCTGACCGACCCGCGAAAATTCGGCCCGTGCGTACTTTAATTAGTAGTGTTATTGTTTTTCCCCGAGGCAATGCCGCAACGCTCACCTTACTTAGCGAGGAGCTTAACTTTCCCACGGCAAAAAGGGGGAGTCAACACGAGCGCCCGTCTATGTTTTTTGCGTGCCTACACGCTCCTAACGGCCTTGTTGGCTGTGCTTCTTCCTCGCCGGTCGCTCTCATGCGTCGGCTAATTCCCCCGTGGACAGTTTTTCCCGCTACATGTCAGAATAGTACATTACGCAGTACATTTGGAATTGCTTCATATCGGCAACTCGCCGGTAGCGGCACGTTCTTGTGAGCGCATGTCGCTACACCTACCCGGCCGGAGACACACGCTACAAGCACTAGACCTTCGACCAAGATGGCACCTTCTTCAACGCAAGATAGGACGACGTCAAGACCTCGGCTACCTTGAGGGGGGGTGTTAGCACTAGCATCCCGTTGCATAGTGCTTATGTACAAGGTAGCTATTTGTCATTATAGTACTTAGTGTTATGCTATTAGCGGTACTCTATTCCCTATTAGTGGCGGTCGGCCGGCCCTTGCCGGTGCCTTCGCCGGCCGCCATCTCTCTCCTCACACTTCTCGACTCACCACAACCGGCCCCCTTGTGGGGCCGGCACGACCTCCGTGTAACTATCCGTTCCCAACTCTAACAGGGTGCAAGTGGATTGTATGTTTGCTCCTCTGTGGGTATATGTGTGGGTGAGGGGAATGGTGACTGTGCCGTTAGTGGAGATGAGGATGCAATACATTTCGGTGCTGAGGGATATCTGTATGCTGGTGATGATGGTAGGGGAGGTGGAGGGGTGTGAGCAAAAGTAGGAGCCATCAGGGAATTTTTTCATGGTTGTGTAGTGATAGAGGCTGAGGGGTTGCGGGGGGGGGGGGGGGGCGGGTGTGGGGGTGTGTTGGTTGAGATATTCTGTGGCGGTTTGAGATAAGAGGGTGTATAACCAATGTGTGGGGGGGTGGTGCCGTCTGAGTTGATGCAGGGGAGGGAGAGTGAGTGGCGGGATTGGATGAGGATTGTGGTGAGGCAGGTGTCAGCCCAGGACGAGCCTGGAACATGGCCTGTGACGGGGGGGGTGTGATGGTAATGGTGTGAAGGTGATGGTCGGGGGGTACGGGTTCATAGGGTGAATATGAAAACATGTGAAGGGATACATGGCCTGATTGTGAATGAATGGGGTTATTGGGCAGGTGGAGGATATATACCCAGGAGGAGAAGGGGTCGGACTCGATCGGGATGGGAGTGTCCAGCGGTTGGAGGGCGTCCGCGAATTGGAGGATGAACTGAGCTGGTTCAAGTAGATCCTCTATGCTGCACTAGGGGTGGGTCGTGGGGGCTAGAGCGATCGCGATGTCGGAGGTGAGTAGGTCCTGCAATAGAGCGACTGCTTCTTGGCCGGTGATACCGGAGAACAGGGGGGAGCGGATTTTCACCCTTCGGCCTGAAACTGCAGGAGCCGAGGCATCACGTAGAAAGTGAATTTTCTGCTGTCTTAGTTTATTAAGGAACGAAGGGGAGGAGGTTGCATAGGGGGGCACTGGACCGGCCGAACTGATTTCACGCTGTCGTGAAGCCACTTGGTACAAGAGGCCTACCGCTATACAAGAGGTGGGAATAGCCAGGCAAATTTCTTGAAAGCCCGTACGCAAATCGTCTAGTAGGGGTGTGGTATCGTCGCATTTCGGTGCGGTGGTGTGGTGTGTGCGGGTGGTGTTCGCGGTTCATCGTGTGTGATGGGCGAGTCCCCGTCCGATTATATTTTTAATGCGGTTGGGGAGATCAGGGAGGTCGTTGAGGCATTCGAGGGGCCAGCGACGGGCCACCGAGCATGCCGACGTGATCGGATCGGGGTGGGTCTGATGTAAGTAATACCGCATACGTATTAGTTACAGATAGCTAATGTAAGCTACTCTAGATATGATTAGTACATGTCTAGATCGGACATACCGATAAACTGTTTGACTCGGTACAGAGCTGTCGCTAGGCTACAGCTCTCCCACTTCTGTTGTCCCGACACCACGCCTGTAGGCTGGTTGTCGCATTAACTGTTCCGTTTGCGGGACTGTGACTGTAACTACGTTTGCGTACGTTATCTTCCACACTAACTGTGTTTGCATGGTTCAATAGGTTATGGGCCCTCGCCTCACGTCACTCACGCGCGACAACCTGGTTCGGCGAGCTGCGATCGACAGCTCTCCCGCAGAAGGCAAGTTTCCTTAGACTCCTAGTACTTTCAACTTGTAGTCGGCGGTATCGCCAGTATAAACTGCGATTTTAAAACCCGCCACCACCCCTCTTAAGTCAGCCACCCGACGGAGATAGCCAGCCACCCACACCGACGCACTCGTCGTGTGTGGACAGGGTGCACACATGTCCAAGCTGGAGAACGGGGGGGTGCACTGTCGGGTGAATACGCATCCACAGGTCGCACGCCAGCCGTAGCTTACCTTTTATTTTTATTTTTATCCTAGCCTAGCGAATCAGCCACCAGCGCAGCGCTCCACCTGTCCTGGCCTTGGCCTCGACTTGTGCCCCACACTGGGTGGAGGATACAGAAAAGGTGCTCTGAGACACCCCGGGGCTACATGCCGAGGGGTCGGCGGGCATCAGGCCGTCTCTTTGCATACCGCTGTTAGGCACGAGTCCGGCTAGCGGTTTTTACCGCTGCCTGTTTTTCATCCAGCTCTTTCTTTTTTGCCCTCTGTCGAAATGGCGCAGAAAAACCCGCCTGTTTCACCTGTTGATTCCCCTGAGTCAGGCTCTCACCAGAGCACCCTCGATCACCCCCCGGATACTCTCGCGCTGCTCGTTGCGCAAGTGGCGAGCATAACAGCTCGTCTCGACTCGCAGTCGGCCGAGGGTGCTGTTGCTGCTGCGGGTGCTAATCCGCACCCCCCTGTAGCTCAGCGCCGCCACGATGCCCAACTCGAACCCGTCCGGGACAGCCACGACGGCCACACCCTCCACCTGCTTGAACATCCCCAGCCTGGTTTCGTAACCCCGGACGCAGAAACACTCTTTGCTGCTGCAGCCCCTGTTGGCGACCCCACAGTCGCACAGCGCCGCCACGATGCGCCCCGCGAGCCCGCGCGTGCCGATGCGCACTACGACCCCTCGCGTCACGCCATCCGGGTTGATCACCTCCCACCACCTCCCCCCTTCCCCCACGCCGGATATGCCCTTCACCACCCCGGCCCCCATATCCCGGAGGCGCCCTCTCATCTCATCCCCCCCTACCGTGACCACCCGCACTCGTACGGCCCGCCGCGTCCCATGGCCGGCCGCTCTCCCTTTCCCGGTGGCCCACCTCCTCCCTTTCATGGCCGGCACTCTCCCCCACTCCAACATGGCGACCCCACCCCCCGGGGCCGTCGTCGCCCCACTATTGACCCGGTGGTCATCAACCGGGCGGCACACGAAGCCCCCGGCTTCGACAAGGACGCCCTCAACCGGTCCATGAAGATGTCGGTCCCCGTCATGTGCCCGACCACGGACTTCAAGCAATGGAAGAGGACCTTCCTTAATTTCCTCTCCATCAAGGCCGCATACCTCATTCCTCAGCTGGCCATCCGCGACTCCGGCGTCTGGCTCGACGAACAAGCGCAACACTACGCCTACACGCTGCTTCTCCATGCAGCCAGCGCGAATAAGCGCGCTGACCAAGCCATGAAATGCGTTTCTCCAGCACGCCCTGACTGCGCCGCTGCCGCGTGGGACATCCTTTGTGAACGCCTCGACTGTCGGTCTTTTGCTCGCTCCTTGTCCCTCTTAGACAACCTGACGGTCAGACAGCGCCCTGGTCAGTCACTCAGTGACTATGTCCACTACATGCGCCAGACCTTTGACGAGTACAACGACACATGCCAGTTGGTTGATGGCTCCGTTGCCATCCACCCCCACCACCTCGGTCTCCTCATGCTGCGCGGTATTTCCAGCAGCGGCCCACACGGTCAGGCGAAGCAATGCGTCATCAACGCCTTTGACACGGACTACATCATGTCGGCTGATGAAGTTATGGCCAGCATTCTCCACCTTGCGCACAACATGGAAGACGACCCTGCTCCGGACGCAACCGCTCCGGCCATATCACCTCCTCCCATCTCCGCGTTCGTCGCTGCGGGCCGCGGCTCGCACAGCGGTCGAGGCCCACCACACCGTAACCCTCGCGGCCATCGACCCAACAAGTGTGGCGTTTGTGGCAGCCTCCACCATCTCATGTCCGCGTGCACTGCCACGGATGACGCTATCCTTAAGTGGAATCTCGCCAAGCGTAGGCTGACAGTCCAGAAGTACGGCGCCGCCGACGGCACCCCCTCTGCTCACGCTGCGCTGCTGAGCGACGTCCCTGCCGACGACGCCCCCGCCGATGACACCGACTGCCTACCCACCCTCGCGGACTGCGCTGATGACTACGCTGACGACGAGGTGAGTGTCCCATTCAGCTCTGTGGCATTCTCCTCTTCCCTCGCCCCGGGTCGTAATCTGTCAAAGTTTTGGGTCGTTGATTCCGCCTGCTCGATTAACCTCACTGCGTTCCGAGATGACTTCGTGAAATTCACGCCCCCCTCCGCTCCCTCTCGCGTGGGCGGTGTCGGCGTTGACGTTAAGGGCAGTGGCTCAGTGCGAATTTCTGTCAGACTTGCCTCTGGCCAGCTCATTCACCGCACTGTGTATGCACTCTACACCCCTGACCTATCATCTCGTTCAGCACAGCGTATCGGCCGACTCCTTAGTGTCAGCTGGATGCAAACTCACAGCGGTTGTGAATTCATATTCCCCTCCAACTCTGACACTGGTTTGCTTTTGGTACCCACAGGCATGGGTGTGCTAGAACCGTCCGGAAACGGTCTCTACCTCCTTCCCCACCAGCCGGTCCTCCCTTCCAGCCCATCCGCACCGCCGGCACTTGACCCCTCACCTCAGGTTGCCCTTACTGCCCAGTGTGATCCCGTCCTGTGGCACCGTCGATATGGCCACCTCAACATGCAAAGCCTTCAGGCCCAACATACTCACGGTGTCCCGACTAGCCCTGTGTTAACTAGCGCTGTAACCAAAGTTTCGTGCGACTCTTGTCTCCTTCACAAAGCCACAGCTGCACCACGCAACACAGCCGCTTGCGCGAAGCCATCCCACCCCCTCCTCAACCTGTCCGCTGACCTCTGGGGCCCGGTCAATGTCCCCTCCCCACATGGCCTCCGTTACTGCTTGCTCGTCATCGACCACCACACCAACTACATGTGGGTGCGGTTCCTTAAGTCTAAAGACGACGCATGTTCGGAATTGGAAACCATCCTCTTGGACATCAAACACCTGCATGCCCGCCATCACTCCCAGACGGGCGCGTTCGCACCGGTCCTCAAATTTGACTCAGACTCTGTGTTTGAAGCTGCTGTCACTCGCCGGATGTGCGCACACCTCGGCGTCGGGGTACAGTTCTCTGCCCCATACGCCCACCACATGCTCGGCAAGGCCGAACGTCCCTGGCGCACCATCCGGGACAATGCATCGGCGATGCTCCACAACATGGCCGTTCCCAACTCCATGTGGTCGTGCGCTGTCAGCACAGTTGTGTACCTTCGCAACCGCACGTACAGTCGCTCGGTCGGACCTAATGGGGGCGTCCCCCTCACACTCCTTACGTCGTCGGTGCCCAACGCCTCCAAGTTCCGCGTCTTCGGCTGCGCCGTTTTCGCCAAGGTCCCCGACAAACAACGTCGGAAACTCAGTGAAAAAGCATTTCGCGGCGTCATGGTGGGCTATCCCCCTGACGCACCCGGGTATCGTGTCTACAATCCGGAAACGCGTCGCATCACCACTTCCGTACATGTTGTCTTTCAGGAAGACACCCCAGGCTTCGACACACAACCCTCCGTCGACTCGGCCATCACCGACTCTTCGGACGACGTCCCCGCAGACTCACCCCTATCCCACCCCATTGACCTCACATCACCCACACCCCTACCCCCCCCGCCAACCCCTCGCCATGCTCGGCTCCGCTCCCACCCCATTCGCTACGGCGATATGGTTGCCCACCTGTCCGACTACCCACCCACACTCGTAACGGCGTGTTGTGATCCTGAACAAGGAAAAGCTCAAGAGGACATCTTTGAGCACCCTCACGTCCCCGACCTTGTCACTGGTCCCCCACACACACCTGCCGGCACGTCCCCTACTGCCATCGCCCTCCTCTCCGCCCGAGAGTGTGTGGAACCAAAATCCTACCGAGCTGCGCTGGACAGCGCCCAAGCCCCCCAATGGCAAGCCGCTATGCAACAGGAGTATTCCTCCCTCATCAGCAACGGCACGTGGGACCTTGTGGACCTCCCCCCCGGCCGCATGGTCGTTAACAACATGTGGATCTTTAAAGTCAAGTCGGATACAGCCGGCGACGTCTCCCGCTTCAAAGCGCGGTTCGTCGCCAAGGGGTGCAGTCAACGCGCTGGACTGGACTACACGGAGACCTTCTCCCCGGTCATCCGCATGGCCAGCCTGCGTCTCTTCCTAACCATTGCAGCCGCCCGCGACCTTGAACTCTGCCAGCTTGACATCGACACAGCGTTTCTCTACGCCCCCATCCGGGAGGATGTGTACATCCGCCAGCCCCTCGGCTTCACCGATGGAACGTCCAAGGTTTGTCACCTCAAGCGTTGCCTCTACGGCCTTAAGCAGTCCCCCCGCGAGTTCAACATGCTACTTCGTGCGTGGCTCGTCGACCATGGATGGCAACAATGCGTCTCCGACCCGTGCATCTACATCTATCGCGCCGGCCACGTCTTCGCCATGATCGCCCTGTACGTCGATGACATTCCCGCGGCCTGCAATGATGCCACCTGGCTCGCATCGTTCAAAGCCCAACTCGGAGCACGGTTCAAGATCAAGGACCTAGGCGACCTCTCCCAACTCCTCGGCATGCACATTACCCGCGATCGCTCCACGCGCACAATCTCGCTGGACCAGTCCAAGTACCTGCGCGACATCCTCGCCAAGTACGGCATGTCTGACTCTAAGCCGTCGTCCCTTCCGATGGACCCAGGCTTCCTCGCCGGCCTTGCACACTTGAACTCGCCTTCTCTCACAGGAGTGGCCAAGGACGTCTACCCAAGCCTCCTGGGCAGCCTCCAGTACGCCGCCGTTTGTACACGCCCCGATGTCTCCACGGCGTTGAGCATCCTCGGCTCTGCCCAAGCCTCGCCCACCGAGGCACACTTGCAAGCTCTGAAAAAGGTCCTCCGCTACCTCCATGGCACCATCAACATGCGCCTGACGTTGGGGGGGGGCCTGGACCACAGCCTCCAACTCACAGGCTTTGCCGACGCTGATTGGGCCAACGACAGCAGCACCCGCAAGTCTCGCTCCGGCTATCTCTTCACCCTCGGACGCGGGCCAATCAGTTACAAGTCCAAACAACAGACTTGTGTGGCTCAATCCACGTGTGAAGCCGAGTACTACTCTGCGGCTGACGCCACCAAGGAGGGACTCCACCTCCGACAACTCCTGGGGGAAATCTTCGACTCCCCCATCACCGAAACCACCACCATCTGGGAGGACAACCAAAGCGCCATTGCATACTCCCAGAATGCCTTGGTCAGCGAGAAGACTAAACACATCGGCCTGAAGTGGCACTTCCTCAAAGACCACGTGGAGCAAGGGACCATCAAGTTGAGGTACCTCCCCACTGACCAGATGGTGGCTGACATGCTCACCAAACCCCTCCCAGGACCTGCACTAGCACGACACCGAAGTGCGATCCTTGGAGGACAAGACCCAATGCAACGCTTCATCCCGTAGCTACCTTCAGGGGGAGTGTTGTAAGTAATACCGCATACGTATTAGTTGCAGATAGCTACTGTAAGCTACTCTAGATATGATTAGTACATGTCTAGATCGGACATACCGATAAACTGTTTGACTCGGTACAGAGCTGTCGCTAGGCTACAGCTCTCCCACTTCTGTTGTCCCGACACCACGCATGTAGGCTGGTTGTCGCCTTAACTGTTCCGTTTGCGGGACTGTGACTGTAACTACGTTTGCGTAAGTTATCTTCCACACTAACTGTGTTTGCATGGGATCCCTAAGAAGCGCCTGCCTGTAGGTGGGGGGGGGGGGTAGGGGTCGAAGACATGGCGATCGAGCGGGATTTCGAGTGGTGGAGATAAGTAGTGGAGTTGAATGTGGCTTTTCGAGTAGGTTTTTGAGAGTAGTGCGCGTGTTGGCTGCACGCGACCAGGTCCGATGGGGCTTGGGTTTGGTGGATGTTGGCGGCGGACATGGACGTCCGGACGCTCGGAGGGGCGCGATGTGGTGCGCCGCCTTCCGGGGAAGAGGTTTTTTGTAAGCGGTGTTTTTTTGGCGTGTCGCAGTACTGTAACGGGTATATTTGTGGATTTCGAAGTGGGTGGCGCGATAGCTGTCGGGGGAATGAAATTCAAATCTCCGGAAGCTGCGCCTTTGAGTGTGTACCGTCTGTTGGTGCTACGGATCCACTGACCTGGGTGAGCTAGGCTCGTGTGGGGAGAGGCGGGAGGGACCAGTAATTCTACGGCCCTGTCCACTAGTCTGTCGCTCGATGGGAGGCCATGCCCAGAGCGAATACTGAACCAAAACCACTCCGATTATGCCGGGCCCGATGTCGAGTTGGTGGTATCTCCAGTCAATAATGCGGTGGTACCCGCTACCCAACTGACTTGCCTACAACTTCCGACTCCCGATGCTCTCACTCGCTTGGGAGATTATGGGGGCCACATTCAACGGGGCATGTCGCGCATTCTTCGTGCCTGGGCCTACCTTGACCTCTTGGCGTTTTGTAGACCTTCCCCACCGGACTATATGAGGGTGATTTCGGGTACGGGTCACGGGGCTTTGGCTCTCTTTTTCGCTTCACATGAGTCAAGTTTCAAGGTGCTATCCGATTGCTATATGATGGCAACCCACCGGGTGCTTGGCTTGACCGCGGATGGCGCCTCTCATCTTCGAAAGTGCCCTCGGTGCAGTGAGGCTCCTTCACATTCTCGCGGGTCCGGATCTTCGTCGACGGTATCGAGCATCTTTATGTCGGGTGAGCGCTCAACAACCGCTATGCTCATCGACCATATCCCCCGGTGCCCGTGCTCTTGGTATATCATTTAACTCCATGACCATATTGTCCACGTGCTTGACGAGTTCATGCTTGAACCGGGGGCTACTAAGGGCCGGGACTTGCGGTTGGAGGTCCGCCGTATTCGGTCGGGAGCTTCTCGAGATCGCCCTGGGGATGTGGTTTGTTTATACTTCATGGCTCCGCACCGTCACCTTGTTGTTGATGTGACGGCTATAAGTGCTCGCACGAACACCAATGTTCCTCGTACATGTGCTCGTCTCCCACTCCCTGGCAGCCTTGCATTGGGAGCTCGTCTGATGGCAAACTTGATGCGGACATCCGCACTTCTGATTTGCTTGGCACGCCTTCGGTTCAATCGGTCCATGACTATTATCCCTTCGCCATGGAGGATGGGGGCCGGTTGGCGCCGATGGCGGCGGATTTGGTTGATCGCCTGGCTATTTTGGTGGATGTTCGTCGCTTCACTGGCATGGGTGCCGCTGCCTCTCGCTCCTTGCGCTATGACATTTATGTCCGTATGCAACATTTTGTTCGTCGACCTACGTATGTTCCGTTTAGGCGTTTTTGGGGGGATGTGCGACGTGAACTCATGCAACGTCTTTTTGCTTCTCTTCATGGCATTATGGGTTCCTATCTCCCCGACGCTTTTCAAGAGGGCGGTGCTGACGCGGTGGCATGCCTTCTTGTTTTTCGGGCTTAGATTTTCTCCTCTCTTCTTCTTTTTGCTTGGTTGCCTACACAATTTTTTCTTGTATTAAATCTGAATTTCACTGACGATGATGATCTGTTGATCTAGTGACTTGGGGGTAGCGTGAGGGGTTAGGGCTACATGTGAGTGCCGGGTAGTTAGGGTTTCCCTCGTTGCTTGTCTCTTACCTGTACATAGTTTAAGGCCGGTTCTTAGGTGAACTTTGCAACCATCCGCGCAAGATGAGATGCTAAACTGACGATGATGAGTATCTCTCACTGCTTCTTCTTGTAAGAAATTGATAGAATCTCTCGCTGTTGCGCGTGAGACATGGTATATCAGGCAATACATAGCAAGGTAGCCGTACTTGTACTTGTCGCGTTGTATATTCCGTGGAAAACCCCCACTGCGAGGAGGGTCTAGGGCGGCGCCCAGATTTTTTTTCAGAAATACACAGCAAATTAGGGCATTTTCACTTTAGAGGTATACATATTTCACAAGCGATCATTTAAGCCATGTTTACACAGAATTTCCCATCTGACGGTGTTGAAAAACACCAATTGTACCTGCACTTCAACAATATGCTCCATTGCACAAATTAAGCGCATCGTTCACTCAATGACTCAAGCATTCATAGACCATAGACCAGATTTTCTTTTCAACATGTTTTTGAGCATTTGAGGCAAAACGTTGCCGCTACGGCGCCAAAAAAAAAGTCAAACCAGGAAAAACGCCAAATAACCTATTTGATATTTTGTAGTTATTGGCCGAAAAGTACATATCAAGGGCTTTAGTAATGAACAAGGTCTTGTCGGCTCTATGAGGCGCATTATAATCAATGATGCTCTCTTTACATGTAAAATATTAGACCTCGAGTTCCATGAGCATGCTTCGCAACAACGCTACACATGCCCTCAACAACAGCTTCATTGCAAATCTTTAGGACACACTGAATGTAAATCAACATTAACAGAGGACACAACTTGTAAAACGCAGATTTCGTCATTATCTCCTCTTGAATGACGGTTCTAGACACGGCAATCTTACCTTCCTTATCGGCGTGCCATCTATGTTGCTCCTCGGGGCGCCCGCCAACGGCGCAGCGGCGGCGGCCCCGGAGGGGGGTGCGCTCGCATGCCCATCGGTACATACCTCTACCTCCACGCGGTGGGCGCTGGTAAACCCAGTGGCATACCAGGCTTGGCATGGTAGGGGGTTGAACGAGGTACCTGTAGTTGCGATCCGCGGGATCAACAGATGTCGGGAAGCCTTGTACGGAGGGTTTTGGAAAAACATAATGTCCGTACACCAACAGAAAGATCTCCCGCTCGGCCGGTCCGATATGGTCTTTCCGCGACTAAATACTCACTGATACTCTCCCGTCACGGCGGGAACGATGTCTGCGAAATATTTCTTGGCGAAGAAGGGTACGGACAAATAAGCGGAGGGACGAAGGTGTTGGAGTTGGCGGCGGACAGCCGGGAAGCAGCCCCAAGATATGGAGCTCGCTAGGTGCCGACACTCCTTTGAGTTTATGCCTCCCCGGGGGGGGGTGATTGAAGGCTACGTAGGATGGAGGTCGGTCGCAGCCGGAGGAGCGACACGATCCGACGACGGAGGTCCTTGAGATCCTCCACCGCCGGAAAAACCTAGTACGGGGGGTTCTTGGAAAATATTCCCGTACCCACCATCTTTTGATGCCGGCGACTCGATCCATGTGTCCAACCAACCCCTCCCCTAGTCGGTACCCGGTTATTGACAAGTTGCCTGAGGCAATGTGCCTAGGGAAAATTCGTGACGGCACACTACTCATAAAGGCGGCCCCCTAACAACGTAAACCACCGGGGGAGGGTACGGACGGCCACAACACGATCATACATGTGTTGGAAACCGACGGAGCAAAGATAGGGGACATGATAATACATGGCACGGGGCAGGAGAGCCAGCCCGACACCGTTTGCGGCCTAGTTATTATCTCTTCCCAACCCCCGAAGGAGGAGAGAAGACTCGCCTAGGTGGCGAGCTGCGACGGGAGGAGCATCTATTAACTCGGACGGGGATGTACACGGATCGAGAAGGGACCGTGGATGACCTGAGCGAGGGGGTTTTTCGCGTGCCTTCCCCCCGTAGCTAGCTCCGGCACGACCGGAGTCGCACACGAGCAAAGGTCAAGCGGGTCCGCCTCGACTAGCACAAGTTGGCCAGCCTAGCTGGTCAGCGTCCCCGCCGCGGCTGGAGCATGCTGCGTATCGTGGAGACTGTTGACACTTTTTATATCATACTGCATGCAAAAAAAAAGGATATAGATTCATAAAATAATAAATACATGTGTACGTGTATGCTTTATACGGTATCGCTATGGCCAATGGAGAGGTCGGAATTAGTGGATCACGGTCTAGCCCTTGTTGCATGAGTCCCTCCCCAGCGTCAGAGCAGGGAGGGCGCATAGACAACAGCCGGTTAGTTATGGCATTGTTGTGAACAATTTCAATTTCATATTTCAATTTGATTTTGACAATGTCTTTGGAGCAGAAAATGGGCGGCAAAACATTTTAGGCACACGAACCACTGCCCCTTGGCTTATTAACGTGGGCATCATTAATAAATAATTTGGTTTGATGGGCCTTATCCCATGTCATCAATAACCATTCCTTCGTAGACTCACCTTGTGGCGAATTGATAGGGAAATTGAAATTGAAATTGAAATTGTTAACAACATGACCCGGCAAACTGGACCGGCTGCTGTCTCACGGGCCACTCTACTTTCGCCATACAGGACTTATTTAGCAAGTTGGGCCCGGGTCTCTCCGACCAGGTACATTTCTTATCGACACACCTATCTGCAATGTGTGCCGACGTTCCTCGGGAGTTATATAACTGTAAGCAACCGCAGTAATTGCCACAGTCCCCCCACCTAAGCAGTAACAGCGTAATAATTTTGTAATCAAGAAAAACAGATCTAAAAATAAATCCACTTGTCTAGAAATGCAAAACTAAACTGCTGCTCGACCTTCACGATGCACGGCCCGCTCCCGCCGAACCGGGGTGTCGACCGGCCTAGGCCGGTCGGCGTTCGGGAGGGACGACGGGCCAGCCTAATCTAGCTCCCGCGTGACTTCGGTCTTGCCGAAGGTAGGAGGGGAAAGGCTGGCAAAAAACCCCTCCTCGCGCGGTCGCTCGTCGATCCCGCCGCTCCATCCCGTAAACCCCGCCCCAAGGTCTTGCCGCGTCCACCGACGCGGCGGTCCTCCGTGTCGAGGTCCCCCATCACCTCGAGGACAGGTGGGGGGGACCGAGACGCACAGACATAGAAAAAACTAGCGCTCCTGCCTCCGCGCCTGAATTTTCCCCGCTCATTTCCCCGGTTTTTTCTCTGTCTGGTACCCGGGTACCTGTCGGTTTTCCGGCCTGTGGCCGTACCCTCCCCCCTCTGATCGCGCGTCCACCGAGCAGCCTGTTCTTGAGCGGGGGCCTCCGCGCTCACCCGGGCCCACGCTCAAGGACTCCTAGGAGTATTAAGGTCTGTCGGGGTAGTGGGTGTCGAAGAGGGGGGGGGGCAGGTCACCGTAGCCGGATCCGGCGGGCCGCGGGCGCCCGGAATTAAGCAAAACCCTCCGTGCCGGGTTTTCCGGCGGCGCCGACCCAAAGGGTCGTCGCCGCCAGATCGTGTCGCTCCTCCCGTCGCGACTGTCCTCCTTGCCGTCCCAGCTGACTCCTCCCCCCGGGAGATGACGCTGGACGACGTAGCGGCGCGCTAGTGAGCGCCCTACCCTGGTGCTGCTCCCCAACTTGCGCGATGCCGGGTACGGACATTATTTTAGTGTCCAAAAAGCCCTCCGTACAGGGCTTTTCGGCGGCGGCTGATCCTGAGGATCGCCGCCGCCTCATGTAGCCGCTCCTCCGCCTGCGACTAGCCACCGTCCTGTGCCGTGTCTCGCCTCACCCCTCGGTAAGGTTCGACCGGCACAGGGCTGGTCGATAGCTAGCGAGCGCCCTTTCCTGGCGCTGCTTCCCGGCTGGCCACCACCAGCTCCAACACCCGCCTCCCACCGCTGATCCGGCCGTACCCTCCTCGCCATCAAACGCTGCCGTAGTACAGGTCCCACTCCTAAAAGTAGGGCTGTATCTAGGAGTATCTGTGTGCGAAAAAACATATCGGACGGGCCGAGCGGGAGATCTTGGCGCCGGTAGTGCACAGAAATTATTTTTTCAAAAGCCCTCTGTACAGGGCTTTCCCGACAGCTGCTGATCCCACGGATCGAGCTGTCGGCCCTCTTAGCCCCCTACCGTGCCAGGCCTGGCACGGCTACGGGGTTTCCAGCGCCCACCACGGGGAGGTGAGGGGATGCCGACGGGCCTGCGAGCGCACCCCCCTCCGGGGCCGCCGCCGCTGCGCCGCCGGCGGGCGCCGAATTGCTAGGGAATTCTCTACCTGTGGCACATCGGAGTTTTCGGATAGCAAGGTGGCCCGGGCAATTCAACTTGATGTACTTGCCATCAAAAGCAGGGAATGGATCCGCCATTTTTTTGTTGGGTTCGGATCCATGAGTACTTGATTTTTTTGGATCCGGAACTAGTGAGTACCTCTAAAAAAGGGATCCGGATCCCGCGATTACCTGTGATTCTAGGGTTCGGACCCCGCGATTACCTGTGATTCTAGGGTTCGGACCCCGCGATTACCTACTGAACCTAGGGTTCGGACCCCGCGATTACCTGTGATTCTAGGGTTCGGACCCCGCGATTACCTGTGATTCTAGGGTCCGGATCCCGCGATTACCTGTGATTTTAGGGTCCGGATCCAGCGATTACCTGTGATTCTAGGGTTCGGATCCAGCGAGTACCTGTGTTTTTGATTCCGGAACCGAGTACATGAGTACTTCTAAATTTTTTGGTTCCGTTGGATTCGTTGGGTTCGCGATTCCAACAAGTACTCGAAGTACTCATGCAAATTGATACAAATTGCGCGTTTTGGGGGAAGTTTGTACTGCAAATTGAATTTTTACATCTCTACTAGTTCTATGCGCCTGCTTATGCTTGGATCCCATACAGTAGATACGTACAATTCACTTCCCATACTTTCTGCCCGCTGCAAACATATTAGTACTTTACAGTCTATCCCATACAATTTAGCAAAGCTTTTGGTCCCTCCGGCAAGTGCCACAAGCAACGTATGTGAGTTTATAGCCCTCCGGCTCAAAAAAGACACTTGCCATCACAGGGAAACAGGTTCCGATGCAGTACCATTTTTCACATATGATGTGACAAGTAATGCCAAATGGTATATCGCATGGCCAGTGCGAGTCCACCAAATGAACATTAAATGCACAAAATATGGATGAAAACAGGTTTAAGACAACCATTTCTTACAGTTTATATAGACTTGTGACAACCATATTCCTCGCGCATACATAATTCAACAATTACATGAGACTAACAAGGCATCCTCTAGGCTATCTTCCTTGGTGTTCTTCTTGAACGCGTCATGCATTCGCCCCGCTTTGTTGAGCAAACGCTCGCATGCAGCATAGGTAGCATGCATAGATAAGTACTGCCGCGCCATTAAAGCCAAGTCGGGGTACAGAGCTGCATGTGTTTTCCACCATGTCAACACACAAATGTCCTTGTCCGTTTCTTGGGGCAGCTCAAGGTAACGCTCTAAGTCATCCTTTTCCACGTGCTTGGCTATAGAGGGCGTCACACGCCCATTCAAATCCCCGGAAAGGAATGCAGTGAAAGACTTACTCTTCGACGACATCAATTGCTTGCCAAGCTCTGCAGCATTCATGCTTGGATAAGCACCGCCTTCTGCTCGCTCTCTTCCGGCTCTGTGAGCGACTGCTCTCCAAATTCCCTTCTTGCAGCCGCCAAAATTGTAGGCGCAAAGTCGGGACGAATGCCATTGAAGTCCAGATTCTTAAACATGCACAATTCACATTTTTAGTTAACATAGCAAATGCACAAGTAAATTTGCATACACACACACACACACACACACACACACACACACACAAGAACACGTAGAGAGCATACAAAATAGGTACACAAACGAACACCACACACACATACACACACATTCAGAAGCAGATGCACATACAAGCCAACACACACACAAGCAGATAAACACAAACACATCCATAAGACACACACATGCATAAGACAAACACACACACAAACATAAACACACATGCATAAGACACACACACACAAACACACATGCAGAAGTACATGCGCATACAAGCACGCACACACACAAATATGCATAAGCATATACACGCAAACACACACACACACACACAAGGACGCTCAGATACAATCACATCTATTTATCAACATTCAATATTTTTATCAGGTATATAATAGAAACACATGTGCAAAACTTAAACACATGCACACACAACTATTACAAGGTACTCACCGAATGTCCAGCAATGTCGCAATCCCTATCTTGATGTAATCGTTCTCCCTTATGTTCGTGAAAAAACGCTCAATGATTCCGGCCCGCAGACTCTCCCTTGCCTCCGCCATATGAGGCTCCATGTCCTTCGCTTCGATGGTGTACAAGTCCACATCCCTCCGCTCATCTTGCAGTGAAACGGGCCTGTGTGACGACAGCTGCTTTAACAGAGTGCCTAACATAGGGTAAACAAGTGATATGGTTACATAGTCCCCCAGCAGCAAATTCACAACTTGAGCCACTGGCCATAGCACAGTGCAACAATATGCTTAAAGACAAAGTAACCTTTTATGTGGGAAAGCAAAGAACAGAAAAGCATCAAAGAACAGCGATAACATAGTGTCGACAAGCTCAACTGCAACGCTATTAATATGGCTTTGATAGAGCACATAAACATAGACATAAATGTGCGGGCGGAGGCGGGGAGTGGGCGCCATGCGGCGCTACCGAACCGCGCAGTGCAACAATATGCTCAACGACAAAGTAACCTTTTACGTGGGAAAACAAAGAACAGAAAAGCATCACAGAACAACGATAACAAAGTGTCGACAAGCTCAACTGCAACGCTATTAATATGGCTTTGATAGAGCACATAAACAGAGACATAAATGTGCGGGCGGAGGCGGGGAGTGGGCGCCATGCGGCGCTACCGAACAGCGCAGTGCAACAATATGCTTACCGACAAAGTAACCTTTTACGTGGGAAAGCAAAGAACAAAAAAGCATCACAGAACAGCGATAACAAAGTGTCGACAAGCTCAACTGCAACGCTATTAATATGGCTTCGATAGAGCATAAACAAACATAAATATGTGGGCGGAGGCGGGGAGGGGGCGCCATGCGGCGCTACCGAACAGTACAGTGCGACAATATACTAAACGACAAAGTAGCCTTTTACGTCGGAAAGCAAAGAATAGAAAAGCATCACATAACAGCGATAACAAAGTGTCGACAAGCTCAACTGCAACGCTATTACTATGGCTTCGATAGAGCAAATAAACAGATATAAATGTGCGGGCGGAGGCGGGGAGTGGGCGCCATGCGGCGCTACCGAACATCACAACGCAGCTAACTCGGGGGTGAGGGCAAAGCGGAGGGGGGGGGGGAACTCTTGCTAACCTCTTCAACTTTCTCTTGCTCGTTGTGAAAGTCTTCCAGCAGGGTGGACCAATAGGCTTGACGCCTTACGTTGAGCTCGGTTTTTGAAGTGGCGGCTAATTGTGATAGGACTGGATGTGGACGGGCATGTTATGGTGGATTTCAAGCGCGTACGCACCATTTAAATAGCCCTTGGGTGGGCTACAATCGATTCAAGGCTGCGGAATGACAGCAATCAGGGCTATTGAACCAATCCTAGACATACACCTCAGCAGATTTGCATTGCCAAATACCTCCCAAAAGACAGCGTGTCACTTCGGGCAACCACAGATTCGTGAGATACTCGGAATCGTGAGTACTGATTGGGTATCACGATTCCACATCGTTTTGCGAGGATGAGGTACTCGCGATTACCGCGAATCCATTAAAGTACGATGAATACCGGATCCAACGATTACTTACAATAACTGGTACCGGAACCAACGATTACTTACAATAACTGGTACCGGAGCCAACGATTACTTACAATAACTGGTACCGGAACCAACGATTACCTACTGAACCTAGGGTTCGGACCCCGCGATTACCTGTGATGCTAGGGTTCGGACCCCGCGATTACCTACTGAACCTTGGGTTCGGACCCCGCGATTACCTACTGAACCTAGGGTTCGGACCCCGCGATTACCTGTGATTCTAGGGTCCGGACCCCGCGATTACCTGTGATTCTAGGGTCCGGACCCACGAGACCAAGTCCGAACCCGAGTAGTCTCGTGGATTCGCGGCTCCTTAGGATCCGGATCCAGTCCCTGATCAAAAGCATAGGCGGTGAATTGTTGCCCAAGCCGCTCGCAGGTGAGACCAAATGTTTTTCGCAAGTGAATCCCTATCAAAGAGCCCTCATAAAAATCTTTCATGAGAGACGCCCCTTTGTGTCCGCTAAGCATGCGGCAGCCATGAAATATGGATACTAACTTCCCCGATTCAAAAGTACCAATTCCCATAGCATGCCCGGTCCGATGCAGTTGCGTGACTTTGTTTGAATTGCCGGCAAAGACTCTAGGTTGATTTGTCACTTTCCCGACAAGAAACGTGAAATGTTGTCCACGGTCATTTGATGGAAAGATGTGACCATATCCTTCATGAACACCCGAGAGTGATTCAAGTCCCCTACCCGCCCCCCATTTAGATGGGAATCTAACACCTTCCCTTCAAACTGCACATGATAACTACCATCCCGAATAGTTTGCAGCGCAAGCTTGCCCAAGATGAGTCCGGTATTTCTATGTCCGTGCAACCTATTTCTCCCCTCGGCAGCGACTACAAATTCACGCTTATGAGGATCACCGAGGAAGTGTTGTCTAGCGCTTTGCTTGAGGGTTCTTAAAGGTTGCATGCAATTGTATCTAGCACACGATCCGACGCCGCCGCAATTGTAATACAGCGGGCAACAAATGAAAGGCTCCCCCTCATCGTCTTGCCTATACTCAAACCCAACGCAATTAACTACCTCCATTTCCGTCCTAAGCCCATCCATATTGGGAGTGCTCTCCGACTCGAGAGCTTTCGAACTCCTTAGTAGCCGCACAACTTCAAGAGCGACATTAGACGCCATGCGGGCATACCGACCAACATGTCTTTCATTTCGTCGACTGTATCGGAATCGGGAACGGATAGTTACACGTAGGTCGTACCGGCCCCACAAGGGGACCGGGTGTGGTGACTAGAGAAGTGGGAAGAGAGAGATGGCGGCCGGCGAAGGCACTCGCAGGGCCGGCCGACCGCCACTAATAGGGAATAGAGTACCGCTAATAGCATAACACTAAGTACTAGGATGACAAATATCTACCTTGTACATAAACACTAGGCAACGGGATGCTAGTGCTAACAGACTGCCCTCTTCAACCACGACGAAAAGTTTCGACCGGCCCCGCTCGCACCTCGACCACCCAACAATGAGTTGGTTTCAAGCTGATTATCACCACTAATAGTATTCGCGGCAACATCCATATCTTGGATGGGAGAGGATGGGGCCGGGGGGTCTGACCTTGCGGTTCGGCGGATGTGCGCGGGGGCCGCTGTTCGCCTCCTTGCTCGATGCCAACACCACCGAGCAACGACAAGGGGTGTTGCTTCGCCGCCTTATCCCTCTTCCGTTTTTCTTTACACTTCGGATGATGAGTAGCGGAGCTCAATTTCAATTGGTCAACCACTTTGTCCATGCGGGGAAACTCTTTCTTGCGGCACGGACACGGAAACTTTCCGTTTGAAGCCTCACGGACCGTTTCGGTGAAAACCATGGCGCGAATGTGTACGGGGCGACGGGGCGTCTAGTTGTATCCGCGTGTCGCAGTGAGACAAAGACAAGTAATACTCAATGACCATTTTGTGTATCATTTGCTATTGAGTGTTGACAAGTGACCACTAAGTCACTAATTGCTCGTCGTTTGCGTGGCGAGAGTGGACAACGTCACGCCGTCAAGCACGCCCGATCACGTCCGCCCGTGTAATGTAGTAATGTACTAGTTTAATTTGCGACGACTCGACGAGCTATCAAAGGCGCAAATGTGCATTGTGCAACTCGACAGTCGACACTATTGATAGTTTCTTACTTGCTGTTGGCCGCTTGCCGTATGCCCGTATGGTAGCTCGCTGTTCGGACGGCGTTGTGCGTACTTTTTGGGTTACTGTGCTCTTGGACTATACTTCACCGATTTTGACTCCTTTCAAAGTGGCGATTGCTGTTGTTGGATTGTATATTTGAGCTTGGGGGAGCTTAATAGTGAAAATGTTGTTTTCGCAGTCCAAACCCCCTTTTTCGGGGGTCCAAGCGGGGGTCCAAGGGGGTTCAAGGGGGTTCAAGAGAGGACGTCCAAGGGGTCCAAGTAACGGATAATCTGGTGCATTCCGTGATATATCGGCGAATAATTGTAATGGATGTTGCCGGTATTAATTTACGTTCAGTGGTACATCCGTACATCCACTATAAGTAGTTGTAGATTATGTCTACCCTCCTCCACAAAAGTCCGGACATACATTATGTTAAGCAAAAGCTAGTCAAGAACACGCTCCCCTCTCACCATGTCAAGCACGACGATACCCGAGTACCACCCAATTATAGGAGAGCCGAGAAACAAGCAGCAAGCCGCCATCCGGGGTGGTTGAACCTCAAAAAGCGGGTGTTGTCGGTGGAGTTTGTCGAATTAAGCCCATAAATTCCCGGGAAGTTGTCTGAACTACACACGTCATTTTGAGCGCCACGCTTGGGCATTGCTCAAGCGCCCATACCAAGCTGCATGTCACTTTGTGCTCCACATAGGCGCATTTTTGGGGGCTTTTTGGAGTGGGTTTGGAGGCGTGGGGGACGTGTTCAATGCGCGAGGTTTGGTTTGCGGGTGTGTGAATAGAGCACGGAAGTTGACGCCGTTGGCACGGGTGATTTTTTGGAAAGCAAGCGAGCAAAAACGCACATGACGCAGGCTTGGATAAACACTGCACGCTATAAACATGCGAGGGCGATTGGCTTAGGGGAGGGGCGAGGTCCGACTTGGCCGTTAGGGACGCATCACGTTGACGGTGGTGTTTGGAATGCTTGGGTATGTGCTTGTGGCAACCACACCCGCCCCACGCGTGGCTCGCGTCAGGAATCAGGCTCGGAAGTCAATAGGAATGGAGAATTGGTCAACATATATCGACAAACCCCGCACAAAATTGCCTCATGAGGTGAGCCGGATTCGATGGGTGTTGCTTGGCACTGCGGCTCACCCTTGCCGGAATAATTCGTAAATTAAAGTAATTCATAACAAATTGGTTTGTGGGTGTTTGAACTCCGGAGTAGGTGCGTTCGACGCGCATTGAAAAGGTGCGTCCAACGGTACCTGTTATAATGCGCGTTCCTATCTTCGTGATGCCTTGCGTGAGGGTGGTGCAACTTTTGTTGCTTTCGGAACCATGTGGGCTTTTTGTAATACACTTGTACTTTATGCTTTCTTACAAAACAAACAGCGGAGACCACCGATGTAGGCTTTCATCTTCGTCACTGAAATTTGCCACCATGATGCGAGAAGATTGTTTTTCCAATTTTTCCAGAAACCATGTGAGCTTGCTGTCACATTGTTGTCCGCGCGGAAAGCACTATGCCCGTGGCTGTGTCCCGAGTGCATGCTAAGCTGCATTTATTATAGGTCGTCCATGAGCGCTGCGAGTATGGCAATGGCGACCTGTGAACTTCTTGTGCGGACAAAAGGGGCCTCCGGAGTGGGGGACAAAGACCACCGGCTGACTTCTTGCGCTTTGCCTGAAGATTTCCTGGAGCAGTATCGGTATATGCCGTCTCTTGTCCACTGTGCCCCTCTCGAGGCACCGCTAGGCGAGCAGGGTGCTACGGCACGAAGTCCCGTCTTATAACAAGGCCGTTCCCTTTCGGCAGGTCCGCAGGAGAGAAGGCGCCTACTGTGCAGGACGGCACAACCATTGTCGTGGTCGATTATGAGCGGCCCGTACCGAGGGGGCTTCTCACGGCGGAGCTCTTCATCGCGGATGTCTCGAGCGAGCTGGTGCGCTTCGGCAACACCCTTCTGCACGGGGTGAGCGGGACGAGCGAAGCCAAAGCGGCTGTGGTTCAGATCAGTGGCCCTGGGGTTGATAGTAGAGCATACATAATGCCTCCCAAGCGCGAGCTCCGCTCTAGCGACGGCCCGCTTCGGCTGGTGGTCGGGTGGGTGAAGAATCGCGAGGCAGTAGGTGTACCCGGACATCCGCCTAGCACGCAGTCACCATCAATATTTACCCGGACGGACCAGAGACCCCGTCTGGAAGCGGGCGAAACGCCCCTTAAGCGTACAAAGGTGTCTCAGTGGGGTTCTGACGCACTGTCGAGGGACACGCCGGAGCTAAGTGTCGCTAGACAGCGAGAGATCGAAGATTTACGGCAACAAATGGCTGAGCTCGTAAAATCGTTTGGCCCGCTAAACTCTCGAACCAAAACGGGCCGCTTCGTGGCTCGTGACGGGTACTTCAAGGGATTGGCAGCCATGTATGGACGTTGGGTGTTCAGCCGGAAGGCGATCGAAGGGCAGGGGCAGAGGCTGGATCCGCTGGTGCCGTCGGAAGCGCCCGTGGACGAGCACCAGTTGCCGAAGGAGTTGGTGGAGGCGGGGCTGAGCAGCGCAGCAGCACTGGATGTCTCCACCGCCCTCAGTGCGCTCTCCTGCAAGGCTGCGAAGCGTCTGTTTCACCTCGCAATGCATCCCAAGCAGACACAGAAAGTTCAGAAATCTGATGGTGCGGCTGGGACGGTGGAGTTGAGGTACGGTGGCACAGTGGTGAGTGTTGCAAGCGACCACTACTACAAACTGTCCAACTTGTGGGATTTGCAGGGGGGGAATGGGAAGGGTGCGGAGTCAGGGAAGGATGAAGACATCTTCTGCCTGCTACAGCGTTACGAGTCCCTCAGTGGCGCGTCGCCTGGGTTTCAGATGGCTCTTCCGGAGGACGTGTTTGATGTGTTGCAGAAACATTGGGAGGTGTCGCATGAGTGCTTTGCCTCGCCACTCAACTGCTACTTCCCCAGCTACTGCAGCATGTTCCTGGACACAGACGGCTGCTTTGGCAGCAAGGGTAGTTTTTTCGACTTCCGTCCCAAGGAGGGCTCCTTCGAGGCAAACCCCCCTTTTTTAGAAGACACCATGACTGACAACGTGCGTCACATTCTTGACCTCCTCGCCGCATCCGCCCTCCCTCTCTCCTTTGTGGTGGTCGTCCCTGGCTGGGATGACGACACCTGCGAGTCCTACCGGCTCACAATCAGCAGCCCCTTCCTGACATCCCACCTCGTCTTCGATGCGAGGGACCATTACTATAAAAACGGCATGCAGCACAAAATGGAAGGCAGTAAGATGTACCAACCATCCAGCTGCGCCACCTTTGTGTTCTTTCTGCAAAACAAAGCGGGCGCCGCGCGCTGGCCTGTCAGCAAACCTGGCGTGACTGACCTGCGCCGTGTGTTCAGCAATCAGTCACAGACCCGCACGCACCAAGGGCACCGGGACATCATTGTCAGCGCCTCCAAGTCCTGGTATGACGACCTCTAGATTGCAGCTGCCCTCTCCGCGCATGAAATGCGACTTGTCTCCTGCTTCCCATCCGGGGTAGTGCTACGGTCCTTATGACCCGCATTAGAGGGTCGCTTCTCAACCATACCTTGCTTTTCACCAAGCATTTGCGGCAGCGGTTATGACGTAGCTGCAGGAAACGAAGGGGTCATGCGCAGCTTATGCTTTTTGTTAACCAGTTTAGAAACAGACGCTGGGGCGTAAGATTTGGTTTTGGGTTTGGTTTGCTCTTGAAGTAGATGGAAATAATTTTGTTAATATCTTTTTAGTTTGAACACTGCCGGTTCTCAGTCTTTCAATCCGTTTCGGCTGCGATGCCAGAGTCGGTGTGGTGTGACCGGATGGGACTCGCAAGCTTTTAATGATCACTGAAGAATGGAAGCCGTGCTCGCTGAAAGTACGCCGCCCCTTGGATTTGACATTACATTTGGCTCTCGAACATCATTCGTAGCACCTTTTCTAGCTGTTGAGTAGGGCTGTGTCATGAGCGGATCCTTCTGAGCATGCATGTATATTTGTGCCTTAGTACACCGTTCAAGGTTGCAGGCGGTAAGAGGGGATATCGTGGTTCATGAACCTTTCCTGTTTTGGATGCCACATGTGCCCCACTTCCAGTTGACGCATCATCAACAGCTTCCACAATCAGCATCGAGGGATGCATTCGTCGCAGAGAGCATCGTCCAAATAATGCTACCCCGCGTTATGCAGTCAACAGGCACAATGATGACCTCTATTGCTTACTTTACGAGGTCATTGCGTTGCGACTTCTGCCAAGATTAGTTGTTCATGGGTTGATGCGTCTCACCAACCCTTGTTCAACTCTCGACACTCTATCGCTCAAGTCGGCTACAAGCCGAGTGTTCGATGGGTTTGTTGTCTTTACGTTTGGGGCATGCTTTGTTTAAGCCCTACTTGATCTTGCAACGTCGAGTCCGGTTGAGCCTAGATTGTATTTCTTGCGCATGTTAACTGGTTAGTACATTGTTCATGGTCGGACTTAGAGTAAGTGAACAATATGTGACGAGTACAGTCCTGCAACAGTACATTGCAAGACATTGTACATGTACTCGTTACAAACGCTAATTCGTGCTTTTCCACAGGACGGACGTACAAACGTGGGTACGTCGCTACTGCAATATTATTAAAGGGCACTGATGCTATTGTACGACCAGTACCTCCCGGTACGTACAGATACGCACAATTAATCTAACTAGCTAGACGACGCGCCTAAGCGAGTTCTCCTATGCAGAATGGGCAGCGTCGTGATTCTCCATGCTAGACGAGCCGCGTCTCATGACAGATGACGACGGTTAGACAGCCCTAACGCCTGACACGTAAGCGAAGCTACGAGGCGTAAGCTAGCTGGACAGAAACCGATTTAAGTCCAGCGCAGTAGAGGGAGGTGACAGAACCATTTAACAATTCCTTTGTTCACTTACAACATCTACTGCTTAAGTACAGCAGTGAAACATCTTTGACCATTGCCTCTCTACGGCGTTCTTGAAATGCCGAAAACGCGCTTTTTTTGTACACGCGAAAACGACGTCACGTGCAAACTACCATCCTCGTGATACTGACCGCCTACACGCGCCCAAGTACGTTGTCTCAACCCTCCCAATGCCCTAGGTGCTCATTTGCTTGACTATGAGCTTTACTTACGGTCTTTACGCATCTCAAGCTGACCGGTCGTCGTGCTATCCGAGTTTGAAATGGGTATGTTGTTGCAGGTCACGATTGCGCATCATACCTCCCGCCGTCACAGTTTCAAAATCAGTGCGCACAATGCCCGATCAGGTCGACGGGCTTCACCCCGCCGTTAAAGGCGGCGGAAAACGCACAGGTGGAGGGAGGTTTCAGAGTCGGCGGCGGACGAAAGCTCAGGAGCAACGGGCGAAAGCAGCGGAGACAGCCGCGCGAGAAGAATCGTCGCAAGATGATGCGGCAAGTACGCAGCGATCGGCCGCGGAGCTCACGACTCTCCGAGCTGAGGTGGAACGCCTCAGCAAGGAGAACAAAATGCTGGTGAAGCAAACTGCATCTTTGCAGAAGCAACTCGAGTCGGAGAGGCAACGGTCCCGTAGTAAGGAGGAGCGCTTCAAGGAGTTGAGTGCGGCGACAGTCGAGTCGGACATTGCGCATGCCGAGCAGCTCGCAAAGGTGTGCAGCCAGCGGGAGTCGTTGAGTCGCAAAGTCCGCAGACTCAAGGCACAAAGCTCGAAGGGCACCCTAAGCGCGAATAGATGTAGGGAGAAAGCCAGGGCTGCAAAGGCACGTATGGCGCGCCGTGCATACGGAGGCCTCCGTCCGCTGTCGAAACGTATCAAGGCACCACCGGTCCGGAACGGAGCCGACTACCGTGGCTTTAAACGCCGCGAAGTAGCGAAACTTAAGCAATATCTAGACAACCGTTACGAGGACGGTCTAGCGGGTGATACGCTCGTGCAACCTCTGAATTGCTTCTTTAATGAATGTCCGGAAATACTCGACTCGGTGTGCCAGCAGCGTGGGTTGTATAGCGCCGTTGAAGAGCATGTGGTGGAGGCACTGCGTGAGCACTGGACTGTGGCGCGGGCTTCTTTTATTCGGGTAACGTGCAAAATCACTTGGCGTCGCTACCAGGACTTGATACACGCATTAGGGAAAAAGTGGAATGAAGAGACATGTGAGCACGACGTAGTCGTGCTGCCGTACGGAACACGAGTTCCGTTGCTGCCGAGCAAAAATGATGTGTGGCAATGGGAGTCCCGAGTCGCTGAGCTGTCGGGGTTGCAGCTGTCGGACGACGGGAAAATGGCCACTGTCGACGTGATGCAAGCACTCCGTAGCATGCTAGTGCAGTTCCATGGTGAGCAACTGCCGACAAGCAAGGTTATCGTCATTCAGTTTTGCGGTGAGTTGCGGGGCTAAGTGATTTGGATGGCGTGTGACTTTCTGTGCACAACAAGGGGTATGCACTGTTTTACTGAAAATGACGTGCTGTTGTTTCGAAAACTAGTTGATGGCAGTGTGGCCTTCAAGATGGGTAACCAAGGAGCCGTGCTTTGCATTATGAAGCCAATGCTTAGAAGGGTTGATACAAAAGGCTTCGTGCTTGAAGGTTGGGGCTACAACAGCATTCATAACGTTGTGAAGATCATGTTGTATGAGGGACATGATAAGTACGACCAGTTTGTCACTCAGCTTGAGGCTATCAAGCAAGAGTTGAGAGAAATATGTGATGGTCCGGGAATGGAGCTGCATGGCGCGATCTACATCTTCAAGCTTGTCATTGGTGGTGATATGGCGTTTCAAGGTGGGTCCTTTGGGCATGCTGGGGCATCGTCTACTTTCTTTTGTTTTATTTGCGACATGGCCCGTCACAACAAGCACCTCACCCCAGCCGACTACCAGCGCAAGGGCATGACACCACCCATGGAGAAGACAGCTATTTTTGCAGCTATGCTAGCGCACGCTTTCGGAGAGGAGTATGGGCTAGCAGAGCCGTACATGTGCCCTGGGTGTGGCCTCCTCATACAATGCCATAGGGACCTGCCTCCCCCCGACAATCAGCTAGGACGACAAGACTACCAGTTTAGTCACTTCGGAGAGCGGCACTTGTGCCCCCCCGCTATGATGATGGTAGACCCGGTGGACATGATTGGGGACACTCTGCACGCCGGCATTCAGATTTGCCCGCACGTGCTGTGGCATACCGTTTACAAGAGGTGTAATAGCGCAGCCACAGCTCAAGCGGCGGTGAGGGTATTGGAACTCATCGGATTGCCCGGGTGAGAGATCAAGGTGCACAGTGGCAAAGGCAAGAACCCCAGCAAAGATGACCTTCTCTCCCTTAATGGACCTGAGGTCAGAAAAGTTGTAGAGGGGCGTGGTGCGCTGCTGGACGCCGTGTTGTCACCCTCCGACCCTTGCGATGCAAATGCCTACAAGGCATGGGAAGCTTATGATTGCATGAGCGCCGCATGGAGTGCAGACCCGGGGGATGATGCAGCGGATAGACATGCAGCAGCACAAGCGCTACGCGCAGCCGCGGAGGGATTCTTTTCTGCGTTTTTGGATGTTGCTGCAGCAGCGGATGTGACTCCGTACATGCACTTCGTGGCATGGCACTTTCCGACATGGATGGAGGCGCATGGCTGCATTGATCGCTACAGCGCGCAATGCATGGAGCACGCAAACAAAGAGGTGAAACAAGGCTACCGTCAGGGAAGCAACCATCAGAGACAGCGCGTCACATGCACCGGCAAGCTCACGCTGAGCCGGACTGGCCAAGTTCTTAAGCGCAGCACCCTGATGGCACATCACCGAGACATGCACGGACCATCCCATCGTGCCCAGCCACACATGCCCAAGCGGAAAGCAGATGCAGTCAAGTTGGAGCTAGAGCAACAAGCAGCAAAGCGCAAAAAATGAAAAGAACACATAGTTACATAGTTTGTGATAATTTTAATTCACTACCTATCTTTGTATGTTTTATATGCCAGCCGTGGTCGCTGCCGGGTGCTCACACATTCATCAGTTTCATCACTTGGCCGTGCAGCCTCCCTCTCAGCAATTAGGCGTTGCTTCGCCTTGCAACGTCTATATTCTGGCATCAAGTGCGGACCGCACCTCACATCCTCGGTGTCGACAGTGAACCCTGATGTATAGCTGCTGGCTCGTCCACTGCCACTGAGAATATCAGAGGTGTTGATGCTGCCCTCTGTGTCCTCATGCCTTAACTCCAACCGCCCCGCTTGCTTCTCTCGCCCCACATGCACAACTCCGTCCTCTCCATCAGGACCTTCCCACCTTATTCTAGACCCTGCCACCATCATGTTAGGGGGTGGTGGATTTGGTGCGGTGCAGTCCCATCCATGTACCGACCGCAGCGCGTCCGACTCCCCCGCAACCCCCAAAAGGTGTTGGAAGAAACTGCAGCATAACTGTTGCAATTCATGCATTAAATACGCTTTCGGGTCGGTATAGTGGGGCAATATGGGCCAAGCCGACCTAGAATCCATAATGACGGGGTAGCCCTCCGGGAGCTGCACGTCATTGTCCGGCGTTGCCGACACGATGGCAGTGTGGAAGCGCAACGTGCCGACTATGTTGCGCAGCTTGCTACCCTTTTTCCACAGGGTCTCCGTCACCTCCACAGTAAACGGAGGGAGAAGAGTGACAATGTCGCCGTTGTCCGTCAGTCGAGCCCAACTGAGGCTCCCTCGCCTTTTATGCTGCTCCACGCGCGCCTGCGCTCGCTCTGCACGAGTCCGGCTTTTCATGTTTCGGACCCTCGGTGGATCACCGTGCTTATCGTGAAAGCACACAAGCGAAGCGATACCTTCCATTCGGGTGGTCACATACTTAACTCGACGTCTGCTTGGGGTGGATATGACAGTTATTTTTCTCCACAACCATGGCTTGGCGTCGCAAAAGGCCGCCACAAGGTCAATAGGGACGTTCTTGAAGGTCCCCGTCGCGGCTGTGCGTCCACCTTGAGGGATTTGCGAGTTACAACGCTCGTAAAGCGTCTCAGTCACAGCCGATACCAACACGTCCCCGTCAACAGTTGCCACTCCTTCCAAATCAGGTGACCTGCCGCATTGACGACAATAATCTGCGGCGGTAGGCTGGTTGGCGGCCGTGGCTAAAAGACATTGTACGCAGTTTTCGCGCCGTGCCATTTGCCCGCAGCACGCAGCCACCTCGGCGTATTTTCACGAACTGCACTTGTGAAAGTGAGCGTAATGCATGCATGAGTGTGTAGATAAAACAAAAATCCGCTTTGGAGGTTATCTCGCATATACTCTTGCCTACCATTGTGGCTTGTCTGCCGGCAATAAGGGCAGGTATGTGCTCTCCCGTTCTATTACGAGCTTGCGGGGGTGGGTAACGAAATGGTGGTGATACGCTAGCATGCTTACCAAACCCGTCCGACAAGAGCGGCCTCCGTGCCTCCGTCGCAACACCAATTGACCGTCCACCACCGACAACAACTGCGTTTTGAATAGAGGTCAAGATGTGCTGGTTGTGACGAGCAATGAATTGTTTGCGTTGCACAATCGCGGTAGGATTAGCCGTAAGGTTAGCGCTAGCGGACAACGGTTTGGTGCCGCGTCGGAAACGTCGGTAGTACCTGTATTCCGGATAAAATTAGCGCGCGCGCTTTTCCGGTACTTAAGAACGCCGTGACAACATCATCAGGCCATCTTGCAACGACAGAACTAGACAGATTAGAACAGATTTGTGCTAGCGTTTAGCTTTCAGAGGCTAACCGCCACACTGGTTTCGGAGTTCTTGGGTCGACGCACGTTTTCGTTGCTCACTGACTCGCTCGACGTTGATTGATTGATTCGAGATGGCTTCTCTAGGACCTGTACATTACGTGGTGTTGGTAATTCACGTTGGAGGAACTAAACAGTTTGACTTGAAGCTGGTATTACAGCGTGAGCCTCGTTTTGGTAAAACTTGGTTCCCAGCTGGCTCGACATTACCTAACGAAGAGCCTGTCGATGCTGCTGTTCGAGAGTTACACGAGGAAACCGGTCTCATTTTGACACCGGATGATTTGACTTTGTTGAGTGACGCTCCTATCATAGTTACGTTACCTCAAGGACGACAGCTTGTCTACGTGTACTCGGCTACTATTCTTGTCATGTTTGCTACGAACAATTTACGCACACCTGCTCAGGTTGAACATGCTGTTTTAGCACAGTCGACAGTTAATCCGGATGGTACTTACGTCGTCCCGGAGACAATCAACATTGACGGTCTGAATCTTACGCCCGCTCAGACAGGGTTACTTCGTGCTGAGAAGCACAAGAGTGAGTTACTTCACTTCGGTTACGTGGCTCAATGGGAATCCTTTTTCCGAGCGGTCTATCAACACGTTCCAGTCCTGCAAGACGACACATCTATCCCGAGACAGTTCCACATGCACTCCCGGTTTTCAACGGTCGACTCTGGTCCTGTCTGGCTGTTAATTCGTGGACACATTAATCGATTGACTGGTGAAGGGCCTATTGATTTACGTGTGGGAATGTCGATGCCTACCCACAACCTAGCTGGACTACGTGTTACCCTCACGGAGACTCAGCGTAAGGCTGCAATTAATTCGCCGTTACAAAATGGCAAGGTAGCTAATGAACTAGAGGATTGGCTTGAAGCTCAGCCTCAGCGTTTTCTCATGCTTGGGATTTCGCCTGACTCGTACGACTCAGTGATATGGGTTACTTCACAGTTTTCAGGACATCTGAATGGGTGGTGGCAGAACCGGAAAACTCAGGCTGCTATTCCATCTACGTACAACGAGCTTGTTACAGAATTACGCAAGACAACGCCGAACAGTCAGGACGACGCGATTAACGCTTTGTTAAGCTTTTCGCAGAGCAGCACGATGAGTTACGCGAACTACACTAAGCAGTACAACGACTTCTTACGTCGTTCTCGTCATCACCTGACATCTGATGTTCAGTGTGTGCGCTTCATTAATGGCGTAGCGAACACTACGCTCAAGAACCAGGCTAAGTCACACAGAGCTCAAAAGGGGTACCAGATTACTCTGGTGGAGCTGCAAAACTTTTTGAATGACGTCGTAACAGATTCGCCGGAACTCGGCAACACGAAGTCTACTGCTGGTCCATCTGCCCAACCTACTAAGAAACCCAACCTTGAGGACTCTCTCGACGAAGCCTTTAACATCTGGAAGCGTAACAGAGGTGGCCGTGGTCGTGGCCGCGGACGTGGACGTGGTGGAGGCAACAATGGTGGACGTGGCCAAACATCTGGTCGTGATGATTTCAACACACTCGCAAAAGCGATGACAGCTGAAGAGCGTAAGCGGCATATGGAGGAGGGTCTCTGCTTCAAGTGCCACAAGAAGGGACACCGACTGTTCCAATGCCCGGAGTGGAAGGGCAAGGCTCTAGCACAATCTAAGAAGCAATGATGGTGGCAAGGCTGTTCTACCGACGAACTGGAGCAGCCGGCTACATCTACTGTTCGTTCTGAGACACTGTTAGCGACAGAGGTCGTCGAAACACCTTCGGCATCTCCATCGACTACAACCGCGACTCCTGCAACGTTAGTAGCAGGTCGTCGTCGTCAGACTAAGCAGAGACAAAGTCGTAAACCTGTAACGAGACGTTCAATTGATTGGAAACTGGTTGACTCACTCTTTGACCCTCTGCATGCACGGTTCAACTTCACTTTGGAGGGATGTGCTGATGATGAAGGTCTAAACTCGCACGGTGACTTACCTCACTGTTCGACGAGTGACTCGATTCTTGAGAGGGACTTGTCATGAGAACGGGTGTTCATCAACCCACCCTAGGAGTTAGCTGAGCAGATTGCGCAGCATTTTGAAGATTGTCGTCGAACATCTCCGACAGCTACGATGGCTGTTTTTGTACTACCGAAATGGGCAAAATTTACTCAAGTGACTAAAAACTGGAAACTCTACCAATAATTCCCAGCGAGAACAAAGCTTTTCAATCGACAGTTACTGGAGAACCCAGCGCAACAGGAGGTGGTTGCTCCAGCTCCTTGGCATGTACAGCTGTGGTTAGTCGACGCACATTGTGCGTTTTACGACTCGACAACATCTACAACATCTGAGCAACCCAACTTTGTACCTGTACCTACAGACGACGTGGAACAGTCCATCGCTACTCTGCAACAATTTTCTTCGCCAGCTACGGCTCTACTAACTGACCTCACGAAAGCTCGCCCGTTAATTCGAACCGAGCTGACTGTGAAAACTACTGAAGGCGAACACCAAATTTCTGGATTAGTGGACTGCGCTGCGACGCTTGATTTTGTGACATAGGACTTTGTACGACGCTTTGCTTTACAGACTCGGAAGTCTGTGACTAAGACACCAGTTCGACTCGCCAACGGACAAAGAGTAACTTCTATGACAGTCGGTGACGTTACTTTTGAGCTGGCTCGACAAGAATTTCACCGGACTTTTTACGTCTTACGTGATTTACGTACAGCTGATTTAATCCTGTGTTTACCATGGCTTGATGACGAGCATGCCTCTTTACAGTTTGGTACAACAAGATTTTTTACATTAATGGATGGCACAGCTGTGGAGACTACACTCGAGGAACGACGCCCTGAGTGTCTACTAATGTCGTCTACTTAAGTTCAGAAACTCATGCGCAAGACGCGCCGAAGCAGAGGACGTCATGCTGAATTTTACGTAATTGAACTTACGTCAGCCGCTGAACAACAAACAGACTTTCACACTGGAGAGGAGCTAACTGCAGAACAACGTGACAACTTCCGGTCGTTACTCTTCGATGACTTCCCGGAGTTACTGCAACCTGTCGACTCTCCACCTGTAAGCCGACAGTGGGATCATCCCATTGACACAAATGGCCCGATGCGACGCCAACGGCTGAACAGATTGTCACCTGCAGAGCCCGCTGAGCTAAATCGACAGCTCAAAGACGCAGTGGAGGCTGGTCTGGTCCGTCTTAGCTACAGTGAGTTCGGCTCGCCAATTCTTTTTGTGCGGAAAGCTGATGGCTCGCTACGTCTGTGCATTGACTACCGTGGCCTTAATGAGGTTACGCGTAAAGATGCTTACCCACTTCCGAGAGTGGACGATACACTGGACGAACTTAAGGACTCGAATTTTTACACACACCTCGACCTCGCCTCTGGGTTCTGGCAAGTTCGAGTGCGTGATCAGGACGTTCACAAGACGGCTTTTCAGACCCTCGATGGTTTAATGGAATGGGTCGCCATGCCGTTTGGCCTGTGCAATGCACCGGCTACATTTCAACGGATGATGAACGACATTCTTCGCGACTTTTTACATAAGTTCGTGACAATTTACCTGGATGACGTCTGTATTTACAGTCGAACACTTGAGGAGCACCTGGAGCACCTACGTCTAGTGCTACAGCGATTCAAAGAGGAAGGGCTGAAATTACGCCTTAAGAAATGCTTCTTCGGACTGCAAGAAATGGAGTACCTGGGCTACACTGTGTCAGCCGGTAAAAATTCGGTTTCCACAAAGAAAGTCGAGGCCGTTGCAGACTGGCCAGTGCCCAAGACGCAGAAGGAGTTTCGCAGTTTCGTACAGTTCTGCAACTTCTACGCCAGATTTATACACCATTTTAGCGACCTTACGGCTCCATTGACGGACTTACTGCGGAAGTCCCAGCCACAGAAGGTTACGCTGACGCCTGCCTGTTTGGAAGCCTTTGAGACTCTCAAGTTACGGCTCATTTCCGCGCCATGCCTGATCCTTCCGGAGGTCAGCTCGGACGCGACGTTCACCGTGGCTACAGATGCTTCAACATTGGGGATTGCAGCAGTCTTGTTGCAAGACCAAGGAGGGGGTCTTCAACCAGTCTCTTACTAGGCGCGTAAGTTGAATCAAGCTGAGCGTGGTAACACTTACTCTGCGTACGACTTAGAAGGTTTGGCCGTATGCGAAGCTGTCAAGCATTGGCGGTGCTATCTTGAAGGATGCTCTAAGTTCCTTGTCGTAACAGACCACGACACACTACGACATGAGCTCATGCAACCGAACAACATGCTGAACAAGCGGCAAGCAAGATACATGCGGGATTTGCAACCGTTTGTGGGCTCGATGACACTTGCATATCGCAAGGGAGCTCTGAACGAAGCTGACCCGTTAAGCCGGCGTCCAGACTTCGTACCTCATGCCACAGTACCCTTATTTTGGGATGGCGAGGTTCCGTCAGATCGAGAATTACGACGGAAGTCCCAGCTGCTCTTTGACGACGCACAGTTAAATTTACTGACTGTTGACGCGCTGCAGCTGAGCCTTGAGTTCGCTGATCTCATTCGCGAGGGGTTCTCACAAAATTCGTTTTATGGGGACGATGGTGAGTGGACGAAAGACAGCCGGATAGAAGCCATAGACGGATATTTTTGGCGCCTCAATCGCCTCTGTATACCACAGAACTCTGAGCTCCGACTGAGAGTGATCACAGAGCTGCACGAAAGTTCGTTAGCTGGTCACAGAGGAGTTGCTAGCACTCTTGCTAAAGCACTCGACGGATTTTGGTGGAAACGAATTCGCCAAGACGTGAAAGATTTCTGTGAACGATGCGTCGTGTGTCGACGAGCAAAGATTCGACCGCAGATGGCTGCGACTCTTTACCCATTGCCTGTTCCATCTAGACCGTGGCACACAGTTGGTCTTGACTACCTTACACACTTGCCTGAGAGCAATGGCTTTAACAATGTGCTGATTGTAGTAGACCACCTAACACGAATGGCCCATTTTCTGCCATGCACAGAGTCGATTACTGCCGAAGAAACTGCAACTTTGTTTTTACAGGGAGTCTACCGTTTACACGGACTACCCCGTGTGCTGATTAGCGACCGCGACCCGAAATTCGTCAGTGCCTTCTGGCAGACACTTTGGAGACGCCTCGGAACGCGTCCGAACATGTCTTCCAGCCGACATCCAGAAACGGACGGGTTGACAGAACGCGTGAACATCACGTTTCAGCAGCTTCTTCGTTGCTTCTGTTGCTATGATGACTCTAATTGGACGACACTACTACCGCAAGTGGAATTCGCGTACAACGCTTCGCGTGCACTCGGAATTGAGCACACACCGTTCGAGGCTAACTTTGGGTTCTCTCCTGAGGAGCCTCCCGACCTGCGGTTTAGCATGCGACCTTCGATTCCAATTTCGCAAGACGCAACAGAACGGTTGAGGTTGTTACATGACGTGCACACCCTGGTTCGCTCAGTGTTACAGCTACACAAGGACGAGATGCAAGCACGCACAGAACCGTCTACAGCGCCCCAATTCGCTAAGGGAGACAAGGTGTTAGTCGTCACGACAAACCTTTTTCTGCGAGGGCAACCGAACCGAAAACTCAGAGACAGACAGATTGGACCCTTTTCGGTGGAGGAGCAGATTGGAAAACACAGGTATAGGTTGAAACTTCCAGCGACAGTACGCTTAAATCCTGTGCTCCACGTTAACAACTTGAGACCCTGCTCTACCGCTCCGCTACGACCAGCTGTCTCGGTAACTGTACCTGAAGGAGACGACGAGGAGTTTGATGTTTCGCACATCTCTGCTATGTGTATCAAGTCGCTACCTGGGCGACGAGGCAAATATCTGCTCTTCATGACGCACTTCAGTGATGACGACATTCCACCTGTCTGGCACCGGTTAAACGAAGTACACCGGACGATTGCGTTACAAGAATTCTTGGAGACACCCCAATGGCGTAAGTTCGCCAAGACTCAGTCGTACATCGACTTCATGCACGCTCACCCAGCGCGCATTCCTGAGTCTCAGTAACCGCTTCAGTCAGTAAAGGAGCTAAGAACCACGGAGGTCTGCCTCGCGGCGGCCTCAAGATCTGTCAAGAGGGGGAGGGTACGAGTGTAACGAGTACAGTCCTGCAACAGTACATGGCAGGACATTGTACAGGTACTCGTTACAAACGCTATTTCGTGCTTTTCCACAGGACGGACGTACAAACGTGGGTACGTCGCTACTGCAATATTATTAAAGGGCACTGATGCTATTGTACGACCAGTACCTCCCGGTACGTACAGATACGCACAATTAATCTAACTAGCTAGATGACGCGCCTAAGCGAGTTCTCCTATGCAGAATGGGCAGCGTCGTGATTCTCCATGCTAGACGAGCCGCGTCTCTGGACATATGATGACGGTTAGACAGCCCTAACGCCTGACACGTAAGCGAAGCTACGAGGCGTAAACTAGCTGGACAGAAACCTATTTAAGTCCAGCGCAATAGAGGGAGGTGACAGAACCATTCAACAATTCCTTTGTTCACTTACAACATCTACTGCTTAAGTACAGCAGTGAAACATCTTTGACCATTGCCTCTCTACAACATCATCTTGCCATCTTGCAACGACAGAACTAGACAGATTAGAACAGATTTGTGCTAGCGTTTAGCTTTCATAGGCTAACCGCCACAAATATGCCACATGTTAGATATGAGCTCACTCGATATTACGGGGCATAGTGTCGAGGCATCGTCTTTTGCGATGCGTTTGCATCTTGAGGCCCTCACAATTAATAAGCAAACGCTAATCATCAGCTTCACACTCAGTCTGATCCAAATGTATTTGCTAATGACCGCCGGTAATGGTTAACTGGTCATGTTTGCTAGCGAGCTTTGCCACATGGCAATATGGCATGGACGCGCTACCCCTGCTGGGTGGACATGAATGCCGTAGTTATTGCGTACTGCACCCTCAAGAAAATACCGCCTTGCTTTGTTGCTTTTGTCCTCTTCTTAGGGATACATGAATTGCAAAAAGCACTCCTTAGGGCACTACTTCATGCTCATCCTGCTCATCTATCAATATTTTGTCGTTGTTTTCGCGCTTGGTTGTCTAAACCTGTAATCAAGAATTTCATGCATTGTGCCCTGGTGTACATACATGCAGGAGTCACAGAATCATCCATTATTTTCCAAAAGAGTGTATTAATAGCTCTCACCCTCACCTCTCTCGCCAAGCGTATCCCACGGTGTCCGAGCAGCCGTCCCGATGTATCATCCGTCCTCCAGCCCAACTGCCTCGCGCCGGGTGGCCTGAGGTGTGTATAGCTGGCCTCCTCTCACTCGCGTACGGCGACACGATTGCAAAGTCTGAGTCTCAGGTGAGACTTTGTTACCGGTTGAGCTCGGTCCGGGGCGAGTTATGAAGGTTGTAGTAAGGTTGCATTTTTGACGATCACCGCGGCGTAGTCAGGAGTCGGCCAACGCCTGGCGGCTGGCCACTGAACTGCTCGTACCCTGCACTCTCATCACTCCGCAAGCCAGCGCAATCTGGGCAAAGTACTTAAGAAATTTCGATTCTGATATGCTGCTCCTCCTGCCCCGCTGAAATTTCGCTTTGTTAGTCATTTCCACGGGTAAAACTATCGGAATCGAGCGCATATCCCCGCAGCACTCGTCAGCCCGTCACGTGGAATTCCGGCCGAGTACCTACTGCCTGCCGTGCATAGTCTTTTTCCGGTAACACAGCTATCAAAGTCTTTTCTGTGTGATCTATGATACAAGATATCGTGAAGATGGCAGCCACAGCTGCGTTTCGCCGCCTGGCCCAGCCGATGGCGGCGGCAGCGGCGACAGTCTCCAAGACCGCCCCTTCCAGGTTTAATGCCCCCCCTTCCCCTCTCCCTCTTTTCCCCCTAGTACTCAGGGCATGCCAAGCCAGAGATATGGCTTTGTGCTGCTGCGGCTGGGTACAGTGTGAGCTGGCTGGGAGGTGGTCACTGCCAGTGGAGTTACCAGTACCAAACTGCCAAACAGAGAACAGGACGCAAACGGCCACATAACTTGGGGTCTTGCGGTTTTTGCTGCATTTTACGGAATTCTGCGAGATTGATGCATTACATTGTTCTAGGTTTCTCCCTGGCTTGGCAAGGCTGCAGTCTTACATGTGTGTTTGGGGGCTTCATCGTTGCAACTGTCAGAAGAAGAGGACTAATGTGCTGTCCCACCTATTAACCTCGATATCGCATCGTTGCTTAGCTGTTAGGTGCTGTCTTGGGTGATCATTTACGTTCTATTTGCGTTGTTGCTGTGAAGCATTTTTGCCCCCAAGTCGCCTGCGCCCTGGAGCGTGTTCACCAGGCATTTTGCAGAGTATGACATCAACAGCCGCAGCAAGCCCCACCTTAATATTGGAACCATCGGTCATGTCGATCACGGGAAGACTACACTGACGGCTGCCATCACACGGGTGAACAGCCACCCTTTGTGAATTGACACCTGCCCTCCAGCCATGTATTCACCCTCTCATCCTCTGATTTCAGTCACAACTCTGTGCTGATTGAGTGGAGGTACTTCTTCACAGGTCTTGTCGGAGGGTGGAATGTCTACCAAGGTGGACTTCGACCAGATTGACAAGGTGTGTCATTGGGCTTGCCGTTGCTCCTTGCATGTGGTATGGGTTCTAGGCTATATTGCTCACATGCAGAGTGCCAATTTGGTTTTGGTGTAGGCACCTGAGGAGAAGGCGCGGGGTATCACCATTTCCACCGCACACGGTATGAATACCTTGAGATAATACCCTGCCAGATTGAGCATACACGATTTTGCATCCTTGGTCACTGTCTCCGTCACAGATGTCTTAGTACCGAAACCTCTGGCGCTCTATGTCCAGCTGGGTCCCTGTGTCTCATATTCTGTGCTACTGTTGCAATTTCAGTGGAGTATCAAACGGATAAGCGTCACTACGCGCACGTTGATTGCCCTGGTCACGCGGATTACGTGAAGAACATGATTACGGGAGCTGCACAGGTGTGCTCAAGGGATTTGCCCAGCTGCTGCCCTGTTGAACCGCTAGCGTGCCGCACCGTAATCCCGCTTTCCATGTCCTCACTGGAGGATGGTCTGACGATCTATACCCATCTTCGCTGTGCAGATGGATGGTGGCATTCTGGTGGTTAGCGCTGCCGATGGGCCTATGCCGCAAACACGTGAGCACATTCTTCTTGCCCGTCAGGTGAGTGATGTTTATGTCTTCTGTGTCCCCTGTCCTCCATCTCCAACATTGCATTCCGAATCCTAAGCGAGAAATGCAAGTAACATACTACACACGCACACACACACACACACACACACATACACACACACGCGCGCGTGCGCTCTCTCTCTCGCTCTCTCTCTCTCTCTCTCTCATCGCACACGCACTCACGCGCGCGCGCGCGCTCTCTCTCTCTCTCTCTCTCTCTCTCTCTCTCTCTCTCTCTCTCTCTCTCTCTCTCTCTCTCATTCATCGCACACGCAAACACATGCACGCATCGACGCATATTCTTACGTATTTACGCTATGCGCGGGGTGTAGGTTGGTGTGCCGAGTCTGGTGGTGTTCTTAAACAAAATTGACACTGTCGACGACGAGGAGCTTGTTGACCTGGTGGAGATGGAGCTCCGCGAGCTGCTCACCTTCTACAAGTAAGAATGCAAACCTCTCAGAGCGCTCTCCACGACGCGGCCGTCTGACACTATTTGCTGGCAGTTCGCTGTTTGGAGTTTTGCCTTACTGCCACGCTTATTTATCCGCAGGTTCGATGGCGATGCCATCCCAATTATTCGGGGCTCCGCTCTGTGGTATGTGTGTGAGTGTGAGAGAGAGAGAGGCCACGCTTATTTATCCGCAGGTTCGATGGCGATGCCATCCCAATTATTCGGGGCTCCGCTCTGTGCGCACTGAACGGGGAGAAGCACGAGATCGGTGAGCTGCTCACATACAGATGCACCCGCATTCATGGACAGAGTGAATGGGATGGGAGGCAATGGCTCCCGTCTGGTTCCATTCCGTCATCAGCCTCATATCACATGCGTCTCTGCCTGTTGCGCCCCCAAATTAGGGAGGGATGCCATTCTGCAGCTCATGCAGGCAGTGGATGAATACGTGCCCACTCCCACCCGTGCGCTGGACAAAAACTTCTCCATGCCCATTGAGGACGTGTTCTCCATCCAGGCACAGCTCCCGCCACCCACATGCTTCTATCTGTCGCCCCACCCTTGAGGCGAGATACGGACAGTGCCTCTTGTATCTCAGCTACTCATGCGACGGGGAGCAACGGACAGTGTCGTGTGAAGTGACGATGATCTGTCTGCACTGACAGGGGCGAGGAACAGTGGTAACTGGGCGGATTGAGCAGGGAGTTGTCAAGACTGGTGATGAGATCGAGCTTGTGGGCATAAAGGTGGGTTTTCCTTTCCCACATTCGGGGGTTCGATGTTTGGGGGACCTTCGGGGGGGGGGGGGGGGGGGGGGGGGGGGGGGGGGGGGGGGTAGCTCTAGCGTTGTAGAATGTCAGCATCTGTGGCTGGTATGAATTTCCCTGGGTCGTGGTTGACGGGTTGTGTGTCCTACTGTTTCAGCCGGTTCCCATGAAGACGACAGTCACTGGTGTGGAGATGTTCAAGAAGCAGCTTAACCGCGGTGAGGCGGGCGAGAACGTGGGTCTCCTGTTGCGTGGTATTAAGAGGGAGGAGGTGCTGCGTGGACAGGTGCGTCGCATCTTCTTTCCATTTGCAGCTCAATGCCGAGGTCACTGATGTGTAGAGACAACGCACATGCCATATCGTACATCATTCATATACCCCTCCTTTAAAAGCAGACACATCTACACTCGCATGTAGATGACAAGCTCACCTACCCTTACATACACCCACCCAGACGTTGTATGTCGTTCACATGCCAATCGTTTGCTGGGGATAACAGGTGGCTTGCAAGCCCGGATCCATTACTCCCCACACCGAGTTTGAGGCGGAGCTGTACTGTCTGAGCAAGGAAGAGGGTGGCCGCCACACCCCGTTCTTCAACAACTACAGGCCGCAGTTTTTCTTCCGCACCGCGGACATCACGGGCAACGTACTGCTGAACGAGGGGACCGAGATGGTGATGCCGGGCGACAACGTGACTCTCAAGTGTGAGCTGATCACGCCTGTCGCGATGGAGCCTGGCCTGCGGTTTGCCCTGCGCGAGGGCGGTCGCACTGTTGGCGCTGGAGTTGTTTCCAAGGTGGGCTCTTCGATCTTTATTCCTCAGTTTTGTGTGTGTGTGTGTGTGTGTGTGTGTGTGTACGTGTGTGTTTTGGGATGGTAGATGAGCTTATTTGTTAACATGTGCCGATTTCAGATCCTCAAGTAGGGCGTCTTGATAATTTCTACCTTTTCAAGTCTTTGGCGCAGCAGCGCTTGAGCGACATAATACGCTGCATGCCAGGGATGTCTTATTGTTTGTAGTTCGGTCTCGGGGACGATCTCGTTGCCGCATTGCCCCCCTCTGCTCGCAAAAGCGCAGTTGTAAACAGGTTGTGCTACTCTTTTCGAAAATCAGAAGCGAATTTGTGCATTTTGCTTGTGATCTCTGCAGCTGCTGCAAGGTGGCTCGCATGCAAAGCCGTTAGACATGTGCTGTCTCCGCACGAACAGTTGTCGATGCCACACCATTTGGTCTTGCTCCATGCAGAGGAATGGTGAACCTCTCAAAATCGAGCATGGATTTTTGCATTAGAGGGACAGTGAATGTTAAACTTGAGCAAAGAGGGATATATTACCACTCAAGTTACAAAGGCAACTTCATGCATGTTACAGGCACAAAAAAATGGGGGCGAGTCGAATGAATTTGTTGAATCGAAAGACGCAGAGATAGTAGATGCAGACACAACAAATGCCAGCACTTGTCCAGAAGTCGGCCGGTCGACACTAGCACCTATTCAAAAGTTGGCCAGGGGGGTCCGATATCAAACTAGACGCTTCACTGTGCACAGCGTCTAAACCTTCTCGCAGTTGATCGTGTAACGGGTTGATCCGCAGGCCGTCGTGAAACGCGTCAGCTGCGCGGTGCACTTTACCCAGCTTCAACAGCGCCTGCCCCTTCCAGAAATATCCCATTTCCAGGCCCGGATCGAGCGAGCACGCGGCAGTCGCGTCCGACAGACAGGCTTCCCAACAGGTTGTTGCCTCCGTTGACACTCCCTCCAACTGCCGCTCCTCCGCAACCCCAGCATGTGCCTCCGCTCGCTTCGCCAGCATAGTGGCAGCAGCCAGAGAGTGCAACCGTAGAGCGTCGGTATAAGAATCGACCGCCTGTGACATTTTCTGTGTCATGTGCGTTTGGACGTCACCGACCTGAACGGCGTGCATGCACTGACGCACTCGCGCGTTAAACGTGCGTTCCGCGGGTGGCAGCTCGGCACTGGACGATGTCACCATCAGGCGACCGGTGTTATGGACAGGCTGAGGTTCGGGGGGAAGGTGAGCCTGAGCAGCGGGCCAATCGTGCTTAGGCTTGGGTCCCAGATCAGCAGGACGCCAGTGTCGCCTCTCTTGTCCAGAGCTGTTGTCATACTCGGACGTTACTGGATAACCTCGTCTGGTTCGAGAGGAAGCCCTAGATACGCGTTCATTGGCCGCAGTCTGTAGCGATCCAGCCGCGCTGATATTGTTGCGCGAACCAGAGGGAGTTTCACGACCGGCTGAGGCAAATCGCCCAAACTTGGAATCGTCACTGCCACCTGGCAGCATACCGCGGGCGCGAGTCTCGTTCTGGTTACGCCCTTGCATAAAGTAGTAGTCATCCACACTCAGAGCGCCCAACTCGCCCGCCGCCCGGCCAAACTCAAGACGGGCTTCATATGCCGCACCCGGATCCTCCTCCCAACGCTCGCCGTATCCTTCGTCTTGCGAATCCAGGAGACTGTCGCCAAAGCTCCCCTCGGTGCTTGCCGACTCACCGAGGTGGTACGCGTACGGGACAGCGCTGTTCACATCAGCACCGCTGCTGCTGGTATTATTCCGATTAGTACTTCTACGGCTACGTTGTTCGGACGACGCGGCCGGTGAGGCGACGTTGTCGAACTCTCCGCCTCGAATTGACGCAGCCGGCTGCGGATGTCGCTCCGCCTGTTCGAAAGCCGCCAACGCAGGTTCTGCAGAGCGTCGCTTTGTGGAGCTGGAGCCTGAAACCCCGCTGAAATGGAATTTATTATCGACTCTTGCGAACAAGCCGGGTGTTGCTGACCGGTGAGCGCTAGGCCGTGCCGCCGCCGATACGTACGTAGCAGGCCGGCAGCAACTCCGAGCAGCACCAGTCCGGGCGCACACAGGCCGTGGCGACCTAGGGGTCGACATAGCGTATGCTTTCTAGTTTAAGAGAAAACTCGGGAACGTCTACGCGACACAGGTATGACAGGCTGATTGTGTTGGACGCCCGACGCCTACCAGCTGGTGAGGGGTGGGCACGGCGGAACGAGGTGACAAAGCCTGCCTTTGGGACATCCAGCTGGAAGCCCTGCTACTGTCCTTCCCAAAATCCTGTCGGTTCAGAAATAGCCACGGAAACTAAACGATGAATATACAGAAATATTGTTGTGCAATGATGATGCTTAAGGTCTTTGCACTCGCGTTATTTCTACTACTACCGACCCCGTCTGTGTTTCTGTCCAGAGTGTACGGACAATGCTGTGTAAGGAATTGTAGTAAGGAATTGTACCTGTACACACGCGTAAATAAATATTTACCCTAGGGCACGTTTTGCCAAAGATGTCAGCTTGCTTACAATTTGGCCAAAAGACACCCACAGACAGGGTCTGGGGGTCAATTAGCGCAGGATTATAGGGATGGGTGGGTGGGTTCGCGCGAAGCCTAGATTGGCTGAGCGCGAAAGCAGAGAGTGCCTAGGCTCGTGGCTAGCTACGGCTTATAAGGCACGGGCTAGCTAGAGCTGACCGTTGGGGAAGTCGTTGGTCGTTGGCTGCGTCTAACTGTTCGGGCAAGGTGGTTGCCCTGCAGGCGAGAACGCGCCGATATTAACGGTAACAGTAACCGCTAGAGTTAATGTCCCGTACACATGATATTGGATATGCAAACCTCTAGATTCAAATCAATCTGACCATTTACCCTAGGGCACGTTTTGCCAGTAACCTAAAGCCAAAGGCTTGCACAGCCAGAATTAGTGTTGCGGGGGGGACGGAGTGAGCCAGCCGAAGAACCGCCAAGCAGCATGTGTTGGGGTCATGGTTGGGTCAATATATTTTCCTTCGGTCACCGAGCTGTTTTTGGCCCAGCCACCCATAAATTTGATTACGGGGAGGGGGGCGCCGATGCAGCTGGCAGCGGACGCTGCGCCTTTCCGTAGGCTGTGCGATGTCCACTTGAAACCGGCGGGGGCGGCGGAGTTGACGGTACGGAGGGCGAGGGTGAGCCAGGCGGAGATGGTGGCCGCGGCGCCCCACTCGGCGGAAGGTTCAGAAGGGGAGCAGCTCCAAAAGGCGAGTGGGGGTGGCGTGTTGTAAAATTTTTTGCAGAAAGTCGCGCGCTGTTCCGTGTAGTAGCTGAGCAGGTCTGCCAGGACGGGGTTAGCTGCGACCGGGATAGCGATGACAGGTTTTTCTGCCGCGTCGCGGCGCTGGTCTCCTTTAGATTTACGTACGAACAGGCAGATTTGTTGAGAGGGCCTGTCGACCACTAGGTCGCCGGTCTGGCAGCGGGCGCCCGTTTCGGCGCGGCAGAAAAACGTGTAATTGACACACACCGCTAAACAGGCTCTGAAGCGCTGCATCTGAGGGAGGGCAGCAGGGGTCCACGCGAAAGTGCCGCGTAGGGTGTTGGCGGCGTGTAGGATGGTCAGCGCGACTTGTGCGGGTAGCGGGAGGCGAGCGGCGGTGGGCAGCAGGCGGCGCTGTAGCATGTCGAGTCCACGGCGGGCGTCGGCCAGGAGTTCGCCCACTGCGATGGGTTGGCGCCGGTGGTCGCGGAAGTACTTGTTAATAGCGCTGAAGTAAGGCTGCAGCGAGCAGGCAGCGACCGTTCCCAAGAGGGCTAGCCAGGCCGTGTAGCGGACCATCGTGTCCGGCGTGGCCTGTAGCGGGGCGATATTTTCTTCTGCACAAAAATTAAAAAACTGTCGAATTGCGCTCTGGTAGCTCAGGTACGTCGAGGGCGCTAGCGAGTTGCTGAGTAGGGCAACCGCTGTAACCCCGAGCTGATCTGATCCTAGGAGGTCTTGAAAAGTTTCAGCCAATTCGGAGGACCAGGGCGACTGTGCTGCTTCGAGGCGTAATTCGTAGCGCGGGGGTCCTGTACGCAGAGGGCGGAGGTCCTGTACAGGCGCATTTAATCGGTCCGGGCGTATCGCTCGGCCAATCGCACCGCGTCGGGTGTAGAGCCAAGCGGGGGAGTTAGCCGAAAGGCCACGATGTTCCAAGCGGGAGGTCCGACCCCTTCTTGCTTGCCCAGCCTGCCGGGGAAGAACAGGTCGCGGGACGCTGGGAAGTGCACGGTCTCCGTGGCCAAGCGGGCGAACGCGTGGTACCATGTTTTGTTTCGCCAGTAGGGGGCGATGACTGTTGCCTCGGCTTGAGCTTGTTCGAGTTTCGCGGCGAGTGCGGGTAGGGCCGACCAAGGGGGGTTGCAGTAGTTGTTCTCGCGTCTCCACGCCGAGTCGGGGAGGTGTAGGCAGTCGATGTCCTCGCACAAGGGGTCGCGCCAGCGGGCGTTGAAGCGTGGCAGCTGCGTGTTGAGCATAGACGCGAACCGGTCGATTGTATGCGGGCCCCACCGACGCTGGAGGTGGTTGAAGAGTTGAGGGTTTAGCTGCCAGTCCTCGGAGTCCAGTTCGCGGCTGAGCGTGTCGGCCCAGACGTTGGCGGCCGACCGGATGTAGCGTGGGCGGATGTGGATGTCGTTGGTGTCGAGTAGGAACCACAAACGCCGTAGCTCGGTCATCATGACGGGCGACCGGGAAGTTAGCTTGGTTAGGACGGCGACCACGGCAGTGTTGTCCTCGTGGAGGAGGACTTGTCGTCCTCGGAGTTGCGGGAGAAAGGTTTCGACCGCGTGCCGGACTGCCCGAAGCTCTTTCCACGTAATGTGTTGGAGGCGGTCGGTGGCGCTCCAAAACCCGCGGGCTTGGTAATTGGCGTCCTCGTTGAGGACGGCCCCCCATCCGTAGTCGCTCGAGTCGGCGTGCACATAGGCGGTCTCGATGGGCTTGTAGATCGACCGGCCGTTGTGTTGGGAGGGTACCGTGCGCCACCACTCGAGGTCGCGCCGGAGTTGGTGGGTGAGGCGCACGCGTCCCCCCCAACCGGTACGGGTAGCCAAAACGTTGTGGAGCTCGCGCAAAAAGAATCGGGCGGGCGCGATGGCGAGGTAGAGAAATTGCGCTTTTCCCGCGAAGGCTGCGAGTTGGCGTGTGGGTAGCCATCGTGCGTTGGACGCTGCTCGTCCGAGCAAGGACGAAGCGTGTTGTGCGAAGTGGTGGAGTTTTGCGAGTGGGGCGCGAAACTCGCCGCGGTGTAAATCCACCGTGAGGCCCAAGTGGTCGCCGACTTGCGTTGGCGTCCACACACCTTTCTTGGGGTTGCGCTGCAGGCCGAGGCTGTCGAGCAGGGCTTGGACGCGCTGCCGGAGTAAGAGGGCCTCGTCGTAGGAATCCGCCAAGAAGAGGAAGTCGTCCATGTAGGGGAGTAGTCGGGTTCCTCGCCATCGCGCGTTTCGGAGGAAGCGCTTGGACGGGCGGTGTGGGCCGGCCGGTGTAGCTGCGGGCGTGGGAGGTGGTGGGCGGCGTAGGTGGTTCGTAAACACTTGCGTGAGTTTGCAAAAGTAGTAGGCGGAGCCCGACCACCCCATGGGGAGGCACGCGAGGCGCCATAAGGTGCCGCGGTAGTTGACCGTGAAGTAATCCCGGTCTTCCTCCCGGATGCCAAGGGTGTAGTACCCATCGGCGAGGTCGAGTGAGACGAAGTAGTCCCCCGGTCGAGATAGATGGCGGAGGTGCTTGAGGGTCTCGCAAGTCATGTTGAACGTCGAGCAGTAGCGGTTGAGTTCGCGAAGGTCGATAATCAAGCGCCATTGATTGCATCCGGGTTTTGGAACCAAGAACATCCGGGAGACGTAGCGTGGGTTCGTAGAGCGCTCCCACGCGCCGCAAGCTTCGAAGCGTGGTAGTTCCGAGTTGAGAAACTCGAGTTGGTCGGGTGTGGCGTCTAGCATGGAGTAGCCATGGTTGAACGGCTTGGGACGTAGGCCGTGCTTGAACTTCACACGTACGCCGTGGCGGATCCAACTTAGGACTTGGCCGCTCGCACCGATGCGCTCCCACTCCCGCCATCTTCGACGTACGCGGTGGCGCATGAAGGAAGATGTCGGGGAGCAGGAATCGGCGCGGCGGGCTACACCATCATTTCTTGCTTGGGGTTTTAGCCGAGTCGGTCGGCTTGGGTGGGAGGGTTGCTCGTGCCGCGGCTGCTGCTGCTGCGGCGGCCTTGCGTTTGTCGGCGGCGGCTTTGCGGCTCCGAGCGTCGGGGCCGTTGGGCTTGTCCGGTGTGACCTTCGCGAAAGCGGCGCCGGCGGCGGCCTTGCTGGCAGCGTGTAAGCTGACTTCAAGCGTGCGGTCGACGAAAGCTTGGCGTAGCGCGTCCAATGTGCCGGAGACCGCGGTAGGACGCGGTCGGCAGAAGCGCTCGTGTGCCAATTCGGCGAACACGCGGTCCGCATCCGTGCTCGTTTGTCCGCCCTTGGTGAGGCGGAGGAAGCCCAATCGAGTACGGGCGGCCTCCTCCGTCGCTGTGTGGGTGCGATGGCCCGCTCGGATGAGGGCAATCGCTGCCGCCTGCTCTGTAGGTAGAGGTGGGCCGTGCGACAACGTGTCCAAAGCCTCGCCAATTGCCGCGTTGGCGCAACTGTCGAAGAAGGCATAGCACCCGATGTGTAGGTACTCGTCGTATGCCGCTTGGGTGCGTTTGTCGCTTAGGGCACGGGCGGTGTCGTCCGTGAGAGTCCACAGACGTGGCTCCTCGACGTCTCGGGGGGGACGTTCGAGGCCGGCCGGGATGACTTCGCCGTAGTAGGTGAAGTCGACAAACTCGGCCGCGGAGGGGTCGGGTTCGTCGTCGAGCAGGTCGATAGGTGGCACGGGGGCCTCCTTACCACCCTCCGTCGCTGTGGTCGCGTCGGTGGGAATGGACTGCTGTTGATCAGTAGTAGCAGGTGTGGCTGTCGTCGGCCGGAGCTGAGCGAGTAAGGCAGCGTTAGCCGCCAAAAACTGCTCAGTAATCCGTTGCTCCGATGCCAAAACTGCCGTACGAATCTGCTCGGCTGTGCGTTGTTCGAGTGTGTTAGCGTGAGGGTCGGCCGTTGCGGCGGACGTAGACTGCTCAGGCTGCATATTGGGGAACTGCGTAGCTGAACGAGGGGAAGTGTCGCGTGACGCTCGAGTGCGCATGGGACGAAAGGTAAAACTGACACCCTGCTCGACTACTAGAGTCGAGACTGCATTCGCGCGAAGCCTAGATTGGCTGAGCGCGAAAGCAGAGAGTGCCTAGGCTCGTGGCTAGCTACGGCTTATAAGGCACGGGCTAGCTAGAGCTGACCGTTGGGGAAGTCGTTGGTCGTTGGCTGCGTCTAACTGTTCGGGCAAGGTGGTTGCCCTGCAGGCGAGAACGCGCCGATATTAACGGTAACAGTAACCGCTAGAGTTACTGTCCCGTACACATGATATTGGATATGCAAACCTCTAGATTCAAATCAATCTGACCATAAAAAATATATTCTTTTTGCTTGGTGGCCGCCACTGCTTTTTCTTGTAAGAAATTTTCTTTTTAGAATTATAAATAATATATCCGGTATATATTTTTACCTTACACACTGCCAAACATGCAGGTACCTTACAAGCGGGATGGCATGGTATAGATTGTACTTTGATAGTATAACCAGTAATTAATTTGATCTATAGACCAGAGCAGGATGAGGGAGGGCTGTGCTGATGCTGTGGCATGCCTTCATGTTCCTCGAGCTTAGGTTTTTTCCCTCTTTTCTTCTTTTTTGCTTGGTGGCCTCTGCTACTTTTTACTGTAAGAATTTCTTATATTTATGGACCACATCCCAAGGTGCCCGTGCTCTTGGTACGTCATTCAACTCCACGATCCGATTGTCCACGTGCTTGAAGAGTTCATGCTAGAAGCGGGGGGCTACTAAGGGGCGGGACTTGCGGTTGGAGGTCCGCCGTATTCGGTCGGGAGCTTCTCGACATCGACGTGGGGATGTGCTTTAGTTAGACTCCAAGGCTCCACACCGTCATCTTGTTGTTGATGTGACGGTCACAAGTGCTCGCACGAACACCAATGTTCCTCATGTAGGTGCTCGTCTCCCACTCCCGGGTTGTCTTGTATTGGGAGCTCTGCAAGGCAAACTCGATGCGGACCTCCACACTTCCGCTTCGCTTGGCACGCCTTCGGTTCAGTCGGTCCATGGCTACTACCCCTTCGCTCTGGAAGATGGAGGCCGGTTGGCGCCTATGGCGGTTGAGTTGATTGATTGCCTAGCTATTTGGGTGGAAGTTTGTCGCTTCCCTGGCATGGGTGTTGCAAACTCTCGTTTATTGCGTTTTGTCGGATGTATCCACATGCAACATTTCTTTCGTCGATCTACTTGTGTTCTCTTTTTGACTTTTTGGGGGATGTGCGGCGAGAATTCATGCAACGTCGTTTTGTTGCTTTTCATGGTACTTTGGGTTCCTATCTTCGCACGAGGGCATTGCTGATATTGTCGTATGTCTTCATATTCCTCGGGCTTAGGCCTGTGGGTTTTTTTTCCTCCTTGCTCGTTTTTGCTTAGTGGTTTCCATTACCCGGGTAGTAATATGTACATCAAGCATTCATCGACAAGAGCAACATCCATGCCGGGCAATTTGTCGCTTCCCTGGCATGGGTTTTGCATGCTCTTGTTTATTGCATTTTGATAGTTATGTCCGCATGCAACATTTCGTTCGTCAATATGCTTTGTTCCCTTTCGATATTTTGTTGGTAGATGTGCGGCGAGAATTTCTGAAACGTTTTTATGTTGCTTTTCATGGTACTTTGGGGACATGTCTTCGAGATGCTTTGCACGAGGGCAGTGCCAAGGTTGTGGCATACCTCCATGTTCCTCGGGCTTAGGCATGTGGGGGTTTTCCCCTCCTTGTTTATTTCCTTTTGGCTTGATGATTTCCACTGCTTTTTTATGTTACGAATTACAATTTGTTGACAAGAGGGTCACGGAATCCAAGTCACGGCAAAGGGAAGCCCTACAATGTGCACATACCTAGCATGGAAAACACAAGAGAACACATATTCGATATATTTTTGCTTATGACTTGCTTAACATTTTTTCGGTACGGTAAAGCGACTTCGCTATTGGTACGACAACACGAATATATGTAATTACACATAGCACTGTAGAAATGCGATCACGGGAAAAAAGGGGGAACCAAGAGAGCAAGATTGACAAGAGGGTCACACAAAAACTATGAACCACATCGGCGCTCGCCGGGGCGCAGCGGCGGCGGCCCCGGAGAGGGAAGCTCTCGCATGCCCGTCAGCACCTACCTCTACCTCCACGCGGTGGGCGCTGGTAGCCTTGTAGCCGTGCCAAGCGTGGTACGGTAGTGGGCTAAACTAGGTACCGGCGGCTGTGATCCGCGGAATCAATAGCTCATCATAATATCATAATAAAGCCTTTTACAAAGGGTTTCGGAAAATCATAATATCCGTACGCTAGGACATGGATCCCCTGCTCGGACAGTCCGATATGTTTTTCGTGACTAAATACTCACAAATACTCTCCAGACAAGGGGGCCGGGGCGGCGTTTGCGACAATTTGTTGGCGAAGAAGGGTACATACGGATTAGCGGTGGGGCGAGAGTGTTGGAGCTGGCGGCGGACAGCCGGGAAGCAGCACCAAGGCACGGCGCTCGCTAGCATTCGCCAACCATGTGAGTCTCTCATGGAGGCGAGGCTTAAAGCTATGCATGATAGAGGAGGGTCGCAGCCGGAGGAGCGGCACGGTCATGCGGCGAAGGTCCTCATGATCATCCGCCGCCGGAAAAACCCGGTACATGGGGGGTTTGGGAAAATATTCGCGTACCCACCACCTTTTGAGGAGCGGCGACTCGATCCATGTGCTCTTTCAACCCCTCCCCTAGTCGGTACCCAGTTATAGACATGCTGCCTGACGGATTGTGCCTGGGGTTATCCTAACGGCACACTGCTCGTCAAGGCTGCCTTCAAACAACGAAAACCATCGGGGGAGGGTACAAACGGGCACAACGCGACAAGACAAGTGATGGAAACATACGGAGAAAGGAGAGGGGACAAGAGAAAATCTGGCACGGGGCAAGAGAGTCCGCCGCACATCGTATGAGGCCTATTTATTTTCTCTCCCCATCCCCCGAAGAAGGAGAGAAGACTAGGCTAGGTGGCGAGCTGCGACGGGAGGAGCAACTTCTATCCCCGACGGGGATGTGCATGGATCGAGTAGGGACCGTTGACGACCTGAGCGAGGGTTCTTTTCGCTTACTTCCCCCCCCCAGCTACGGCACGACCGGAGTCGCACGGGAGCAGAGGTCAGGCACGTCCGACTCGACAAGCACAATCTGACCAACCTAGATGATCAGCGTCCCCGCCGCGGCTGAAGCCGGCCGCGTATCGTACCGTATGATGCTACGGTCGCTAGTAGTGCGCGAGCGAACTCTAGTGTCCCGGGTGTGGGTGCCCCGCTTCCTCTTCTTGGTAGCTCGGCGGATGGAGCTCGGCATGATAAGCTTGGTGTTGGCCTCCGCATCTTTTCATGGCACTCCGTCAATTCAATCAATGCATGATCATTATCCCTTTGCCTTGGAACTTGGGAGATAGACGGGGGGAGGTTAGGTCCTATGGCGGTGGAACGGCTTGATCCCCTAGCTATCTTGGTGGTTCATTGGTTGTTCGCCGGATTCCATGCATGGGTGCTGCTTCATCCCGCACTTTTCGCTCCGACAGCTGTGCTCGCATGAAGACGTTTGTCCGCCGCTCTACGTATGTTCCTTGCCGTCGGTTCCTTGGCGATGTGCGCCGTGACTCCGTGAGTTCATGGAGAACCTTTCCGTGGTT